>OY720460.1:45630088-45632588 GCA_963082715.1 Harpalus rubripes | reverse complement strand
GTCGTTTTTGTCCATGGGAATTTGATGAAAACGTGAATGTAAGTCTATGGTTGTGAAATATTTTGAATGACCGATATGATCTAATAGAGTGTCAATATTGGGGATTGGGAATTTGTCATCTTTTGTTTGAGTGTTTAAAATCGATTACTAATCTCGTTTTACGTTTGCCGGAAGCGTCTAACTTTTTTGGAACTATCCAAATGGGAGAATTCCATGGGGAATGAGAAAACTGTATAACTTTTTCTCTTAACATTTTTTCAATATGTTCTTCAATGTCGTTTTCGTATACTTGCGGGAGTTTGTAATTTTTCGTGTAGATTGGTGTTTCGTTATTAAGAATTATTTTATGTTCGCATAAATTGGTACAAGACAATGGTTCGTTTGGTTTTAGAAAAAGGTCTTCAAAATTGTTTATAAGTATTTTTAATTTTGATTTTTCAATTTGGTTCAAATGTTCTAATCTAATTTGAATATTATTATTTTGTTTGGCAATTTTGAAGTCATTTTGTAATTTCTTTTCTTTTCCTTGTATATTTACCGAATTTTTTATGAAATCAATTTGAATATTTAATTTTTTAAATGCTTCAATACCTAATAATAAATTATATTCTTTATGAAATTTGTAAACGTAACATTTTAGTGGAATTTTATTAATTTTGAGTATCACAAAATGTGAAATAGTAGATTTTCCATTTACGGTTGTAAACGTACATTTTTCTTCATAAGTTTTAATTTTTTTGAAATTGACTAAATCTGGATGTATTAAATTAATACTTGAACCCGTGTCTAGTAAAATTATATAGTCTTGTATTTGTAACGACGGTAAATTGTATGTTAGGCTAGACATTACTTGTTTTGTTCGTCTATCTCTGTCTCTAATTCTAAAAAAGAGTCATTTTCAGTGTCATCGTCTTGTGCTACGTATTCGTATTCGTCAGCAGTTTGTTCACTTTGGTCATCTGAGCTTTCGTTGAGATTGTAGTTCTGTTTAATTGTTTGGGTAGACATAGGCGTAGTAAGCCTTGTTTGTTGTGTCATTGGTTTGGGCTGAAATGTTCGTTTTGTTTCGTAAAATTTTTTTAGGTTTTGACGAGGGGCAAAGGCTTTTTGTTGTGTTTGATTGTTATTAAATTGAATTGGTTTGGATGGGAATTGCTGGCCTGGGAATTTTTTGGGTGGTATATTGAAACTAAAATTTTGCTTATCTTTTAACATTGGTGATTGGTGTGGATTTTGATGTGAATAATTAAATTCATTTCTTATTAAACATTCACACTCTTCTAATGTGCTAGGTTGCTTAACAATAAATGATCCTCTCACTGATAAGGGTAGGAGGGTTATAAAATGTGAAACTACTAACTTTTGGTTTTCTGCTATTATTGCAGTCTTCTGTAATTGATTATATTCTTTTAACAATATTTTTGATTTATATTGCGAAAATTTTTGAGAAATAACTTCTAGAGTTTTGTCTGTGCTGGTTTTATTTTCCATTTGTAAAATTTCCAGTAATATTGTTTCGGCTGTGCTTTTATCACAGAAATTTGTGGTAAGGTAAAGTTTTAAATCTTTCCAATCTTCGAATTTGTTCTCGGAAAGTAATTCGGCAGCTCTGTGTGTTAATTTAGTTTTTATAAGTCCAAAAAGATATGTTTTCTGAATGGGACTTAGTACAACGGTTCTCAGTGAAGACTCTACGTCGTCTACGGCACTGATGAAATTGTTCAGTATTTTAATATCTCCATTATATGGAGGAATAATTTCGGTAAGGTTTTTCAGTTCTGAAAGTGTGGTTGTAGCCATGTTTGAACTATTTGCCACGTTTAATCTACTCGGTTTTAAAATTAGGGTTTTAACAGTATTGTTCAAAGGTGTAGTGTTTTCTACTTCAGTATCAGAATTTTCAGATTCCGAAGTATTATTACTATCAGACATAAGTTTATTGTGTGCCGGTCCCTCGATACCTTTATTACTAGTCGTTTGCTAGAGGTATCCCTTTGTGTAACACAAAATTAAATACAATACTACAATATTAACTTACAAAGTTATTGTAAATAGTACGAGCATTGTTTGATGCTTTACGGACATCACCGGGTTGCTGATTCTTCCTGTGTCTGAAGACGTGATCAAAGAGTTGTCGAACAGCAAGTCTTCCTTTCTCTTGATGAGATCGTTCTGCGAAGATCAGTTTCGCTGGGGGTCCAGGATTGACGTTTCTTCTGACGATGTATTTGACTGGGCAGCACCCCTAGTCTAGTTTGCACGTGGTATTGAGATTACGAAGGAAAGATATTTCTTCGTGAGATCTGCGTTTCTTAAGTTTCCACAGATCGTTGTAGACGATTTTATTGAAATTTAATTTTTCTTGGTTTGCGATTGATTGATTGGTTTATCAGAGTAAAGAATTAAAATTCACCACACAATTACTTTTTGTGTTTCTCTGATCCTACCGTGACTGCGCCAATTAAATAATTTCGTTTAAATTATTTTGAAAAAAATAATT
>OY720460.1:45620088-45625088 GCA_963082715.1 Harpalus rubripes | reverse complement strand
TGAGTACCGTCCTTGGTTATCCGGACAGAACTCATTCCTTCTTCCACAGAGTTTTATCATACCTGCGTGAGTACCGTCCTCGGTTATCCGGACAGAACTCGTTCCTTCTTCCACAGAGGTTTATCATTCCTTCGTAGGTGGCCGTCCTGGCTATCCGGACAGAACCCATTCCTTCGTCCATAGATTTAATTTATTCTAGCGTGAATGGTCAGATTCCTTTCACCTTCCTATTCATAAGTAACTAACATTCCGTCACATAACCAACAATTCATTTTAACACTGTCTCCATACCCCAGGTCCTGTGGTGGAATGGTGTTTGTTTGCTCTGGCATCGTCTAGGGGAGGGAGCCTAGCGTGCTATGAGGACGATGTCCAGGTCTCTTTTAAGACATTTACTACTATAATTGTAGTATCACCAAGTGTGAGTTATGAGGACGATGTCCAGGTCTCTTTGGAGACATTTTACTGCTATAATTGTAGTATCACCAAGTGTGAGTTATTAGGACGATGTCCAGGTCTCTTTTGAGACATTTACTGCGGTAATTGTAGTATCACCGAGTGTGAGCTATGAGGACGATGTCCAGGTCTCTTTTGAGACATTTACTGCTAAAAGTTAGTATCACCAAGTGTGAGCTATGAGGACGATGTCCAGGTCTCTTTTGAGACATTTATTGCTGTAATTATAGTACCACCAAGTGTGGTCTATGAGGACAATGTCCAGGTCTCTTTCGAGACATACTACTGTAATTGTAGTATCACCAAGTGTGGGTTATGAAAAGTTGTACAGATCTCGTTTGAGACACCTTCTATTTTAGTTACCATACAATGTGAGCTACGAGGATGATGTCCAGGTCTAAGTTATGGTGAAATATCAGGAACAATATAATTAATGATTTTGTAGTATCACCAATTACCATACAGTGTGAGCTACGAGGATGATGTCCAGGTCTAAGTTATGGTAGAATACCAGGGTAAGCTAACGGAGAGAAGCTAACCTCTATAAAGCAGCACTAATATAACCATTTTATTACAGAACAATACAATTAATGATCTTTGTCTTTTATAAAGACTTACCTATGTTTCTTTACGCAATTATTTTTGGCTCAGTGTTATTTGAGTTAACTTACATTTGTTCATGTTACTGTGATTGTTTCTATTTGTATTTATTTACCGCAATGATGTCTAATTGACACTTATATTGTGGTTTTTCATTTGTTTGCTATTACATTACTTTATTATTGCATATGCCTGTTGCCTGCTGGTTATTTATTTCAGGTATAATAACTGTGTCCCACTTCTAGAGACGGTGGTTTATAAAAGATATATTATGATTTACAAAGATAAATACGGAGAAATATTAGTCTGTGCAAACCAGATTTATACTCCTTTCTATTTGAAGATGTGGTCTGTTACAGTATTTGACCAGTGGTTTAATACAGAGCCACATGATGCTTTACTAGCCGCTATGTTCCGATGTGACGAGCGCCATTCCTGTGCCGAGCGCCGGTATCAAGCATCACACATACAGCCTATGGACTTGTACAATCCACACTACCATTTACATTATTGTTTGTATATTGACATATCTCTGATTATTTGTACTTGCAGTAATAAATGCATGAGAGTGGTAGTTACTCTTTTGGAAGGAATCTACTTAGTTTCACTCCTAATACCCCCTATCTTTTCCTTTCATGACAGCCACTTCGAATTACGATCATTTTGGGGTTACATTCTTTCATCTTTACATTTTTACAAACACAACGTAGTTTTGGGTCCTAATCACTAGTCGGTTTCGTTACAATTGGTGCCGTGACCAGGATTCGGAGTTAGTTAAGGCTGTCTTGAGGGAGGAGAGTTTAGGGGGAGTGGAGGTGAACCGGCGTCAGAAGAATGATAACCTCAGTTAATTTTGCTGGCTTCAAATTTATATTTATGTTCAATATCTTTGTGCTATTGATGTTCTGTAATAAATCATCTTTCCAGAGTTCTTCACTACAGAACATCAGGGGGAGATTGTAAAGACCCCATTTTATTAATCCTAAATTTTTCTTTTGATTTTGCAGTTATTTATTTGGAAAATAGTTTTATAATTATTTATCTTAATTGTTTGATTTTATATGTTTGGTGTACGCACACACTGGCATAGATCAATTGAAGGCTAGTCTACCTGCTTAGTATCCGAGCGCATCCCAAAAGAGGGTGAACACAAGGCTAGGCTACCTGCTCAGGGCTGGGTACGTCCCCCTACAGGGTGATAACAATGTTGAATTCCCAGGACTGCAGATGTTCACTATTTGTGAATATTAGGCGTAGAAGTGGGGAATTATAATGTTTTGCACTTCCATATTTGGTGAGTTTTCTTTACGACGTATTTGATTGGTTATTCTACTGTTGAGACAGTAGTGGGGATTGGGCACAAAGCAGTGAACACAGCGTGCCTCGGGATAGTCAATTTTACATCTCGTTAGAATCAAGAAGTCTGTGAGTATCTACTATCATCACCTGAACATCATCTCCAAGACCGTAAGATTCTACATTCACCTAGACATCTTCTCCTAACATCGAGATCTTCCTCTAAGAGCTGGTTTGGCCTCTGGCTGCGTTCAGTAGTTGGGTAACCTCTCCAGCTTCCCTGGTCGTGAGACCTAGTCTCACTCATATACCATCTTCACAAGTCTTACATAATGTAATCCCGTCTCTCCGTCAGAGTCGGCTAGATTCGACAGACAAATTCCTCCAGCAGCGTTTCCACCACGTCCAGTTGGACGACCCAAGATCTCGATTCCCATTGGTTGTTATTTGACACCAAGTCCTCCAGGTACATATTACCTGTGTTTTACCTATACATCTTCTCCAAGACCGTAAGATTTTACAGTTATTTTGTAAATTCTCCTAATAGCGAGACCTCCCTCTAAGAGCTGGTTTGGCCTCTGGCTGCGTTGAGTAGTTGGGTAACCTCTCCGGCTTCCCTAGTCGTGAGACCTAGTCTCACTCATATACCATCTTCACAACAAGTCTTACCTAGTGCAATTCCGTCTCTCCGTCAGAGTCGGCTAGATTCGACAGACAAATATTTACAACAAGTCTTACCTATTACAATCCTATCTCTCCGTCAGAGTCGGCTAGATTCGACAGGCAAATTCCACAACATTATTTCCTCCACGTCCATTTAGACGGCCTTGTTTCGCTTTTCTTTTACTTGTTATTTTCTTCCACAGAGTTTTATCATTCCAGCGTGAGTACCGTCCTTGGTTATCCGGACAGAACTCATTCCTTCTTCCACAAAGGTTGATCATACCTGCGTGAGTACCGTCCTTGGTTATCCGGACAGAACTCATTCCTTCTTCCACAGAGTTTTATCATTCCAGCGTGAGTACCGTCCTTGGTTATCCGGACAGAACTCATTCCTTCTTCCACAGAGTTTTATCATTCCAGCGTGAGTACCGTCCTTGGTTATCCGGACAGAACTCATTCCTTCTTCCACAGAGGTTTATCGTGCCTGCGTGAGTACCGTCCTTGGTTATCCGGACAGAACTCATTCCTTCTTCCACAGAGTTTTATCATTCCAGCGTGAGTACCGTCCTTGGTTATCCGGACAGAACTCATTCCTTCTTCCACAGAGTTTTATCATTCCAGCGTGAGTACCGTCCTTGGTTATCCGGACAGAACTCATTCCTTCTTCCACAGAGTTTTATCATTCCAGCGTGAGTACCGTCCTTGGTTATCCGGACAGAACTCATTCCTTCTTCCACAGAGTTTTATCATTCCAGCGTGAGTACCGTCCTTGGTTATCCGGACAGAACTCATTCCTTCTTCCACAGAGGTTTATCGTGCCTGCGTGAGTACCGTCCTTGGTTATCCGGACAGAACTCATTCCTTCTTCCACAGAGGTTTATCATACCTGCGTGAGTACCGTCCTTGGTTATCCGGACAGAACTCATTCCTTCTTCCACAGAGTTTTATCATTCCAGCGTGAGTACCGTCCTTGGTTATCCGGACAGAACTCATTCCTTCTTCCACAGAGTTTTATCATTCCAGCGTGAGTACCGTCCTTGGTTATCCGGACAGAACTCATTCCTTCTTCCACAGAGTTTTATCTTTCCAGCGTGAGTACCGTCCTTGGTTATCCGGACAGAACTCATTCCTTCTTCCACAGAGGTTTATCATACCTGCGTGAGTACCGTCCTTGGTTATCCGGACAGAACTCATTCCTTCTTCCACAGAGTTTTATCATTCCAGCGTGAGTACCGTCCTTGGTTATCCGGACAGAACTCATTCCTTCTTCCACAGAGTTTTATCATACCTGCGTGAGTACCGTCCTCGGTTATCCGGACAGAACTCGTTCCTTCTTCCACAGAGGTTTATCATTCCTTCGTAGGTGGCCGTCCTGGCTATCCGGACAGAACCCATTCCTTCGTCCATAGATTTAATTTATTCTAGCGTGAATGGTCAGATTCCTTTCACCTTCCTATTCATAAGTAACTAACATTCCGTCACATAACCAACAATTCATTTTAACACTGTCTCCATACCCCAGGTCCTGTGGTGGAATGGTGTTTGTTTGCTCTGGCATCGTCTAGGGGAGGGAGCCTAGCGTGCTATGAGGACGATGTCCAGGTCTCTTTTAAGACATTTACTACTATAATTGTAGTATCACCAAGTGTGAGTTATGAGGACGATGTCCAGGTCTCTTTGGAGACATTTTACTGCTATAATTGTAGTATCACCAAGTGTGAGTTATTAGGACGATGTCCAGGTCTCTTTTGAGACATTTACTGCGGAATTGTAGTATCACCGAGTGTGAGCTATGAGGACGATGTCCAGGTCTCTTTTGAGACATTTACTGCTAAAAGTTAGTATCACCAAGTGTGAGCTATGAGGACGATGTCCAGGTCTCTTTTGAGACATTTATTGCTGTAATTATAGTACCACCAAGTGTGGTCTATGAGGACAATGTCCAGGTCTCTTTCGAGACATACTACTGTAATTGTAGTATCACC
>OY720460.1:45541888-45614888 GCA_963082715.1 Harpalus rubripes | reverse complement strand
CTGTAATAAACACATATTAAAATTAAAAGTTTGTTTTTTTTAATAAGTATTGATTGACAAATCATAATTGGCGCAGTCGGTAGGATAGCCGACAAGAATCCAGTGAGTGCATAAATCCTCGTAAGTCTGTGAAACGCTTGTCGAAAATTTTCAAATTTTCATAAGTGCTATCCGAACACTATCTACGATCTTCAATTGACCTAAACAGTGGTCATATCAGTGCTATTCAAACATCATCTACAATCTTCAATCGACCTAAACAGGGGTCGCACCAGGGTCTAACCACGACCCATCTTTAAAAGCCGAGGACGTCAACCCACTTTCCAATCAGGACCACCAATCCAACAGATTCTACAAGTG
The DNA here is from genome assembly GCA_963082715.1 of Harpalus rubripes. NCBI lineage: Eukaryota > Metazoa > Arthropoda > Insecta > Coleoptera > Carabidae > Harpalus > Harpalus rubripes. The sequence continues at coordinate 45,614,528 of OY720460.1, read as the reverse complement.
CGTGACAAGATACAACTTCCCGCCTACTTGAAGCGTATATCAAGACCTTCACTGCAATGAAAAAAGTAACCTACTTCACGATATTCCTACTGTAAGTTTACTTTCATTGTATATATTTTCACCGGTAGTAACAATCGGTCCAGAAAAATACTGTTACACACACTCATACATATTGTATTCATTATAAAATGCTAATACATGTCTTCAGACGAAGAAATTGATAAACTAAGTAATCAATTTAATAAAATACCAATTACACTTAAACCAAGTAAATTAGGTAACAGCAGTAAAGTTAAACAATTACCTGCCAAAGACACGCCCAGTGCACCTCTAACATACTCAGTACAAGAATTAAATAACTGCCAATTCGAACTAACTATGGCGACCACAACAATTGCCGATATTCGAAATTTTATCGATGCAGTACCTGAGTACAATGGAGAGATCAAATCCCTCCCTAGATTTATAAAAGAAGCCGATAACTTTTATACGGTAATGGATTCATTAAATTTAACAGCAATACAAAAAACATATTGCTTCTCTATGTTACAAAAAAAATTTATTGATAAAGCCAAAGACATATTAGACTCTCAAGAGTTCACATCTTGGCAAGATATAAAAACATATCTTGAAACTAATTTCGAAGATAAAAGTACTTACAACACGTTGCTATTAACAACAATTAAAATCACACAGATAGATAATAATGTCAATGATACCCTAAAGAAATTCAAAACCCTTTATCAGAGAATGGTTTCCAAAATTCAATTATTACAATATGAACCAAGTGAAAAAAGGTGTTTAATAATCGAAACTCAAAAAACAGTAGTTTCCCATTTTATTTCACTACTGCCCATGAACTTTAGAGGTTCATTTATAAGTAAAAACCCGCAGACACTCGACGCCTGCGAGCAACTTTTGACAAACGAATATAATTCCATGCAATTATTACACAGATCACCCATGCACAAAGGAACACCTCAAAACACACAAAAATCACAGAGACTACCCAATATTCCACCACAAAAATTCCCAGCACAACAATTCCCTTCACGCCCATTCAACCCCCGAGATTCACGCCCTACCGGACCACAAAGATTCGCTAGGCAAAACATAAAAAATTTTACAGAAACAAAACGCACATTTCAACCAACTCCTATGTCCGGCATAACAAAAACAACAATACCAATGTCCACACAAACTATTAAACAGAATTACGCCTTAGAAACAGAGGACGATGTAGAAATCAATAATCAAGAAAACATATATGAACAAGAATTAAATGAACAAAACGACACCTTTGAAACACAATCTTTTTTAGAGTACGACCCAGAACTGATAGAAGAAAATACGTAATGTTTTCTAACACAAAAACAATTCCAATCATTACATTTCAAAATTTCAAAATTCTTATCGATTCAGGATCAGATGTCAACCTAATAACAGAAAAAACCGTAAAACAAAATAATATGAAAACTTTAAAAGAATATCTAACATTCAGAACTGCAACAAATAAAGTAAAATGTAATGAATACGTCGAAATCAGAATATTCGACAAAAGTTATAAATTTTTCATTCTAAATTTTCACACAGAATGCAATTTATTATTTGGAACAGAAATATTGCGTGATACAAATACCATTATAAATTTCGCAGAAAATTCCATTCAAATGAAACAAATGAAATTTGATATTCAGAACTTGAGTAAACAAAGTAAAGAAAGTCACGTACAAATCCGAGATGAACACTTACAACCAAACATAAAAAATGAACTATACAATTTACTAGAACAATATGAATCACTTTTTCCAAAAGAAAACGAAACACTGACATGTACAGATAAGATACAACACAAAATTTACACTACTGACGATACCCCCGTATATACAAAAAACTATCGACTCCCGCATGTATTTGAAAAGGATATTGAGGAACACGTTCAGACAATGTTAAAAGCAGGTATCATACAGAAATCAAAAAGTCCATACAATTCACCAATATGGATTGTACCAAAAAAAATGGATGCCTCAAGTAAACAAAAAACCCGACTAGTAATCGACTTTAGAAAATTAAATCAAAAAACGAAAGAAGATAAATTTCCTATTCCAAACATTGACACACTTTTCGACCAAATAAATAAACCAAAATATTTCACTACTATCGACCTACATTCTGGATTCCACCAAATACTCGTTGACAAAAATGACAGAGAAAAAACAGCCTTCAGCACCGCTTCGGGACACTATGAATTTTTGCGTATGCCCTTTGGTCTAATTAACGCCCCCGCCACATTCCAAAGATGCATGAACGAAATATTACAAGATATAATTGGTAAAATATGTCTTGTATACTTAGATGATATTATAATTTTTGGCAATACCGAGCAAGAACATTTAGAAAATATTAAAACAGTCTTTGAACATTTAAAACAAGCAAACTTAAAAATTCAATTAGATAAATCAGAATTTTTCAAAACGGAAGTCGAATATCTAGGTTTTATAATTTCAAATGAAGGCCTTAAGCCAAACACAAAAAAGGTAGAAGTAATACAAAATCTCTCAATCCCAAAGACTGTAAAAGAAATAAGATCATTCCTAGGCAAACTTAATTGGTATCGTAGATTTATTCAAAAATTTTCCACATTGACGAAACCATTTACAAACTGTTTAAGAAAAGGATCAATAATAAATATTCACAATAAAGAATACCAAGAATGCTTCGCAAAAATGAAAGAATTAATTACAAATCCACCGATACTCGCATACCCAGACATTAACCAAACCTTCATATTAACTACTGACGCTTCTGACTACGCAATGGGCGCAGTACTCTCTCAAAATCAAGATTCACAGGAAAAACCATTAGCCTACGCATCAAAAACCTTCAATTCGCAAGAACAAAATTACTCCGCCGTTGAAAAGGAAGTATGGGCCATTCAAAATTTTAAAACGTATCTCTACGGGAGAAAATTTTTAATACGAACAGACCATAGACCACTAGTGTGGCTTTTTAACATGAAGAATGCAAACCAGAAGTTGATGCGATGGAAGATCGAATTGAGCGAATATAACTTTGATATAGAATATATCCCTGGCAGAACAAACAAAATTGCGGACTTTTTAAGTAGACTCAAAAACGAATTTAAAATCAATTACAAAACAGGCGACGTAACGACGACCCCTATCTTTGCACACTGTATTTCGAAAGACTATAAATTTGGTAAAGGACTAGCAAAACAAATCGACGACCAATTTAATAGCATAAATTTTTGTAAGGACATACTACCAAACAAAATTATAATTCAAAATGAACATGACAAACAAATTATTCATTTATTCTCAAAAAATTCATTCAACGACATATGTAACCCAAAATTACTAAAACAATCACTAACGCAATTACGTGACTATTTAATAAAAAACGATATTCACGAAATTAACATCCCGTATTTATCATGTGGTCTCGACAAATTACAAAAAAAAGAATTAATTAAAATTTTGACCTCTATATTCGAGAATACCTGTATACAGATTAATATTTATTCGTTACCTCAAAATTTTGCACTAAGTGACGAAATAAAATCAAGGATCGAACTAGAAAAAATTATAGACCGAGATGACGACTCAATAATTAACATAATTAACACGGAAGACGATATTGAAACCATACATAGCGACCAAGAACACCCCGTCAACGGTTTAAAAATATTAGAAAATAGAATAAACACAGCAGATAACCAAATTATATTTTCTTTTGATGAAAAACAGGAAGTACAAATCATAAAACTTTTTGGAAATAAAAAACAACGCCTCGTGGTCACTATCGAAGAAAACAAAGCCGAAGATCAATTGCGAGAATTTATAAAAAATTACATCATACCCAAAATTAGATACTACTGCATATGCAATGATAAAATATTCAAAATTCTAAATCAAATAATTCAAAACGATTTCGAAATAAACAGTATTAACATTATTAGAGTTAATAAAGAAGTAAAGGACATAGAACAACCAGACAAACAAAACGAAATTGTTTATCTATACCACATAGGGAAAACAAATCATCGCGGAATCATGGAAACATACAAAAAATTAAAAGAAAAATATTACTGGCCTAAAATGATAGGTACCATCACCTCATTCATAAATAATTGCCAAACATGCAAAGAATGCAAATACGACAGACAACCCATACAACTTACTGATAACCTTACTGAAACACCCGAACGACCTTTCGAAATTATAAATATCGACTTATTAACCCTCAACGGACAATATTATTTAACAATATACGATCAGTTCTCAAAATATGCACAAGCATACCCTGTTAAAACGAAAGATAGCAGAAACATAGTCAAGACTTTAGAAACATTTATTAAAACAAAAATCCCACCAAAAAAACTAATATGTGACCAAGGTTGTGAATTTAATAATATATCTTTACGAACATTCTGTCATAATAACGATATTAAATTACACATAACATCAGCCCAGAATCCAAAATCAAATGCCATAGAAAGATTTCACTCGAGCCTTATCGAGCATCTGAGAATAAAGACACGAACCGGTAATTTAAAACCTCTAAAAGAAACAGTAGACGACTGTATCTTTGCATATAATAATTCAATTCATTCTATTACAAACATGACCCCAAATGAAATACTCTACGGTAAAGACTATACAAATTTGAGGCCCAAGGAAAACGAACAAAACAAATTACAAAAATACATGATAAGACGACGCGACGAATTAAAACAAGTAAAAACTAATATTAATAAAGAAAAACATAAACGTTACAAAAACCCCAAAGAGAATAAAAAGATTAATAAATTAAAATATTCTACAGAAGCCTATATAAAACAAAATCCCCGCTTGATAACTAAATTCAAAAAACCTTTATATATAAAAACTAAAATTAGAAATTATAACGAGAAATTTAAAACTATAAAAGCTAAAGACAAATTGAGAGAGCGAAAAGTAAAAATTGACAGAATCAAAATTTAATTGTTTCAGAATCCATCATGGATTCGCAGATGTCAAGAATATTACAAACAACCCCGGGTTTCTATTACACACCATTGGTGAGTGCCATTTAAAAGAAAGCGAACAATTACACTATTTTTACAATGACATAAGCCCCATATACGACGAATATTTAAAACTAAAACAAATTATCAACACGGAAATAAAACAGTTAGCAAATTCCACTGTTCTTAACGAAAACATTAAAATTGTAAACTATATGTTCAAAGAACTAGAACAGAACATAGCTAAATTATTCAATAAAAGGAATAAAAGAGGACTCATTAACGGATTTGGATCCATAATAAAATCCATAACCGGAAACTTAGACTCCGCGGATGAAGAACGTTATAATTCAATATTAGAACAACTCAGTAATAATCAAAAAATATTACAATCACAAGCAAACGAAATCATACACCAACAGCAAACACTCACAGACAAATTTAATAAAGATTTGCAAACTATAAATTTTAACGAAAACAAATTACGAGACACACTCAGTGAAATTGCTGACGTAATAAAAACAGACCTGACCTGGCCAACAGTTACACACGCAGAAATACAGATTAACAAAGTATTAATTTACATTCAACAACTCAGAACCACAGTCGATAATGTTATAAAATCATTAGAATTTTGTTCATTGAACCAATTAGACATTACAATTATAGATCCCGATAGCCTTTTAAATATTACACAAAATCCGAATATCTTTCAGACGATTGAAACGATATATGTCACATGCACGCTACAAAACAATAAAATACACATCCTTTTAGCCGTCCCAAATTACACAAAAAAATTATACAAAGTACAACAATTTACACCCACACCGTACTACGATTCCTCTTACAAACAAATATTAGAATATAATACCATGTACATTACACATAACAATAAATATGTATCCATTTTTAAGTTTATAAGTAATAAATATTGTATATCTAATTATAGCCCTGTAAATAGTTGTATTAACAATATATTAAATAAACAAGTATATGATGATTGTTTAAGCGAGCAAATCACAATGAGAAACTATATTTCTCAAATACCGTTCACGAACAAAATAATTATTTTCTCACCGAACTTACAAAATTTCGAATTTAATTGTGGAAACAATTATAATTATAAACAATTACAAGGTATCTTTATCAACGATCAAGATACATGTACAATTAAGAATTGGCAATCTCAGAAATATAAACCCCTCTATCAAGAATTTATTTTCGATAATATAAAATTCACAGAACTAAAGAAAGTACCTCAAATCACTAAAATAAATGAAGCAAAATTAAATGTTACACATTTAAAACAAATCGAATCTGTTGAACAAATAAATAATCAACATATACCTACGTTTTATGTAACCCTTTCTGTTATAATAATTATTATAATTTTAATATCATGTAAGAATAGAATATATACCTTAGTTATGAAAAATAAACAGAAAAACGTTCCAAAAAAGAATAATATAGATTTAGAATTAAACCCGTTGGAATAACGTTGTTTCTTGTTGGGGAGGAATTATAATCCTTGAAACACTGCAGTTTCAGAATTTGATATCATAAACAACGTCATTTCACCCGATACTTAGAAGATAAGAAAATGTTATAAATATGATGTAAGAAAGAAATGTAGACGATTTTTGTATCATCTTGGCTAGAGTAGCAACAACTGCTTTACTGTAATAAACACATATTAAAATTAAAAGTTTGTTTTTTTTAATAAGTATTGATTGACAAATCATAATTTACATATACATATACATATACATATACATATACATATACATATACATATACATATACATATACATATACATATACATATACATATACATATACATATACATATACATATACATATACATATACATATACATATACATATACATATACATATACATATACATATACATATACATATACATATACATATACATATACATATACATATACATATACATATACATATACATATACATATACATATACATATACATATACATATACATATACATATACATATACATATACATATACATATACATATACATATACATATACATATACATATACATATACATATACATATACATATACATATACATATACATATACATATACATATACATATACATATACATATACATATACATATACATATACATATACATATACATATACATATACATATACATATACATATACATATACATATACATATACATATACATATACATATACATATACATATACATATACATATACATATACATATACATATACATATACATATACATATACATATACATATACATATACATATACATATACATATACATATACATATACATATACATATACATATACATATACATATACATATACATATACATATACATATACATATACATATACATATACATATACATATACATATACATATACATATACATATACATATACATATACATATACATATACATATACATATACATATACATATACATATACATATACATATACATATACATATACATATACATATACATATACATATACATATACATATACATATACATATACATATACATATACATATACATATACATATACATATACATATACATATACATATACATATACATATACATATACATATACATATACATATACATATACATATACATATACATATACATATACATATACATATACATATACATATACATATACATATACATATACATATACATATACATATACATATACATATACATATACATATACATATACATATACATATACATATACATATACATATACATATACATATACATATACATATACATATACATATACATATACATATACATATACATATACATATACATATACATATACATATACATATACATATACATATACATATACATATACATATACATATACATATACATATACATATACATATACATATACATATACATATACATATACATATACATATACATATACATATACATATACATATACATATACATATACATATACATATACATATACATATACATATACATATACATATACATATACATATACATATACATATACATATACATATACATATACATATACATATACATATACATATACATATACATATACATATACATATACATATACATATACATATACATATACATATACATATACATATACATATACATATACATATACATATACATATACATATACATATACATATACATATACATATACATATACATATACATATACATATACATATACATATACATATACATATACATATACATATACATATACATATACATATACATATACATATACATATACATATACATATACATATACATATACATATACATATACATATACATATACATATACATATACATATACATATACATATACATATACATATACATATACATATACATATACATATACATATACATATACATATACATATACATATACATATACATATACATATACATATACATATACATATACATATACATATACATATACATATACATATACATATACATATACATATACATATACATATACATATACATATACATATACATATACATATACATATACATATACATATACATATACATATACATATACATATACATATACATATACATATACATATACATATACATATACATATACATATACATATACATATACATATACATATACATATACATATACATATACATATACATATACATATACATATACATATACATATACATATACATATACATATACATATACATATACATATACATATACATATACATATACATATACATATACATATACATATACATATACATATACATATACATATACATATACATATACATATACATATACATATACATATACATATACATATACATATACATATACATATACATATACATATACATATACATATACATATACATATACATATACATATACATATACATATACATATACATATACATATACATATACATATACATATACATATACATATACATATACATATACATATACATATACATATACATATACATATACATATACATATACATATACATATACATATACATATACATATACATATACATATACATATACATATACATATACATATACATATACATATACATATACATATACATATACATATACATATACATATACATATACATATACATATACATATACATATACATATACATATACATATACATATACATATACATATACATATACATATACATATACATATACATATACATATACATATACATATACATATACATATACATATACATATACATATACATATACATATACATATACATATACATATACATATACATATACATATACATATACATATACATATACATATACATATACATATACATATACATATACATATACATATACATATACATATACATATACATATACATATACATATACATATACATATACATATACATATACATATACATATACATATACATATACATATACATATACATATACATATACATATACATATACATATACATATACATATACATATACATATACATATACATATACATATACATATACATATACATATACATATACATATACATATACATATACATATACATATACATATACATATACATATACATATACATATACATATACATATACATATACATATACATATACATATACATATACATATACATATACATATACATATACATATACATATACATATACATATACATATACATATACATATACATATACATATACATATACATATACATATACATATACATATACATATACATATACATATACATATACATATACATATACATATACATATACATATACATATACATATACATATACATATACATATACATATACATATACATATACATATACATATACATATACATATACATATACATATACATATACATATACATATACATATACATATACATATACATATACATATACATATACATATACATATACATATACATATACATATACATATACATATACATATACATATACATATACATATACATATACATATACATATACATATACATATACATATACATATACATATACATATACATATACATATACATATACATATACATATACATATACATATACATATACATATACATATACATATACATATACATATACATATACATATACATATACATATACATATACATATACATATACATATACATATACATATACATATACATATACATATACATATACATATACATATACATATACATATACATATACATATACATATACATATACATATACATATACATATACATATACATATACATATACATATACATATACATATACATATACATATACATATACATATACATATACATATACATATACATATACATATACATATACATATACATATACATATACATATACATATACATATACATATACATATACATATACATATACATATACATATACATATACATATACATATACATATACATATACATATACATATACATATACATATACATATACATATACATATACATATACATATACATATACATATACATATACATATACATATACATATACATATACATATACATATACATATACATATACATATACATATACATATACATATACATATACATATACATATACATATACATATACATATACATATACATATACATATACATATACATATACATATACATATACATATACATATACATATACATATACATATACATATACATATACATATACATATACATATACATATACATATACATATACATATACATATACATATACATATACATATACATATACATATACATATACATATACATATACATATACATATACATATACATATACATATACATATACATATACATATACATATACATATACATATACATATACATATACATATACATATACATATACATATACATATACATATACATATACATATACATATACATATACATATACATATACATATACATATACATATACATATACATATACATATACATATACATATACATATACATATACATATACATATACATATACATATACATATACATATACATATACATATACATATACATATACATATACATATACATATACATATACATATACATATACATATACATATACATATACATATACATATACATATACATATACATATACATATACATATACATATACATATACATATACATATACATATACATATACATATACATATACATATACATATACATATACATATACATATACATATACATATACATATACATATACATATACATATACATATACATATACATATACATATACATATACATATACATATACATATACATATACATATACATATACATATACATATACATATACATATACATATACATATACATATACATATACATATACATATACATATACATATACATATACATATACATATACATATACATATACATATACATATACATATACATATACATATACATATACATATACATATACATATACATATACATATACATATACATATACATATACATATACATATACATATACATATACATATACATATACATATATTAATATTTATTTAATGAATTATTACATTTATTCTATTCTAATTTTTATTGTATGGATTCTAAACTCTGACTGCCTTGTAACTACACTAAAGTCTATAAACTTGAAACGAGAATCTCAGGTGTCGGGTTCGACGCCTGGGAACTGCAATTCAGCGATTTGGACAGCGGTAACTTCTCCCTCGCTAAAATTGGGCTTCATCGGGTAACTTCAGCGCCGATCTAGGGGATGAAGTTGGCGATTGAAGTTCAATATCTTCGGCCTTGGGTTGTTTTCTTCTTTTATATGTGATGATCGTTTTTTGGAGGTAAGCTGTAGCAGTGATGATGGCACCGGTGATGATTATTACGTACAGTGCCCACACTGGGTAGTTGATGTTATTGATATCGATTTGGTCTTTGTTGTACTCTGTATCTTCAAACTTGTTTAATGGTTTAAGTTCGGAGATAGAATTTAGTTCGATCGCCATCTTGGGAATTTTTGTATTGTTATAGTTCATTTCGAAGTTTTCAATTATTAATGGTTTGCCAAATGTGCCCTGTTTAAAATTTAAATCATGATTTTGGAGTTGCAGTTTGCATTCATCTTCCTGAATTAAGAGTATGCCTTGTTGGTTGCTTATACTGTCGCCTTGGTTGCATTTGGCTTGTGTAAGTTTTCCGGATTTGGAAATATCGCTAGATATTGATTGATTTCTTCAATGTACTCAATGTGGTTTCTCTTTATGTTTAATTTGAATGGCAATTTTATATTTTGTTTTATAATATGAAGTTCTTTTCTCAGGAATTTTCGCTGATTTCTTTAATTTTGATGGGATATTGGTAAATGTTTCCCTTACTGCGGACACACAGATCATACAAAGATCGTAAGTCACCATTTTTAGACTTCAGAATGTACTCCTGGTTAGAAATTATGGTTACAAATTCGTTATTTTGTTTGGTGGGTGTTAGAATAAGGTGAATAAGCTCGAATGAGGTTTCATAATATATAGGGATATCAATAAAGTATATAATTTTGTTTTCCTGCAATTTACAGTTAATCGAGATTAATTTTTCAATTTCAGAATTGATTTGAAATGGTAGTTCATTTTTATAGAATTTTGAAATTTTATTTAATTCTTGGTAAGGGTCATGTGATTTGATAATACTAGGATGCATTGTGTGGAGTTTGCAAAACGTTAAAGAGTTTTCTATATCTTGAAGAGTGTTAAATGTCATGGTGTATAAAATGTTTAGCTGATATATGTAAACTATTATCCTTTTGTGAATTCTCCTAGATTCATAATTGAAACATCCATATTAATAAAATAAATTTAAAATAATATTTTACGAAATATAAACAATTTAATAATTTTCTGACCTAACCGTATGGCATGAGTCCGGCGAACTCATATCTTATATACACGTAATGTTCACGTGGAAAAGCAAAATGCGCATGTGCTGAATTATGAACATGTGTTACTTCAGTGTTTGATAATAATAGTTTTATATTCATTGGTCTAAAAATCATTTTGTACGCTAACTTACTCGTACTTTCACCGTTGTAAACATAGGGTGTTTTTATCAGGTATGACCTTCCACATAATTCTGGTAAATATTATAAATTTGATCAAAATATTGTAGCTAGTATTTCAATATTACAGAGTTTATGAGATATAGAGTGCTCACTGACAAGGAACTGCGAGAAATTATTGTCTGCTTGTCAGACGATGAAGAAGCTTATGACATAAATTATTCAGACACTGAATCAGCATCTAAAGATGATCATATATCTACGGCAAGTGATATATGTTCACACATTTCAGAATATTTATACCTAAAAAATCTGGTGTGGCCAACACAATACCTCCCGCCATATACCGCTCGAGTCGCAAAAAAGATTAAGCTAATCTTTATTTTTGAGACCCCATGGGGTCTCGTAGCCGCACGCCTAAGTGTAAGGTCGCGAATCTGGGGAACCGGGTTATATTATATATATATTTCCAATTTAAATGGCACAAAATTAACCCCTGTGGTGCACTCTCCACGCTAGCAATGAGTGCCCGTGAGGTAACGCCTGGTAAGCGCCTACACGGTGTAAATATTTTATCATTACCGATATCTGTGTACAAAGCGGATCGGCCACCCACCTATGGGTAATAAGCCGTGATGATATATTTATTAATTTACTTATTTTTGGATTAGCGAATTTTACTCTAATTTTGACAGTTTATTTCTTAAAATATAGTTTAATCTAATCCAAGTAACTACATTTTTGATAATAAAATGAAGATTAAATTTTAAATACCTGGATAAAATAGAATTCACTAATCCAAAAATGAGAATAAGCTTAAACTTTTTGGTGATTCGTTAATTTTTATTAATCTAAATACATACCTACATATTTGTATATGCTGGAAACTGTATTGATTTCCTTTCCTATTGCTCTACTTACATTTTTCTTTTTAAAACGTTACTATTATTAATTTGAAATGATTAGTTCTTTAACATTTCAATAACTGCCAAAGAGTATTGTTTGTTTAAAGCGTAGGATCCGGGATTTAAATTATAGATAATTTTATAAATTTATCCATATAATATGTAGAAAAAGTATTAATGCAAATATGTAGAAAATTTAATAATCTTTAATTTCCACAGGTTCCACACACACATACATATAAAGATTCATGGGCTTGGCTTGAAAGCTTGGCTTGGTTTGAAAAAGCTTGAAAAATCAAGCTAAGCTTGCTGTTCAAAAAAGCTTGACTTTTCAAGCCAAGCCAAGCTTCTGTTCCACCAAGCCCAAGCTAAACCAAGCCTAACATTTAAAAAAACTTGAATTTTCAAGCCAAGCCAAGCCATTGACTGTCAAGTAGCTTGGTTGAAAAAAAGCTTTTTCAAGCTTTTCTTAAAAAATGTTGACGAGGTTGACAAAAGCGTAATTTTATGTTGGTAACATACTTTCTAATTGCTTCGGTACATTTTTGCGAACATCTTAGAATTGGAGTTCCAAAAAGGACCAGCTTTCATTACCTGCTTCAAAAATTTGTAAATAGGAAACTATACTATTCATTATTCTTATTATGCAAAGACCACTTATTAACTCAATCTGAACCAACTAATCACACATTGTAGTTCGCGCACACAATCAAGTACAAAATAAATTGATAAAATGTTGAGAAAGTTTTTAAATATATAATGATAAATGATAATATAATTTTATTGTTTTATCCTTTACCTACATTCATATAAAATGTATGATGAAAAATGATAATAAATACAAAATTTATTGCAAATGTCAATCATTACATATAGAACTATTAAATTTTTTAAAATACTTATTATTGTCAAGTTAAACGTATTTTGTATAAAAATTAATTAAATACTTAAATTTTTAAGTTACTGGAATTACTTATAAGTTTAAAGCTTTAAGAAATTTGATTTTCACACCAAAAAAATTGTTAAATTTATCTGATTACATTTCACATAAACCTAATCAATATTCATTTAAATTTTAAATAACACAATATTATTTATTACTTGCATTTATTAGAATTTTACAAATAGATAATTTTGCTGCAGAATAAAAATTATAAGAAATAATATTATACTCTACATCGCAAGGTAAATTGAGTGACGTATGATGATAATTATTGCATTTTAAAGTTACATTTTGTACAATGTTTTGTTATTCTGGTATTTCCGAATCATAGAGACGAGACAATTTCTGTTTTTGTATATGTATATTATATTTATATACAAAGATTTCAATGCTATTTTTAGCTCAACCTCTAATGTAACCCTAATAAACCGATCTTGTCTGTAACAGGTATAATAGACAATAATAATGTACCGACAAAGAGAGAATTCTCTTTTAAATATTACCTTGATACAAGTTTCCATTGTTTCCATAAATATGAGATAATAAACAAGCAAATAAATATATAATCACGGCTTATTACCTAGTTCTGGGATTTTTAATTTACAAATTTTGGTAATAACGACATATCCCTATCGTTGAAGGTATTTTTTCTTTTGTGCTATAGAAGTTGGATATAATTACTGTAATTATATTTATGTATTTAACTTACAAAAAAAAAAATCGAATTTTAAATGCCACAAATTGACACATGTGGTGCACTCTCCACGCCAGTAATGAGTGCCCGTGATATTACTACTGGTAAGCGCCCGCACGGTGCAAATATTTCATCATCACCGATATCTGTGTACAAAGCAGATTGGTACACCCAGAAATGGATAAAAAAGCCGTGATGATAATGAATGAAATTTCATAGGAAGAGGCGAGTAGGTATTTATGTCACGAACAAACAAAATTTCGGGGAAATTTATAATTTCCAGATGTATTTGACGTAGGTATAAAAGGTCAGTCTCAGGTCAGTTCCATCCCACTGTACATTTCAAAATAATTATGTATTTAGTTAAACAATGTTTTTGCGTGTTTGGAGTCTTGAGTTTTTTTTATGTATACAGGGCAAATATTCATTTTAGTTATTAAAATACAATACAGTCTAACTAATGCATATGTCTCCTTGAATGAATGCTGTCAACAAAAATAATAAAAGAAACATAAAAATTGAAGGGTAAATATTTAATAAAAGATAATAAGTTTCATAAATTTTGTTTATCGTTTTCTTTATCTTTGCGCATAAGATTTTTTTCAATTGTACCACAATAAATATATGTAAAACAAAACGTGATTTGTACATCGTTGCAATACAATGAAACATCTACATAACATATTGATATATTGATACATCAAAGAGAGATTTGTGTACTGCATATTTAAACTTTCGCATTGTGTCCATAATCGGTTTAAATCGTAAAATTGTACGAATGAGTGTTTCGTTTTTTGTGACTTTGCATATCTAAGGTTAATTATCAGTAGTCCTGGATTTAGGGTTTTTGGATTCATTGTTATAGAGTTCCAAGTGTATGCGTGAAGTAGAGGGACCTGGAATAGCCAGATATTTATTAATTAATTTTCTAGGTCTCTTCAAGTTTGAAAGGTGAATTTTGGATTGTTTTTATCATTATTTTCCGTGTCAATTTCTGCAGTTTTTAAGTTTTTGTTAATCTTTTTAATTTTTTCCTTTTTGAATTTAGGGTTTTTCGTTTTATTTACTTTTTGTTTATTATTTTCGTTTAATTTAGTAATAGTTTTGGCTCTATTTGTCTGCAAATTGTTATTAATATTTTTATAAACTAATTTAGTTTTTTCCTTGTGTTTCTGAATGTAATCTTACGTACATAATTTGTTTCTCAAGTTCTATATCGAGTGGGAAGTTTGTATCTAAATGTCCGTTAATAATTTCGTCTGGTTTTAAATTTGTCGTGCTATGATTCGTATTGTTATAAGCCAGAATTGCAAAATTTACTTTATCTTTTATTAGTTCATTTTTGAAATTTTCTTGTAAATTGAATAAACGAATGTGCTCTATCAAAGTTGAATGAAAGCGTTCGACTAACCTGTTGAAATTTGGGTTTTGTGAGCAAATGAAATTAATTTCGATTTTATGCAGGCTTAATAATTCTTTTATGACATTTTTTTTAATTCGAGCCCATTATCTGCTACTATTACTTTGGTTATATCGTGGTGTGAGAAAAATCTTGTCAATTTATTAACAATTTCTATAGCATTTGTGGATGTAACTTTATATGCTTGAGCATATTTAGGAAAAGCGTCGAATATAGTTAGGAATTTGGTGTTTTCTAGAGAGAGTGTGTCAATGTGGATGATTTCCAACGGTTTATTAGGAGTAGGAGGAATATTTAGTTTTAGTTTGATAGCGTTTCTTTCATATTCAGCAGCTAAGCAAATTTCACATTGGTTTATGAAGTCTGTGATGGTCTTTAGATGATTCGGTCATTAATATCGTTTTCTAATTTGAGTGTGAACTTCATTTATTCCGCGATGGTTTGTCTTACCTTCGTGGAAGTTTTTTATTACTTGTAAGATTTCATCATTTACCTCTACGTCTATTAGTATTATGTTGCTTTTGACAAATTTTATTTCTAAATGTTTAAAATATTTTTGTAGTACATTACTAAATTTCTCATAAATGGGTGTTTCAAAGTACAAGTAATATTTCACCTTTGGTGTAATATATGCTTTTATAAAGTTTACTGTATCCTGTTCGAAATCGGTTTCAAAAATTTGAAGATGAATTCTCATTTTATCACAATGAAATTTTTGTGCTTTTGGTTTAGAAGAGCGTTTAACTTGTGATATAAAAATTTGATTTTTACCAAAATTTACAGGTCAGTCAGTAATTGTTATACCTACAATAGGGTGTTCGGGGTTCGAGTGAATTGTTTGATCAGTTTCGGAATCATGCTGTTCGTCTTCGTCAGGTTCTACAATTAAGGATTGTTTGTCATTGTCGGGGTTGGAATAAGTGTTATTAAACTTTTCGATGGAAAAAAGTTTGTAATTCTGGGTCTAAAGTGTTTATGTTTAATTCAATGCGTGATAATGCGTCTGCATTATTGTTTAGAGAGCCTTTTTATGAATAACTTCATAATCGTACTCTTCTAGCTTGAGTCGCCATCTCATTAATTTTGAATGAGGTTCTTTCAGTGAATGTAAGTATATTAAAGGTTTGTGGTCAGTTATGATTTTAAATTTTCTGTCATACAGGTAATGTCTAAATTTTTGGGTAGCCCATACGACGGCAAGTAATTATTTTTCGATTGTGCTATAGTTTATTTCTGAGCTATTTAGTGTTCGACTCGCGTATGCCATGGGTAGGTCGGATCCTATGGGTCCTTGTGATAATATAGCACCGATGGCATATTAGCTTGCATCTGTTATCAAGTTAAATGGTTACTTATAGTCCGTGTATTGAAGGATGGGGTCGTTTATTAGGACATTTTTTCAGGTGTTAAAGCAATTAATGTGTTCGGGGTCATTGTATTTAATAGTGGCATCTTTTTTCAAACATTTCGTGAAGGGTTTAATAGGATCTGCAAAGTCTTTAATAAATTTCCTGTAATAGCCTAACAGTCCTAGAAATGCTTTGATTTCTGTGGCTGTTTTTGGGATGTGGTAATTTTTGATAGCATGTATCTAGTCCGGATTGGGTTTGACACCATCTGGAGTTACTACATGGCCTAAATATGAGATTTCTGTGCGTAAAAATTCGTACTTGTCGGGTTGAATTTTGAGATTAGCTTTTCGTAAACGATTAAAAACTGATTTTAAATTTTGAATGTGATCTTGTAGAGATGTACTAAAAATTATTACATCGTCGAGATATACGAGACAAATTTCGTTGGTTAAATTTCGAAGAAAGTTGACCATCACTCTTTGAAAAGTGGCCGGTGCGTTCTTTAATCCAAAGGGCATTCTTAAATATTCGAAATGACCATTTTCTGTGCTGAAGGCAGTTTTTTGTATGTCGGATTCACTCATTTCAATCTGGTGAAATCCTGACGCTAAATCCAAAGTTGAAAAATATTGGCATCTACCAAGTTTATCTAATAGTGTATTGATGTTAGGTTTTGGATATCTATCATCGATTGTCTTCTCGTTTCATTTCCGATAGTCAATTACGAGTCTCCATTTCTTTTTACCGGATGCATCAAATTTTTTTGGTACGATCCAGACGGGGGATGACCAAGGGGAATAAGAGGGACGGATAATGTTCTGATTTAACATTTTCTGAATTTGGTATTCCTCTTCTTTCCCGTGTACCTCGGGGTGTCTATATGTTTTCGCATATACGGAAATTTCGTCTTTTGTACGAATGGAATGTTTTATTTCGTTTGTAAATGCAATTTTTATATCTCACGTTTCTCTTCGCTATTCATGTGGTCAGTTCTAATGTTATTCATGTCTAATTTAAATTTTGTTTCATTTTGAATAAAACTTATATTATTAATTTCAAAGTTATTTATTTCCTGGACTTGTACGCAATCTACACAATTTATAATTTCATCGTTTTCGCCTAGGTTTATAATCGGGTATATAATTTCATTATTTTCGATTTTTGCTAGACCTTCTGGAGTGATTAAATTATTTATTTTGGTTTCCGGTATAGATGCTTCGCCGTTTTCTATATTACTTACAAATATTTTGGTAAATTTTTCAGATTTTGGAGGTATTTTTATATGATTGAATTTTATTATTCTGTGGTATAGTGGATCTTTATTTCTTGAGTAGGGGTGGTTGTTTTGTCATGAGTTAGGTCAATGTTTGCATTTAAAATTTTCAAGTTGTCTAATCCTAAAAAAAGTCGAAATTTTTATGAAAATTAAATAGATGGTATTTTGATCAAGTGTTAGGGTAATTAAATAATTTGGAGGCAGGTATTATGATGCTAAAATTCTCTAACCGTGCGCGGTTGTAATTTTGAAAGGATCATTTTAGATTTTTTCTTTTAAATATTTGTGTGCAATACCTGGGTTTATAAAGGAACGTGTGCTCCCTGTGTCCATTAAAGCTTTTAAATTTAATTCTGGGAAGATGACAAATGGTAATTCACTATGGTTGTGTATTACGTTCACTAATTCGACGTTTGTTCCGAGGCTGTTATCGGAAAAACTAGTTCGTATCGTCAGAATTTGGTTCAGTTACATAATATTAAGGGTTAGGGTAAGTTACATAATAATCGCTATAAAATTCGGTCTGTTTTGCGTGCTATAAAATTGTTGCAGACGGTACTGGCACGTTCCTGGCCTGGGTGTCGTTGACTGTCTAGTACTGACACTCACAGGCGTAGGCTTGGGAACTTTATAATTGAAATTTGGTTTGAAAACATTTTGCGATTGGTTTACATGTTTTATTTCCTTGATTTGAGGGAAATTGATTTGGTGTGTAAGGTTCCCTTCTTTGATGATTCCGAAATTGATTAGGATATTGATTGGTGGTGGGTTTAAAAATTGGGTTGGTAGGTGGATTTGATCTGTACATTGTGGTTGTCTATTTTGTGAATTATTTGTTTCTGTTTGTGTTGAGTATGGGTGATATTTTTATGATATTGTGGTCGACGCTACGTTTCTAACTGGAAATCGTTTGACAGCATGTTTAACGCGGTGTTCATATCTTTGGGATTCTTTGTTCTCGTAAAGCATTTTTCAATTATTGGTTAATTTTTTGATCCAAATTTGCATATTGTTAAGAAATCCTACGCTAGTAATGCCATTCCAAAACGCGAGTGAATGAGGGTTAAGAATACGACAGAAAAATTATTGTAGGTAAAATAGTAGTATGGTATGATTAAACAACTTTATTATACTATTGACTTTTACTACATATTGTGTACAAAGTTTAACATCTCCTTATAATAAATAAACTATACTTCAATGGGCGTGATTATTATAGGCAACATAGCCCACAACACAAAGAGCAAACCTACATAGAAGACGAATTGCCATCCGATATGCAGCCAGTACATCATGCGAAGACGTTTTCTTGCCTGGGGCAGTGTGTCGTCTGGCTGGTGCAACAGGTATCGACGTAGTCCGAGCACACTGCGTTCCGAGTAAAGATCTAAGTCGCCGTCACTGAAGTCGTAATCCCACGCCAAACGGTCCTTCTCCGGAATACACTTCAGTAGAGCCAGTAGAGCGCTATTTGAGTACTTCCATTCATTGTTGATGAAGTATTTGACTGATTGCTGAGCGATGAATATCTTTCTCTGAAGCTTTAGTAATCTGTAATGATGTAATATAATTATGGATAACTTGCTCTTTCCAGTTCGGAATATATGATATTTTTCTCAAAATTATTAAAAACGAAAAGAGGAAATTTAGACGTTTAGGAGTCATTAATATGTGGGCTGCCCGGACGTCCTCTTTTACCCGGACAAGTTCACTTTTCAGGTAATAAAATTCTGTCCTGTATATATCCGCATTTTCTATGCACAAAGTCCTCTATTTGCCAAGTGCTCACTAAATGCCTAAACTATAAACAATCCCCGATACTCCTGTATTGAGAGTTTCATAGACAGATCATAAATCGTGGAATGCTATAAGAGTGAAATAAGTTTTAACTAACTTGCGGACAGAGCCAAATCATTTTTTTGGTTCGGCTCGAAAATTATTCAATACCGATCGCAATAGAACGACTTTTTTCTGATAGAGATTTAGTTCAAAATTATCCGCTGTCGTGAACCTCTTATGAGTAGTGAGTCTTTGACAGATAACTAAATATCATGACAGAATCAGAATTTGTAGTAGTGAGTTAAGTTGGGTGAATATTTACGGATAACTTGCTCTTGTCGGTTCGGAATATATGATATATTCTTCTCAAAATTATTAAATGAAAAGAGAATATTTGGACGTATAGGAGTAATTAATATAATATGACATCTTATGTCCCCGTGACAACAATGTATGTAAGCGGTATTATTGTGGATAATTGCTCAATTGGGACATTAAATATAAATTTTGTTAAAGAATAGAATTATTTTTCTCAGCTAAAAAATCTAATGTGACCAGCACATGACATCCCATCAATTCCATGTTTAGCAATTAGCTGCAAGTAAAGTATCAGTTCTGGTTGATCGTTTATAAACAAAATCGCATTTGTTCCAATAAATAAAGTCCGTATTAAGAAATTTTTAATTATATTTTATTAAGTTTTGTATATACGTATACGAGTATTGTATACCAAATATCATTTCCGATTTATCAATTTTACCAAATATCTAATATGTTGATCTCATTAATATAAAAGACAAATACCAAATTTGCAAAGATTTGGATTATATTTTAATATAGTTTTTCATTAAAAATTGTTATGTCCTTCAAGTAAAGTAACACTGCCGATTTATTATACATATTCAACGTTTAATATGTTGTTCTCAATCATACAGGAGTTTTAAATACGAAATTTGAGAAGTTTTGGATTATATCATATTTTTTCACGAAAATCTGTTCAAAGCCGCAAGTAAAGTTCCAGTATATCAATTTATCCAAAATCTAATATATTGTTTCCATTGATACAAAAGTCTTAAATGCAAAAATGCAGAGTATTGGAATATATTTTAATATAGTTTTTCATTAAAAACTCTTATGCACTTCTAATAAATGTACCATTTCTAGTTGTCCAATTTTACTCAAAATACGAATACGAATGCAAAAAGCTTAAATACCGAAAATATATTTTTTTCGAAGTTTGATATAAGA
Source organism: Harpalus rubripes (assembly GCA_963082715.1). Taxonomy (NCBI): domain Eukaryota; kingdom Metazoa; phylum Arthropoda; class Insecta; order Coleoptera; family Carabidae; genus Harpalus; species Harpalus rubripes. Next base: position 45,591,590 of record OY720460.1, on the reverse strand, counting down.
GTTATCACACCCACTCATGCACAAGCACGATCGCACAAGCGCGCACACACACACACACACACACACACACACACACACACACACACACAACACACACACACACACACACACACACACACACACACACACACACACACACACACCATCTCTCTCACACGCGCACATACACACGCAAGCGCTCACACGCACATGCACACACACACACACACACACACACACACACACACACACACAATCTCATACACAGACATTCTCTTACAAACACACAATCTCTCACACTCTCTTATACACACACACATACGCGCGCGCGCGCATGAACTCACGCGCACTCACGCACATACACATATTACACACACAATCTCTCACCTACACACACGCAAGATCACGCGCGCACCCTCAAATCTTTCTCTCTCACACATACACTCACGCACTCACACACACGTTCTCACACTCATACACAAAACGCGCGCGACCCCCTCACGCACACACTCTCACACATAATGCACTCTTACACACCACACACACACACACACACACACACACACACACACACACACACACACACACACACACACACACACACACACACACACACATACACACACACATACACACACACACACACACACACACACACACACACACACACACACACACACACACACTCACATCTCTCACTCACACACAGACGCGCTCACGTACAGAGAGAGAGCTACGAAGGAATCATTGCAAAGATAGCAAAAGCGTGTTGTGGGGACCCAAATTCGTGCTTATTCACTGATATCTCTCGTTCTTGATTACTAACCTGGGTTTATTTCTCGTTAGTACTAGCACAGTATCCATTAGAGCACTAGGCAGCAACATGCAGAGCACCATGCGTAGATATGCCTCTGTACGATTGGTAGTGACGTGTGGCGTAGGATACCACACCGTCTCATTTAAAGGAGTTTTCTTGAAGTGCTTCATTAAATCCTGTATGTCCCGGTTTCGCGGCCGCAGCCAATCGGCTTTGTAACTGGTACACTGCACCACTTCCACCACGCGTTCTTGTCGCACTGCTAATTCCCAAGCTGCTACCACCATCGCTTTTACGCACACGTCCACAGGAATGTAGTCGGGTCTGTAGTGTTTATGAGCATACATTGTACGCAATATACCTGCAAAACAACTCACTTAATTCCCTCTATTCAAAGAATAGTTGGTGGAAATTATAATAACCTGTTCCATAAGCCACAAAAAGTCCCATTGGTCCATTAAAATTATCAATCCAACCTTGAATTGGTTCTTCATTTAAGGTAGAAGTCACTAAAAAATAAATAAAAATATTTAGAACATGTTAAGATTACTATAGCTACACTGTAAACTTTTGGGGTAGAAACTACTATAGCTACACTGTAAAGTTTTAGGGTAGAAACAGGAATGATGAATATCCAATTGAGTCGTTGAATCTTCCTTTGAGTTAATATAGGGTAGGAAAGTCGAAAGACGGTAAGAAAAAGGTAGGAAATTTTGGTAGGGCAAAGTCACGTCACTTATAGGTATCTGTGTTGCAGTGTAGGCAAATTAAGAAAGGTGCTTCTACCTTTGTAACATGTGAGACCTTAAGGGTTGATTCGATTCGAGCTGTATATTCTGCGTTCAATTTGCAGTACAGTACCTATCATAAAAGTTTGGATTTTACATTAATAATAATGTAATATGTATTATGTACAAAATTTCAAACGAAGCATAGGTAAATAGAGAGAAAAATAATATAAAATGTTCTGGTTTACTGTGTTTTGTAACTTATTGTACATTGTTAGTTGAAATCAAATAAATATTATTATATTTTTACTACACCGTAATCGTTTTCTCCGTTATTTATTTCAAAATTTTTAGTAATATATTATTGAATATACATAGCATGATACAATATAGATAAATAAATGTGTAAAATGCAAAACAATAAATTATAATTGATTTAAAATATGAATTACCCGGGTTCATAAAATTATAGAAAAACTAGAATAATCCATTAAACATAACTGACGATGTGTAGACTTATCAGGATATAAATAAATGAAAAATTATTAATTATTATTATGTAGAGATAAAACCGACTATCCGGCCACTATCGTAGTCGGCGACTATTCGGCAAAGAGCGCCGACTATCCGGCTTCTTCTTACCTTGATTGTTTATTAATATTTTTATTTTATAATCAGTTTAACACATTTTGAAATGTAGAGCAAAGCAACCTTTCCTTTGGTAATCAATCAATTTCTAAAATTACTTGCTTGCAAAGAAAACAAATCTTTGACATTTATCAAACAAAATTAGTATCTTACTTAACAAACAAAACAACATAATATTAATATCTTCTTATCTTCAATTAACATTTACCTATAATTATTTCTTCTTATTTAAATAAAAGAGTAGGAATTTTTTTATTAACAATCTAAGTAATATTAAAGCCAGATTGCATGTACAGGGTGTAAATCGAAAAGTGAAACAGGAGTTTAACATGAGAAATCAATTTTTCTTTGCGCAAACGTTACCTAATTATTTTATGAAAAATTACTTCAAATTAAAGTTATAGAGATCATGTGAAACGATTATTTTATCTCTTTATATATCTCTTTATATAAACGTAAAATTTAAAAATTAATTACAAAGTTACAGTTTTTATGAGTTTTTTGTCTAAACAGCCATGGATTTATGACAAAAAACAACGTATTTGTTTTTTTTGTCATATATCCATGGCTGCTTAGACAAAATGTTCATAAAAACTGTAATTTTGTAATTGATTTTTACGTTTATATGAAGAGATAAAATAATCGTTTCACATGATTTAAATGCTGCATTTAAATCTCTATAAGTTTTATTTTTGGATAAAATAATTAGGTAACATTTGCGCAAACAAAAATTGATTTCCCATGTTAAACTCCTATGTTTCACTTTTCGATTTACACCCTGTACATGATGTACAGTAAAAAAATATATCAAAAAATTCTAAACATTAACTGCTTCATAAAAACAAAAAAAAAGACAGTAACGTACTTATATGATTTATAACTGTACATAACCTAATCAAATCAAAGCGTCACGGAAATCCCCGAAACCCTGATCGGCTTGGCCGACTAGTCGGCCGATTAGTCGGCCTCTTTACAACCGGCTAATCGGCTAGTCGGCCAAAGTCATAATCGGCACATCTCTATTATTATGTATTATTTACATGATTTACAAGTAATTTTATTAATAAATATTTAATATATTTTCAACTAATGCTAATTACGTAGTAGAGAATAAATTTATAAATGCATTTTTTTTTTGTTCTGGTATAAATTTTTCAATTAAAAACTATAAAAGCACTTAAAAGAAAATATATTTTTTTGGTTATGCATCCAGCATTATTTAATCCTCGCCTTAAAGAAAATTACTATTGGCCTAATATGATAAATGACATACAAAATTATATAAATAATTATGAAATATATAAAACAAACAAATATCTACGAAAACAATTGAAACGTTAGACAATCTAACTCCTACTGCAGAAAAACTTTTTGAAATTATAATTACATTTGGATACATTATCTCTCAACACGGAAAAATACTTATCATTATTTGATCAATTTTCTAAATATGGAATACTCTAAAAATTCCCAGTATTCAACTCCTTAGAAGTCGTAAAATTATTAAGAGAACAATTTTGATGGTTCCTGTTACCCAAGAAAATTATTGTGGATAAAGGCACTGAATTCGATAATGTAAATATAAAAGAATTTTGCAAATTACAAAACAGAATTACATATAAACTGTACTGACAATCATAAAAGTAACGCCGCTGAAAGATTTCATAATATTATTATAGAACACCCGAGAAAAATAAATAATAAAGATAACCATATGAAAACTATAGAGGGTATGGTACAATAATCCATTATAGCATATAATTACACGAAAAAATCCAATACACGATTGTAACCAATGGAAGTAATATACAGAAAAGATAGAAATAATATATATCCAAAAGATTTTAGAACCAATTCAAAATTGTTAGGTCATGCTAAGAATCTTAAAGAAATACAAAATCTTGCAAAAATTTGAATACAAAAAGAAAAAGACAAACAATATAAAGATAATATTAACCCTTCAGAAATTTTAAAACAAATATATGTAAAAGAAACTGATAGACATATTTAAAAATATAAGAAACCATTGTGTAAAAAGGCAAAAGTTATAAAATACAACCCACAGCTAGGAACAATAAAATGTCTAAAGAAACAAAAGAAAAAATCAAGTAACGAAGCATTTAATAAAATTCAAAAGATACGCAAGAACAAAATTAAAATATAACATATTGTTACAGATTACCATCCATAATCGCGGATACACAATTGGAAAAAATAAAGAATAACAATGGAATAAACTTAATAAATCTCGATAAAAAACAAATTTGTGAGCAACAAATCTGCATACATTATATCTATGATCTCAAGAAACAAAAATAAGTGATATTAACAATAAACGATATAACACTGAACTTGCCTTTAGCCTAAAAATTTAAATAATCAGTATGACAATTTAAATGAAAGAATTGATATACTGTTTCCTAAACGACATAAACGCGGATTAATAAATATCTTGGTTCCATCATTAAACAAATTACGCAAAATTTAGATAACTCGGACAAATAAAAGTATGATTACATTATAAACTTTTTTCAAAATAATCAAATAATATTTGAAGAAAATATCAAAAATTCGGTATATTTTTTGAAAAACGCAACTAAATATTATAATAAACAATTTAATATTATTTTCAGAAATCAAAAAATATTAAAGGGTAGAAATCTTAATCTACAAACAATATTGAAAAACAAATTACATGGTCTAACGTTTTAGTAGCTCTAAATACCATAGATTTAATAAAAACAAATCTTGCAGAACTTAGTGATATTCTAAATCTTATAGATATTACACTTTCTTTTTTTACCTCTCGCTAAGAGAGGTATTAAATTCATGCTAAAAATCGCATATCCAGATTTTAGTCAATAAGCACGTTTTAAGGTCCCTAGAATCCGATTATAACATTTTTACGATGAAGTCCGTATGTGTGTGTATGGATGTGTGTGTGGATGTTGGATCCACGATTTCTCAAATTCTATAAGACTTAAGACATTTTTAACTACGGACTCCTCAATGTAACAATAATGGGAAGTGTTGATAAAGTTTTGGTAATAATTGGAAAACCGGAAGTAGTAAAGTTTCAAGAAAAAATCATCTAAATAGTATTTATCGAAAATTTATGTAAATACTTATATTAAAGAACGTTAAATTCTTTATTCGATAAATATAAATTCATTATTATATCTTCTATAGATTGAGAGATAAAGAAATGCATATAAAATAATTTGATGTAAAAATTCTCAGATGAAACTAGGTACTTCAAGGCAAGAAATTCAAATGTTTGTAATTGACACATTAATGTCACTGTCAAAAATATTTGTATGCCACTGCCAAAAATATTTGTACATAATTATGAAGATTATGAAAATAAAAAAAGTCAACAACGCAAAAGAATATACGTAAAAAAAGAATATAAAAGGAATTTTCGAAAAAATGACGAATATAAAAAAAAGAAAAGGAAAGTAGATAAAGAAAATTTCCGGATATTGAATATAAAGAAAATGTATGTATTGTACATAATTTATATTAAAATATCCCATAGATTTTGCAAATATATGTGAGAATTATTTTGTAGTGAGACGTGAATATATGTATGTATTTGTATTTAAAAATATTTTTGTTTTATGCATACAACCAGGTAAAATATCTTGCGAGAGGTTATGTGCTGGCCACATCAGAATTTTAGTCTAAATGTCTTCCATATCTCTCTTTTAGAAAATGAAAATATCATAGCTTTGAAGAAAATTATTTAAAATGAAAATAAAATTGACGAGGAATATATAAACTGTCTAAATCTCATACATATCTATTGTTCAGTAAAAGACCACAAATTACGGTATTTAATCATTATTACAAAATATTATGTAAAAACATTGAACACAGTTCAAATAACACAAATTCCTTTCTTCCAAAAAAACCAATTATTATTGTTAAATATTAACAAACAAATATTATTACAAATGTATCAAAATTATTATTCATTCAAAAACTACAAAATTATTGATAATATAATTTATTGTAAATTATATTATAACAAAATAAACCCTTGCACTAAAACACTGCTTTCTGGACACTAAAACGCACACTGTGATTATAGACAACTTACACAAAATAATGATATTATAAATCTTATGCAGGTTAACAATATAAAAAAAGAATTAACTTGTAAAGACATATCTTTCATGATAGACAAAAAAGGAATATATGAAGTATATAATAATATATGTTCTTTAAATAATAAACTGTTTGAAAATACACTAAGAGGACAAGAATAGAGCAATTGTCTCTAGATATTCAAATCCCAAATATTGAAGATAAAATATAAAACTAAAACATTTAAATATTCATGAACTCACAGTTCCAGAGCCAAAAAAACTTGATATAAAAGAAAATTCCCATCATCTTTTTATAATATATGTAGGTAATTATGATTTTTATATGAGACTGAAGCTAGCAGCCGATTCGTAGCAGCCGATTCGTTAAGTAAAATACTTTGGACAACCCTGGTGCTACAATCCGTAACAACTTAACTGTTGTATTTACTATATTATTATACAAGTAATATCAAATGTAATAAAGTAATATTTACGGGGGTTGTTCTCCATATATCTCTTAATATAGAGCAACGTCGAAACTTTCAAATTTCAGGGGATGAGGGTAACTTATAACACATTTTATTATTTAATAAATGCAAGAGAAGAATTGACAAAATTAACCACCCTTACAACCTGTAATATTAACTGTAACAAAACCATATTCACAGGGTATATTTAGCATACTTCCCTTATTATAGATTAAGCATAAAAGTTTCGAATTTCAGGGGATGAGGGTAACTTATAACACATTATATTATTTAATAAATGCAATATTAGAGTTGAGAAAATTAACCACCCTTACAACCTGTAATATTAACTGTAACAAAACCATACTCACAGGGTATATTTAGTATATAATTTATAACACATTATATTATTTAATAAATGCAAGAGTAGAGTTGAGAAAATTAACCACCCTTACAACCTGTAATATTAACTGTAAAAAAACCATATACACAGGGTATATTTAGTATACATCCCTTATTGTAGAGTTACATTAAAAATTTCGAATTTCAGGGGATGAGGGTAATTTATAACACATTATATTATTTAATAAATGCAAGAGTAGAGTTGAGAAATTTAACCACCCTTACAACCTGTAATATTAACTATAACAAAACCATACTTACAGCGTATATTTAGTATACATCCCTTATTATAGACAAATATTAAAAGTTTAGAAATTCAGGGGATGAGGGTAGCTTGTAACACATGATATTATTTAATAAATGCAAGAGAAGAGCTGAGAAAATTAACCACCCTTACAATCTGTAATATTAACTGTAACAAAACCATATTCACAGGGTATATTTAGTGTACATCCCTTATTATAGATTAACATTAAAAGTTTCGAATTTCAGGGGATGAGGGTAATTTATAACACATAATATTATTTAATAAATGCAAGAGAAGAGTTGAGAAAATTAACCACCCTTACAGTCTGTAATATTAACTGTAACAAAACCATATTCACAGGGTATATTTAGTATACATCCCTTATTGTAGAGTTGCATTAAAAATTTCGAATTTCAGGGGATGAGGGTAATTTATAACACATTATATTATTTAATAAATGCAAGAGAAGAGTTGAGAAAATTAACCACCCTTACAATCTGTAATATTAACTGTAACAAAACCATATTCACAGGGTATATTTAGTATACATCCCTTATTGTAGAGTTACATTAAAAATTTCGAATTTCAGGGGATGAGGGTAATTTATAACACATTATATTATTTAATAAATGCAAGAGTAGAGTTGAGAAATTTAACCACCCTTACAACCTGTAATATTAACTGTAACAAAACCATACTCACAGGGTATATTTAGTATACATCCCTTATTATAGACAAAAATTAAAAGTTTAGAAATTCAGGGGATGAGGGTAGCTTATAACACATGATATTATTTAATAAATGCAAGAGAAGAGCTGAGAAAATTAACCACCCTTACAACCTGTAATATTAACTGTAACAAGACCATACTCACAGGGTGTATTTAGTATACATCCCTTATTGTAGAGTTACATTAAAAATTTGGAATTTCAGGGGATGAGGGTAATTTATAACACATTTTATTTAATAAATGCAAGAGAAGAGTTGAAAAAATTAACCACCCTTACAATCTGTAATATTAACTGTAACAAAACCATATTCACAGGGTATATTTAGTACACATCCCTTATTATAAATTAACCATAAAAGTTTCGAATTTCAGGGGATGAGGGTAATTTATAACACATTATATTATTTAATAAATGCAAGAGTAGAGTTGAGAAAATTAACCACCCTTACAACCTGTAATATTAACTGTAAAAAAACCATATACACAGGGTATATTTAGTATACATCCCTTATTGTAGAGTTACATTAAAAATTTCGAATTTCAGGGGATGAGGGTAATTTATAACACATTATATTATTTAATAAATGCAAGAGTAGAGTTGAGAAATTTAACCACCCTTACAACCTGTAATATTAACTATAACAAAACCATACTTACAGCGTATATTTAGTATACATCCCTTATTATAGACAAATATTAAAAGTTTAGAAATTCAGGGGATGAGGGTAGCTTGTAACACATGATATTATTTAATAAATGCAAGAGAAGAGCTGAGAAAATTAACCACCCTTACAATCTGTAATATTAACTGTAACAAAACCATATTCACAGGGTATATTTAGTGTACATCCCTTATTATAGATTAACATTAAAAGTTTCGAATTTCAGGGGATGAGGGTAATTTATAACACATAATATTATTTAATAAATGCAAGAGAAGAGTTGAGAAAATTAACCACCCTTACAGTCTGTAATATTAACTGTAACAAAACCATATTCACAGGGTATATTTAGTATACATCCCTTATTGTAGAGTTGCATTAAAAATTTCGAATTTCAGGGGATGAGGGTAATTTATAACACATTATATTATTTAATAAATGCAAGAGAAGAGTTGAGAAAATTAACCACCCTTACAATCTGTAATATTAACTGTAACAAAACCATATTCACAGGGTATATTTAGTATACATCCCTTATTGTAGAGTTACATTAAAAATTTCGAATTTCAGGGGATGAGGGTAATTTATAACACATTATATTATTTAATAAATGCAAGAGTAGAGTTGAGAAATTTAACCACCCTTACAACCTGTAATATTAACTGTAACAAAACCATACTCACAGGGTATATTTAGTATACATCCCTTATTATAGACAAAAATTAAAAGTTTAGAAATTCAGGGGATGAGGGTAGCTTATAACACATGATATTATTTAATAAATGCAAGAGAAGAGCTGAGAAAATTAACCACCCTTACAACCTGTAATATTAACTGTAACAAGACCATACTCACAGGGTGTATTTAGTATACATCCCTTATTGTAGAGTTACATTAAAAATTTGGAATTTCAGGGGATGAGGGTAATTTATAACACATTTTATTTAATAAATGCAAGAGAAGAGTTGAAAAAATTAACCACCCTTACAATCTGTAATATTAACTGTAACAAAACCATATTCACAGGGTATATTTAGTACACATCCCTTATTATAAATTAACCATAAAAGTTTCGAATTTCAGGGGATGAGGGTAATTTATAACACATTATATTATTTAATAAATGCAAGAGTAGAGTTGAGAAAATTAACCACCCTTACAACCTGTAATATTAACTGTAAAAAAACCATATACACAGGGTATATTTAGTATACATCCCTTATTGTAGAGTTACATTAAAAATTTCGAATTTCAGGGGATGAGGGTAATTTATAACACATTATATTATTTAATAAATGCAAGAGTAGAGTTGAGAAATTTAACCACCCTTACAACCTGTAATATTAACTATAACAAAACCATACTTACAGCGTATATTTAGTATACATCCCTTATTATAGACAAATATTAAAAGTTTAGAAATTCAGGGGATGAGGGTAGCTTGTAACACATGATATTATTTAATAAATGCAAGAGAAGAGCTGAGAAAATTAACCACCCTTACAATCTGTAATATTAACTGTAACAAAACCATATTCACAGGGTATATTTAGTGTACATCCCTTATTATAGATTAACATTAAAAGTTTCGAATTTCAGGGGATGAGGGTAATTTATAACACATAATATTATTTAATAAATGCAAGAGAAGAGTTGAGAAAATTAACCACCCTTACAGTCTGTAATATTAACTGTAACAAAACCATATTCACAGGGTATATTTAGTATACATCCCTTATTGTAGAGTTGCATTAAAAATTTCGAATTTCAGGGGATGAGGGTAATTTATAACACATTATATTATTTAATAAATGCAAGAGAAGAGTTGAGAAAATTAACCACCCTTACAATCTGTAATATTAACTGTAACAAAACCATATTCACAGGGTATATTTAGTATACATCCCTTATTGTAGAGTTACATTAAAAATTTCGAATTTCAGGGGATGAGGGTAATTTATAACACATTATATTATTTAATAAATGCAAGAGTAGAGTTGAGAAATTTAACCACCCTTACAACCTGTAATATTAACTGTAACAAAACCATACTCACAGGGTATATTTAGTATACATCCCTTATTATAGACAAAAATTAAAAGTTTAGAAATTCAGGGGATGAGGGTAGCTTATAACACATGATATTATTTAATAAATGCAAGAGAAGAGCTGAGAAAATTAACCACCCTTACAACCTGTAATATTAACTGTAACAAGACCATACTCACAGGGTGTATTTAGTATACATCCCTTATTGTAGAGTTACATTAAAAATTTGGAATTTCAGGGGATGAGGGTAATTTATAACACATTTTATTTAATAAATGCAAGAGAAGAGTTGAAAAAATTAACCACCCTTACAATCTGTAATATTAACTGTAACAAAACCATATTCACAGGGTATATTTAGTACACATCCCTTATTATAAATTAACCATAAAAGTTTCGAATTTCAGGGGATGAGGGTAATTTATAACACATTATATTATTTAATAAATGCAAGAGTAGAGTTGAGAAAATTAACCACCCTTACAACCTGTAATATTAACTGTAAAAAAACCATATACACAGGGTATATTTAGTATACATCCCTTATTGTAGAGTTACATTAAAAATTTCGAATTTCAGGGGATGAGGGTAATTTATAACACATTATATTATTTAATAAATGCAAGAGTAGAGTTGAGAAATTTAACCACCCTTACAACCTGTAATATTAACTATAACAAAACCATACTTACAGCGTATATTTAGTATACATCCCTTATTATAGACAAATATTAAAAGTTTAGAAATTCAGGGGATGAGGGTAGCTTGTAACACATGATATTATTTAATAAATGCAAGAGAAGAGCTGAGAAAATTAACCACCCTTACAATCTGTAATATTAACTGTAACAAAACCATATTCACAGGGTATATTTAGTGTACATCCCTTATTATAGATTAACATTAAAAGTTTCGAATTTCAGGGGATGAGGGTAATTTATAACACATAATATTATTTAATAAATGCAAGAGAAGAGTTGAGAAAATTAACCACCCTTACAGTCTGTAATATTAACTGTAACAAAACCATATTCACAGGGTATATTTAGTATACATCCCTTATTGTAGAGTTGCATTAAAAATTTCGAATTTCAGGGGATGAGGGTAATTTATAACACATTATATTATTTAATAAATGCAAGAGAAGAGTTGAGAAAATTAACCACCCTTACAATCTGTAATATTAACTGTAACAAAACCATATTCACAGGGTATATTTAGTATACATCCCTTATTGTAGAGTTACATTAAAAATTTCGAATTTCGGGGGATGAGGGTAATTTATAACACATTATATTATTTAATAAATGCAAGAGTAGAGTTGAGAAATTTAACCACCCTTACAACCTGTAATATTAACTGTAACAAAACCATACTCACAGGGTATATTTAGTATACATCCCTTATTATAGACAAAAATTAAAAGTTTAGAAATTCAGGGGATGAGGGTAGCTTATAACACATGATATTATTTAATAAATGCAAGAGAAGAGCTGAGAAAATTAACCACCCTTACAATCTGTAATATTAACTGTAACAAAACCATATTCACAGGGTATATTTAGTGTACATCCCTTATTATAGATTAACATTAAAAGTTTCGAATTTCAGGGGATGAGGGTAATTTATAACACATTATATTATTTAATAAATGCAAGAGAAGAGTTGAGAAAATTAACCACCCTTACAACCTGTAATATTAACTGTAACAAAACCATACTCACAGGGTATGTTTAGTATACATCCCTTATTATAGACAAAAATTAAAAGTTTAGAAATTCAGGGGATGAGGGTAGCTTATAACACATGATATTATTTAATAAATGCAAGAGAAGAGCTGAGAAAATTAACCACCCTTACAATCTGTAATATTAACTGTAACAAAACCATATTCACAGGGTATATTTAGTGTACATCCCTTATTATAGATTAACATTAAAAGTTTCGAATTTCAGGGGATGAGGGTAATTTATAACACATTATATTATTTAATAAATGCAAGAGAAGAGTTGAGAAAATTAACCACCCTTACAACCTGTAATATTAATTGTAACAAAACCATACTCACAGGGTATATTTAGTGTACATCCCTTATTATAGATTAACCTTAAAAGTTTCGAATTTCAGGGGATGAGGGTAACTTATAACACATTATATTATTTAATAAATGCAAGAGAAGAGTTGAGAAAATTAACCACCCTCACAACCTGTAATATTAACTGTAACAAAACCATACTCACAGGGTATATTTAGTATACATCCCTTAATGTAGATCAACCATAAAAGTTTCGAATTTCAGGGGATGAGGGTAACTTATAACACATTATATTATTTAAAAAATGCAAGAGAAGAGTTGAGAAATTTAACCACCCTTACAACCTGTAATGTAAACTGTAACAAAACCATATTCACAGGGTATATTTAGCATACATCCCTTATTATGGATTAACATTAAAACTTTAGAATTTCAGGGGATGAGGGTAACTTATAACACATTATTTTATTTCATAAATGCAAGAAAAGAGTTGAGAAAATTAACCACCCTTACAACCTAAAATATTAACTGTAACAAAACCATAATTTTCTCAACTCTTCTCTTGCATTTATTAAATAATATAATGTGTTATAAATTACCCTCATCCCCTGAAATTCGAAATTTTTAATGCAACTCTACAATAAGGGATGTATAGTAAATATACCCTGTGAATATGGTTTTGTTACAGTTAATATTACAGACTGTAAGGGTGGTTAATTTTCTCAACTCTTCTCTTGCATTTATTAAATAATATAATATGTTATAAGTTACCCTCATCCCCTGAATTTCTAAACTTTTAATTTTTATCTATAATAAGGGATGTATGCTAAATATAATCTGTGAGTATGGTTTTGTTACAGTTAATATTACAGGTTGTAAGGTGGTTAATTTTCTCAACTCTTCTCTTGCATTTATTAAATAATATAATGTGTTATAAATTACCCTTATCCCCTGAAATTCGAAATTTTTAATCTAACTATACAATAAGGGATGTATACTAAATATACCCTGTGAATATGGTTTTGTTACAGGTAATATTACAGATTGTAAGGGTGGTTAATTTTCTCAACTCTTCTCTTGCATTTATTAAATAATATGTGTTATAAGTTACCTTCATCCCCTGAATTTCAAAACTTTTAATGTTTCTCTATAATAAGGGAAGTATGCTAAATATACCCTGTGAATATGGTTTTGTTACATTTAATATTACAGGTTCTAAGGGTGGTTAATTTTGTCAATTCTTCTCTTGCATTTATTATATAATATAATGTGTTATAAGTTACCCTCATCCCCTCAAAATTCAAAACTTTTAAGGTTAATCTATAATAAGGGATGTATGCTAAATATACCCTGTGAATATGGTTTTGTTACAGTTAATATTACAGGTTGTAAGGGTGGTTAATTTTCTCAACTCTTCTCTTGCATTTATTAAATAATATAATATGTTATAAGTTACCCTCATCCCCTGAATTTCTAAACTTTTAATTTTTATCTATAATAAGGGATGTATGCTAAATATAATCTGTGAGTATGGTTTTGTTACAGTTAATATTACAGGTTGTAAGGGTGGTTAATTTTCTCAACTCTTCTCTTGCATTTATTAAATAATATAATGTGTTATAAATTACCCTCATCCCCAGAAATTCGAAATTTTTAATCTAACTATACAATAAGGGATGTATACTAAATATACCCTGTGAATATGGTTTTGTTACAGGTAATATTACAGATTGTAAGGGTGGTTAATTTTCTCAACTCTTCTCTTGCATTTATTAAATAATATAATGTGTTATAAGTTACCCTCATCCCCTGAATTTCAAAACTTTTAATGTTTCTCTATAATAAGGGAAGTATGCTAAATGTACCCTGTGAATATGGTTTTGTTACATTTAATATTACAGGTTCTAAGGGTGGTTAATTTTGTCAATTCTTCTCTTGCATTTATTATATAATATAATGTGTTATAAGTTACCCTCATCCCCTGAAATTCAAAACTTTTAAGGTTAATCTATAATAAGGGATGTATGCTAAATATACCCTGTGAATATGGTTTTGTTACAGTTAATATTACAGATTGTAAGGGTGGTTAATTTTTTCAACTCTTCTCTTGCATTTATTAAATAATATGTGTTATAAATCACCCTCATCCCCTGAAATTCAAAATTTTTAATGTAACTCTACAATAAGGGATGTATATTAAATATACCCTGTGAATATAGTTTTGTTACAGTTAATATTGCAGATTGTAAGGGTGGTTATTTTTCTCAACTCTTCTCTTGCATTTATTAAATAATATAATGTGTTATAAATTACCCTCATCCCCTGAAATTCGAAACTTTTAAGGTTAATCTATAATAACGGATGTATACTAAATATACCCTGTGAGTATGGTTTTGTTACAGTTAATATTACAGGTTGTAAGGGTGGTTAATTTTCTCAACTCTAATCTTGCATTTATTAAATAATATAATGTGTTATAAGTTACCCTCATCCCCTGAAATTCGAAACTTTTATGGTTAATCTATAATAAGGGAAGTATGCTAAATATACCCGATGAATATGGTTTTGTTACAGTCAGTATTACAGGTTGTAAGGGTGGTTAATTTTGTCAATTCTTCTCTTGCATTTATTAAATAATATAATGTATTATAAATTACCCTCATCCCCTGAAATTCGAAACTTTTATGGTTAATCTATAATAAGGGATGTATACTAAATATACCCTGTGAGTATGGTTTTGTTACAGTTAATATTACAGGTTGTAAGGGTGGTTAATTTTCTCAACTCTACTCTTGCATTTATTAAATAATATAATGTGTTATAAATTACCCTCATCCCCTGAAATTCGAAATTTTTAATGTAACTCTACAAGAAGGGATGTATACTAAATATACCCTATGAATATGGTTTTGTTACAGTTAATATTACAGGTTGTAAGGGTGGTTAAATTTCTCAACTCTTCTCTTGCATTTTTTAAATAATATAATGTGTTATAAGTTACCCTCATCCCCTGAAATTCGAAACTTTTATGGTTGATCTACATTAAGGGATGTATACTAAATATACCCTGTGAGTATGGTTTTGTTACAGTTAATATTACAGGTTGTAAGGGTGGTTAATTTTCTCAACTCTTCTCTTGCATTTATTAAATAATATAATGTGTTATAAGTTACCCCCATCCCCTGAAATTCGAAACTTTTAAGGTTAATCTATAATAAGGGATATATAGTAAATATACCCTGTGAATATGGTTTTGTTACAGTTAATATTACAGATTGTAAGGGTGGTTAATTTTCTCAACTCTTCTCTTGCATTTATTAAATAATATAATGTGTTATAAATTACCCTCATCCCCTGAAATTCGAAACTTTTAAGGTTAATTTATAATAAGGGATGTATACTAAATATACCCTGTGAGTATGGTTTTGTTACAGTTAATATTACAGGTTTTAAGGGTGGTTAATTTTGTCAAATCTTCTCTTGCATTTATTAAATAATAAAATGTGTTATAAGTTACCCTCATCCCCTGAAATTCGAAACTTTTAAGGTTAATCTATAATAAGGGATTTATGCTAAATATACCCTGTGAATATGGTTTTGTTACAGTTAATATTACAGATTGTAAGGGTGGTTAATTTTTTCAACTCTTCTCTTGCATTTATTAAATAATATGTGTTATAAATTACCCTCATCCCCTGAAATTCAAAATTTTTAATGTAACTCTACAATAAGGGATGTATACTAAATATACCCTGTGAATATGGTTTTGTTACAGTGCATATTACAGATTGTAAGGGTGGTTAATTTTCTCAACTCTTCTCTTGCATTTATTAAATAATATAATGTGTTATAAGTTACCCTCATCCCCTGAAATTCGAAACTTTTAAGGTTAATCTATAATAAGGGATGTATGCTTAATATACCCTGTGAATATGGTTTTGTTACAGTTAATATTACAGGTTGTAAGGGTGGTTAATTTTGTCAATTCTTCTCTTGCATTTATTAAATAATAAAATGTGTTATAAGTTACCCTCATCCCCTGAAATTTGAAAGTTTCGACGTTGCTCTATATTAAGAGATATATGGAGAACAACCCCCGTAAATATTACTTTATTACATTTGATATTACGTGTATAATCTTATAGTAAATACAACAGTTAAGTTGTTACGGATTATAGCACCAGGGTTGTCCAAAGTATTTTACTTAACGAATCGGCTGCTACGAATCGGCTGCTAGCTTCAGTCTCATGATTTTTATTATTGTATGCACTGTACTTGTCATTGTAAAAAAGAAGATTGCAATAATTATTAACATAAAATTTAAACAAAAACAATCATATAATACTCCAGTAAAGAAAACATAAGAATTATATCATATTTAGAATAAAATTGCAAACTTTCTCTAGAAGTATGTAGTGTATGATTACATATCACATACATATATACCTCCAGGGGAGGAATTGTGAATCGTCCTATAGTTATTATATCTGGAGATGAATCATATATAAGTAACATAACTTGTATTAATTATTTTATCAATCATATGAATTGGGAATCTTTTTATATTAGTGTATCAGGAGATGAATCATATTAATATAATAATTACTCAAAGATAATAAGCTACTTAAATTGTAATATTTATTATTTTATGAAAAATATTTAAGAAATAAGAGTATAAATAGAATAATCCATACGAAACATTATTCTGTAGACTTTTACAAAGTTCAAGCTATTGTGTTGTTTTGAATAGATTTTTTTTTTCAAAATGTTAAGCTGTAATATTCGAACGAGACAAACACAGACATTATGCCATAGGAGTTAATACAAATAAATATAAACTCAGGCCATACTAACATCACTTTATCACTTCTCCAAAACATTCAATTGCAAATACCTAGGTAGGTACCTATACTATTACGAAATAATATTTAATTTTTATTATTATAATGAGATTAATTTTCATATTTTATTAGCCATATACTGATATTCCATTCTGGTCACATACCATATTACAGGAAGAACGACAAAAGGATATACAAGGGGCAGACAGCGAAAAAATTGACAAGAAGTGAGATGTAGCACAGAAAGGCGGAGAAAAATGGGGAAACACTAAACAACCCAGATCACCTCAATCTGAAAATCCTTTATTATTGCATACTTGGAAGTTATTAGCAGATATAATGACTAGCAGAATTTAGTTTTTGCCTGCATCTAGACATCTGGAGTACATCAATAAAATGGTCTCCGAATGGGACAAATTTTATATAATTACTTCCCAAGATTCCGTTATGTAAGACACGCTGTATACCTATACTTGCTTATAATCACAAAAACATGTTACATTGTTATTATCATTATTTGCCAACGTTTAGGATAAGTAAATTATCTTTAATATTTCCACAATTCGCATGTATTTTCTTAGAAAATTTATCTTTAACATGATGCTTACCGATGGAAGGGCGAACGATCTTGGTGGGTATTTTGCCGTAGAGGAGGTCGTTCACAGCATGCTCGGCCAGATTCTTGGTGAAGCAGTAAGTGTTGGGCATGTTGCCCAAGTACTTTTCCGTGAGCACGTTCAGCATCTCAGGACTGAAACGCTCTGCCACCTCGATAGTCCGACGCCAGTCCGCTGCCGGCGGATAAAGCATCTCATCCGCCTCTCCACGGTTGCAATTCGCGAACGCGGTGCTGATGTAGACGAATGCCTACAATATCACAAATCTAAATTTATAGCTGTATTTAATGGGGAAAGCAAATTGAGCTAATACTGTAGCCTATTTTATACGAGACATATTTGCGCCGTTATTGCATTAGCGGAAAACATAGCTAATTCAACAAGAGCAAAGGTTTGACAATCAGGCTACGACATATATACATGTAGTGTAGAAAATAGACAATGTAAGTAATACCTACATCGACAACATTAATACACCTGCTTTAATTTTTTTGTTGTTGATCGGTGTTCCGATTTATGAAAATTTAAAATAATAAATAAAATTTGTAATCCAGTCTCGTGGAAAAAAGGAGAAGAGATATAATTTGATTAACAAACTTGTCAAAAACTGAATCTAATAAAATATTATTAGAAAATCTAGAAATTCAAAAAGCAATTTTACGAAAAGACAACATAGTAAACGACCAATTAGATTTAGGTAAATCCCCACTATTATTATCTGTAATCACTTAGTACTTAAGCAGGCAATTTTACTTTGTACTTTAGTTCAACTGATGATGATCGGAAGATCGAAACGATCGTTGTGAAAATTAATCAATATTTTTGTGAAACTTACCAAGTGTGTTTTATTCAAACTTAATTATTAATAAAATAAAACAGATAAACTTAAAGGTCTAATTTCTTTCGTTTAAGAATCCCGTGTTTTTCAGATAATTTATCAGAGAGATAGCAGAAGCATATAGTTCTTGACGTGATGGTTTTGTAGCACAGTATAAGAATCGAATTACATTGACATTGAAGGAAGCTCATCCGCGGACGAAGCAATTCCCAGGAGCGCTGTCAATTAATTTTTTATCGATAGAAATATATAGAAACCGTACAAACTTTAGAGGAAAATGGACGTTGTCCACAGAGAAAGAAGATCTATCAGACAAGAAGTCAAGAATTTGGCAGAGGAGATTTAGCGACTGGCCAAGGAGTCAATTTCTAACAGGGAAAGATTTTCTGCATTATTAACGTTAATGGACGACGAATACACTAATCTACAGACGTGGGATGAAAAAGTCAAACAAATATCAACTTGTTATTGACAACGCGACAGAGGCGTAACAAGACGAAGAGTATGATAAATGTCGAGAATTCAACATAAAATACTTTGAAGCAAAAGAAGTCGCCGAAAACATTCTAAAACCGACTGAACATGATTGTACGAGTAGCACTGAAAGCAACTGCAACTCTCATGTATCAGCAATGAAATTCAGACACTATAAATTCCCGGAAATTCAGATGCCAAAGTTTACAGCAGAACTAAAAGAATGGATAGGATGGTGGACACAATTTAAAAGAATAGACGAAGGTGAGGATTTAGACCTAAGTTCAAAATTTACGTACTTAAAACAAGCAATGGTTGCGAAATCAAGAGCACACGATGTCGTGTCAGTATATCCTCCATCTGCAGAGAATTACCTTAAAGCAATCGAAGCTTTAAAAGAAAGATTTGGCAACGAAGAATTATTGATCGATGTATATGTGAGAGAACTAATAACCCTTATCAGTAGCAGTAGTATTACGACTAGTAATCAAGCAAAGAGAAAATCAACTTGACGAAACTTTACGACCAAATTGAATCGCACCTGCAGGCACTAGAGACTCTGGGAGTAACCACAGAAGATAAAGTCACACATTTTTTATATCTCATGATAGAATCTTGTCTTCCAATTCCAGATCTTCGAGCTTAGCAAAGAAGTCCTCTCAGGAAGAATGATGGAGAAAAAACTAAATTACGTCTGACGGAATTCTTTAAGGACGAAGTAAAAGGAGAACAAATGATCAAATTGGCATATCGAGGTTTTGTAAAAAAAAAAGAAGAGAAGCCTTTGAAAGATGAAACTAAAGGTAAATTTAACTTCACGAAGAAAGAACAGCTACCTACAATAATGGGATTAGTATCCCTAGAAGACAAGTCGAAATGTGGATTTTGTAAGAGGAATCACCCCTCACACGACTGCTGGACCGCCCAAAAATGGTCACTTGAAGAACGAGAAAGAAAGTTAGCTGAAAACAACAAGAGATGTTTTGTTTTTCTATTTCCAAATCATCGAAGCTCTCAAGAACAGATCATTTGTAAGACGTGCAACGATAAACATTTTGATAATCTATGTGACAAAGTCAACAACGGCCGTAGTCAGCAATGGTCATCATCATCATCATCGCAGCCGTACATTTAAAACCCTTCTGCTCTTCAGAGACAATCGAAAGAACATCAGCAATTAAATGCAAACCTTGCCATGGCATGCCATAAGTGTAGCTTCGATGTGTTACTTCCTACCTTTATAGTTGGAATCAGAGGAAGAGATAGTAAGATCAGAAGTGTTCGAGCTGCAATGGACACTCCCTCCGGTCATTTTTACATTCGAAAAGGCCTGGTTGAAGAGATGAAATTGATTGCAGAAGAAAAAAACAGTTATTAACCACGCAGTATTTAGTGAAAAAATTGAACATTTTAAATATCCTCTCACGCTTTTAAGCTTATTTGGAACCTTTATTTGCACAATACAAGTCTACAATCAAAAGCAGGTAAGTTCCGGAGTACCAAGAGTTGGGAGTCGTGAAATCCTACAAGAATTAAGGGAATATAGTATTTACTTCAGTGATACTACCCAGAACCTAGGAGAAGTGGAGCTACTCATCGGCCGAGATGTAGCTGGGAAACTTCTTACTGGAAGAATGTTGCAGTTGAAGAGTGGACCAACAGTTATTGAAACTCGATTTGGATAAACAATTATGGGACTATCGAAATCTCTAACAATTAACAATTCAGGCTTTACTGTGAATTCTTTAGTAAATTTTCGATCTCCAACGGCAATTTGGAAATTAGAAGCTATCGGCATTGAAGATGCAGGTCAGAAATTGTGAAAAGCAGAAGAATATGCACAAGCTTTTCAACATTTTCGAGATACCGTTCTGCGAAAAGAAGGCGGAAGATAATAAATCAGTCTTCCTTGGATCCCAGGACATCCATTCCTTCCAAACAATCGCTATCACGCAGAAAAGCGATTGCAATTAGCAACTAAAAAAACTCATCGTTGAGAACAAATATGATGATTATCAAGCAGTCTTTGACGAGTGGCAAGACATGGTAATCATTGAAAAGGTTTTTCTTATGATAGAAATAAAGTCAGACGATCGAACATTTTTAAGATGTCTATGGTGGAAGAATAAAGAAAATAAAGTAACCAAAATTTACCGACATTGCCGAGTTGTGTTTGGAGTGAACTGCAGTCCATTCCTTTTAGCAGCAGTGATAGAATACCACCTCAACAACAATATTTCAGAAGACGACAAACCAATAGCCAATAAACTCCTATCTTGTTCATACGAGGATAATGTGGGAGTTTCGTTTCCGAATCCAGAGACATACAAAAAATTTCGTGAACTATCTGTTGCTTTGTTGGAAGAAGCGAATAAAATAAAATAGAATAAACGAGATAGTCATATATTTTGTGAAGCAAACCTTGCCAATATTAACACGGAAATTATGACAAAGAAGACTATCTTGTCAGCAATTGCAAGAATATTTAACCCTTTGGGAATTTTAGCTCCAGTAGTACTGCTGTTTTAGAAATGTATGGAAAACAAGATGAAATAGGATGATCCTATGGACGAGGAAAATGAAAGGAATTTCCGGAAGTGGCTGAAAGAAATGGCGGCCATTCATTTAGCAAGAGTTAAAAGATGCATTATGAAGCCAACAGAAGGAAGTACAATGCACATATTCTTCGATGCAAGCCAGTATGGGTATGCTGTCGTAGCCTTCGTGAGACATCAAGATTCCGAAGAAGTAAAAGTTAATTTTTTAATGGCAAGATCACGAGTAGCACCAATGTCAAAGTACACAATCAATCGATTAGAATTGATAGCCTGTGAAATCGCTGTTCGCCTGGGAAATATAGTAAAAGAATCTTTAGGATGGTATCATATCCCATTTATTTACTGGACCGATTCAGCTACCGTTTGGGCATGGATCCAGCGAAATGCAGATTGGGAATATTTGTGAGGAATCGTGTTCGGAATATTCTCGCACTTTCAAGCATAAAAGATTGGAAACACGTTCATGGAGACAAAAATCCTGCAAACGAACCATCTCGAGGAAAAACCATTCAAGAATTATTGGCAATCAATTGGTGGAATGGACCAGAATGGCTGAAAGAAGATTCCTTATGGAAACTCCAAATGAAAATGAAGAAGAGATTATGAAAGAAGCGAAGAAAATAACAAACGTGAATGTCACAATGGAGGATCCATGGTATGTACCGACGAAATGTAAAATAAGAAGTTATGTTGGCATAGTACGAATCAATGCCTGGATACTACGTTTCGTCAGAAACTGTAGGTCACGCAAGTCGAATCGACTGTTAAAGGAACTTACAGCAGAAGAAATGGAAATCGCAGAAAATAATCTGCTTCAACATATACAAAATCAAGAAAACTTTGACCTAAAATCTCTGCCAGTAATAATTTTTAAAGACCTAGATGGATTGTTAAAAGTGGAAACGAAATTGACATATCGAAAAGATAAAGATTCCTTTAAAAAACCTATTTTACTCACAGGAAAAAATTACATAACAGAACAAATCGTACGTCGAGAGCACGAGAGGAATTGTCATGCAACAAGTGGAAGACGCACTATCCAAAAGTCACTCCTCTTCCAGTCACGCGTCAAAGATTCACCCCCCCCCCCCCCCTTTGAAATTGTATGAATAAACTTCGCATGTCCAGTTTCCCTGAGAAACGGAGAGAAGGTTTGGATCGCTCTGTATACATGTGCAGTGTAGAGAGCAGTGCACTTGGATTTAATGTCTAGACTTTCAACTGAGCGTTCCTGTTGAGCTTTAGACTATTTATTGCCAGGGGAGAAAGACCTGCTGTGGTCTACAGTGACAAATGGACAAATTTTACAGGTACAAATAGACAACTTTGTACCGTAGATTGGCAGAAAATAAAGAAAGAATCAGATGCAGAAATGGATATTTTCTCCTCCCTCAGCTCCATGGTGGAGAGGCTGGTGGGAAGGAATGGTGAGCATAATGAGCTCTTGGTTCGTTCTCTTTGGAAACGTGTACTGGACAAGGAAAAACTAGAGACAATATTGTGTGATGTGGAGGCAGTAACTAACGCAAGACCGCTAACATACATATTTGAAAATGACACAATAGCTTCTCTCACTCCCTCTACTTTCATTGGAGGAGGACGGAAAAATAGTGTGCCAGATTTAAATGAAATCGACGGAAAAGAATATAGAAAAAGGTAAAGATATCGACATCAATTGACCAAAGACCTTAGTCAACGATTTAGAAGAGAATATTTGGGGCAACTTGTACAGCGCAGGAAAGAAGACAAGAATTTAAAATTAAAATCTGGAGATGTAGTAATGATTTGAAGCGATAATAAATAGAGAATTTTGTGGCCAATATGGCTAATCGAAAAACTCCTATGTGGATAAGATGGGGTTGCGAGAGTGGCTAAAGTTCGAACGGTAGATTCAGGCACGATCGTAAGACCCATTCAACTTTTATACTCCTTGAAGTTAAAAGAAGAAAGGAAAGAACAAATATTGGAAAAAATTGGCGCATGATGAAAAATTAACGGATGTTTAATTAACGTAATTAAACAGAAGAAGGGATATTCCGATTTATAAAAAAAATTTAAAAAATAAAATTTGTAATCCATTTTCGTGGAAAAAGATGGAGAAGAGATATGATTTGATTGACAAACTTGTCAAAAACTGAATTTAATAAAATAAAACAGATAAACTTAAAGGTCTATTTTCTTTCGTGTAAGAATCCAGTGTTTTTCAGATAATTTAGCAGCGAGATAGCAGAAGCATATAGTTCCGAGAAGGAACAACGCAGCCTTCGTAACAATCGGGATTTTATTAATGTTTACCGATAAGGTTTCCAAGGCAGCAGGTTTTATTTACAAATTACTGATCGGTAAGTGATGTGTATCGCTTACCGATCAGTAGGCGGAGGCGGTAAGTAAAAAAAACAACGATCAAAGCTTACTTTAAAAATGACAACTAAAAAATTTAAAATGTCAAAATAGTTTACAAATCTTATTTTTTGATTTTGTGTGTCGATCGTGCAAAAATCGTTATAAGCACTGTGGTCAGTAAGTACTCTTATACCGGGATCGGATGTAGGTATTGGCGATCTCGACTTTGTCTCGATCTCCAATATCGTCCTCGACCAGTAGGAAGCTCTTACTGACATTAATACTTAAATAACTATTAAATGGCTGAGAGAGTTTAGCTTCTACCAAAATATTTACTGAAAAAATTCAAATAAAATGTGACCACTAGTTAAGGGTTAAATATAATTGTCTATGTTGTCTACAAGTCTACATAGTTAACACAGTATTTATTTATTTTTTGACAATAAGTACACTGCAGTCACGAAAGTCTAAATGGCGTGATAGCAGTGCCGTAACTAGGGCGTGGCAAAGGTGGCGCACGCCACAGGCGCAAGATTCTCAGGGGCGCAAAATTTTAATCATTTATATGTTTTTAGATCAAATATTTCAAAAATCTATTCTATTTCTAAATTTAACAGCAGATAGGCCAGTCGGCAAGGTGTTGATTGTGAAAATAATTGGTGACAAGCTTGCATGAATTTTATTCTCTTTATTTGGACCTCCAAAAAGACATACTAATTTTGTATCCTCTTACGACTCCGGATTTTGCCGCCATCTTAAGTCAAAATTTTACAAGAATACAAAATTAAAGCTCGTAATTTCCTGTACATAATAGGGTTCGTACATTTTTTGCCTGGGATGATGTCTCAAAGAGTTGTTAAAAAATCATTAACTAGAATAACAATTTATGATAGAAGTTTAAAGTACTCAAAAAATTAACAATATTACGTATTTAATACTTTGTATCCATCTTGTTTTATTTAAACCATCCAATATTATAAAGAATTGAGCATAGTTTTGAACTCTCTGATTAGCTGAAATTGGAGACAAGAGTTACCCAATGTAATTTCGTCTACTTAAAACTGGCGCCATCTACTGAATGGCTTAAATGGAGCAGAGTATAATAGGTTTTACTATGTATAACAGTGTATTATTGATGATTTTTGAATAATTTTTTCTTTCCTACAAATTCATCCACAACTCTGAACCGGTTAAGATACGATAACGCAGTTTGAAAATTTGATTTCAGCATGAAATTCTCCTTCATGTCATGTTTTATACCTTGTTCCATTTGAGCCATTCATTATTGTAGAAATTAGGAAATAGTTTTGACTTCTCTGATTAGCTTAAATTGGAGATAAGAAACAAGTTTACCCAATGTAATTTCGACTAATTAAAACTGGCTCTGATGCAAGCGCCATCTGCTGAATAGTTTAAATGGAACAGGGTATGGACGATTTTTGCCGTTGAGCGGTTCGCGAGTTACAAACAACTTAAACATATAGAATTCCTCTAAAATTTTAAACATCTGCAAAACGGTTTATATCTCATTTCATTTGAAATTTTGACGCGTATTAAATCCTACGTTATATTATCTTTAATCGTGTCAAATTTTTAGATGAAAATATGAGAACTAATACTATTTGCAGTTATTTTAAATTTTAGAAAATATTCACGTAAGTTTAAGTTGCTAGTAACTCGCGAACCGCTCATCCGTAGTTTATTTTGTTTTTATTTTCTTGATACGTAGGGGCGCAAATAAAAAATTTGCCACAGGCGCTCAAAACCCTAGTTACGGCTCTGCGTGATAGATACATAGAATATAAAAAATATAAAGTTTCATGGTATATTATGACTAAAGCTATTATATAGAAAAAAATTTGGTTAAAAAATTATCCAATTGAATCCCTGTATTTTTGATCACGTGTGCGAAAGTAACCAATCAAAGCAAACTTACACTGATAATTACCCTAGGACAATTATCACTTCTGTCACTAAGTTGCTAAGTAACAAACACTTTTTGACAGATAATTAAATATTAATTGTTTTAATTTGAAAATGTCATTTTCACGGTATTTCAGTGAAAATAACGGTTCAATTAATAAAATTATTATTATTAAACGTTTGTATAATAAAACTGGACGTGTCTTGTTTTCTCGTGTCAATGTCAATCTTATTATCGTTACACACTTGACGTTGAACTTATTCATACTGACATCAAAATTGCAAAAAAAATCTCACCGAATACCCCTCGATCATTGATAAATACTTATAATTTTATCACAACTTCCTCAAGCACGTTGCTTTTAGGTAACATCCCTCCGCCTTCGGCGTCGGGCGGTTACCAAGCAACGCGCTTTCGGTGACTGTGATAAAATTATTTCGTAATTATCAATGTCCTCGGGATATTATAGCTGATAATTTATATCAGTAGGTATACATTCAATGGTATTCTTAATATGTATGTTATGTATTATCACCAATAGAATTAGTAATTACTAGATGCCTATTTATTACAGAATTTGTACCAAATGCAGTAATTTTGAACTTAACATAAAAAATTTGTTTTAATCTAGAGTAAAATGGTGGAATTTTAAAGTAAAGCAAATCAAGATTTTGTGGAATATCTACCTCTCATATAAATGAGATGATCCTTACGTCATCTGTTTCTGAACTAAAAACGAACAATCAAGTTTGTCTGTCTTTGTCACTCAGAATGTAAGTAACAATGACAGGCATAAACATGATTGTGCATTCTTAGTTCAGAAACTGATGACGTGAGGATCAGTACATTTAAAACAGAGATTAAATGGTCATTCATTATGTCTCATCTATACGTTGGTCGAGGTTAAACGAATGACTGCCAACGCTGAGTTTACACCAACGTGTGGAAAGACTTTTTGTCTAACTTCGCAGCGACTTGCATTGGTCGCTCGCCTTTTGCCGACGCTCGCCTCAGTGTCGGTTTTTGGAGCACGAGTCAAAGACACGAGAAACATCTGACACTGGCCTGATGGTCTGGGCCAAATACTCACCAACTTGTAGACGCAAAATAGTTGCGCCGACTCGCCTTGCTTCGCCTCGCCTGCATTTGTTTATATTGGTTTGTTGGCCTAACGTGTAGATGAGGCTTTACGTTATATACAAAAAGAAGTTCATTTAAATATCTACGGTATCTTAAACTATCAAAATTATTTTCATGTTATAAATGTCAACGTGTAAAAAATAATGTAGATTACGTGCCCAACACTGGATGACAAATGGAATTTAAGAAATATAAATAATTAGTTTGAGTCACAATTTAAAATATGTATTACAAAATATACGTATATTTTAAATCGTGGTTTCAGGATATATGAAAGAAAGTTGTCTGACCTCTATCCTTTTGCATTCTAGCGCCAGATGACAAATCTCGCGCGTGC
Organism: Harpalus rubripes; assembly: GCA_963082715.1. Taxonomy (NCBI): domain Eukaryota; kingdom Metazoa; phylum Arthropoda; class Insecta; order Coleoptera; family Carabidae; genus Harpalus; species Harpalus rubripes. The sequence continues at coordinate 45,563,663 of OY720460.1, read as the reverse complement.
CTCGTAGGTTGAGTCGCACGGCCTTTTGTATCGTCTCATCGAACCGTACGGTGGCGGCAGAGTGGAAAACCACATGTACGTTCTCTGTCACTAGCCGTCGATCTGCTACGTTTAATCCTAAAAAATATAAATATACTCTATTATTCAACGTAATCATTTTCTTACAAACACGTAATGCCCGAATGTGACCCGACGGCATAAAATGTTATATAGTTTGTGTCAAATTATTTAAATAATCCTTTCTTTATTCCCAAGCAGTAGCTAGCGTCTTAAAAGGATAATAAAGGTAACAGAACAGGACTGCAACAAAATATTTAACTCTGACACAATATACTGGCTGAACACTAGAAACCGTGACAGGCGTTTAACATAGGAAGACAGTTTTTCTCAAATATTACCTATCTGTCTCCTAAAACATTATTTAATGCTTATTACAAATAAAGAATAAAATTCTGAATTTTTAGCATTAGTAACCGTAAATTAAAGACGGTATTTCAAAAAATGAGCGTCCATAAAGAATCAAATATCTATCTTTGAGATGTTACTTGGTTTGTCAATTTCAAGACGTTCATATTTTGAAATACTGTATACTAAATCCATTTTACCACGTCTTTAATTTAAATTTACTCGGACACCGATAGCGCAAATTGAAGAATTTTGGCACACAAGCTGTATGCCAAAATAAAACCATATAGTGGGGGGAGTCATTTTGAGTAAAAAATAGTATATTCAGTATTAAGAACGGTAAGGACAGTTTACCAATCGAAGACAATGTTTGAAGACTGAGCGAAGCGAAGGTCCCAATTTTATCTGAGATCGGTAATTACTTAACGTGATGCTTATTCTATTTTTTGGCACGATCGACGCAGAAAATTTTAAAAAAGTGAAAATTATTTTGACATATTAACAATTTTTAGTTGTCATTTTGAAGTAAGCTTTGATTTTTGTTTTTATTTATTTAACGTCTTGCCTCCTGAACCGTAGATGAAGCACATCACTTACTGATGTGAATCACATCACTTACCGTTCAGTAATTTGTAAATAAGACCTACTGTCTTGGAGATACTATCGGTAAACATAAAAAATTAATCGTGCAAAAACGTTATACGACGAAATAATGGTATGTCCGGAAACTTTTCATTACCGAGTTCTAGCCCTTTGAAAGTGTATCTCATCGGACATATTTTTATTAATAATTCTGGTATAGTGTGTTCGATGTTCGCTAAAATAAGCCGATAATTTATTACCCCAAATATCAATCTTACAAACCAATAACCGCTTATTTGGGCCTTTGTCGAACAAGAAGCAGTCAGTTGTAAATATAGTGTTGAATAGGATTGCATTCGGGTCGTTTTGATATACCTATGCCTGGGGAAAATTCTAATGAGTTTTGAAATTATTTTCTGGATTAAATATAATAATAATATTGTTGAGTTATCGTGAAGGAATTATCAGATAAGAAATGTGACTTGACCTTTTCTTCACAAAATATTTATTTTTACAAAATGTACATTTCGGCTACAACTGATGATGGCTACACTGCAGCCATCATCAGTTGTCTTAAATTTTAAAACAGCCAGTATTTATACAAAAGAAACGGTATTCTTAAAATTATAGCGGTACATGATTGGGGGATGTATCAACAAATGGGTTTCACAAATTTCAGTAGGGGATTATCTAAAGGAGAAATATCGGTGTTTAACAATTATTTACAATTTTCTTCATGACTATGGCTTCAAACATATTTAGTTTATAATTATTTCATTATCAAAACTGAAATTATGGCCTGTGTTATGATGATGTAATGAAAGCGCTGAATTAAATATGTTTTTGTTCTTTAGATGGTACATGTGTTCCTTGAAACGCGTTTTAATTTTTTTGGTTTGCCCTATGTATTTAGATTTATAAATTTTGCACTCTGTGGAATATATATCAGATGACTCTAATATATTTTCTGTGGTAAAATTGTTGCAGTATGCTAAATCAATATATATTTTCTTGAAAATGTTAGAGAATTTATTACGTAAGTTGTTGTATGTAAATTTATGGTACTTCTTATTCTTATGTTCTATTTTTAAAGTAGTGTTATTCTTGATCAAATTCTTCAGCTTTTGTTTTTTGAGCAAATTTCTAACTGTTTTTTTTCTTTACAGCCATTTATTTCAGCTAAATGTATTATGTAATTTAGTTCTTTGTGGAATCTAGCTTTGTTGAGTGTTACGTTTAATAGTCTGTGGATGAGACTGATATGCTGCAATTTTGTATTTTAAAGGAGTATTCGATGAGGCATGTATATAATTTTCGGTATTTGTGGGTTTTTCTATAAATGTCAAATTCTATAGATTATTGGGTTTTTATTAATTTCAAATCTAAAAATGGTAGAACGTTATCGACTTCTATTTGATGTGTGAATTTAATAGTAGGGTATTGTGAAATAATAATTTTCAATAATTAAGGTAAAATCAAAACGCGTTTCAAGGAACACATGTACCATCTAAAGAACAAAAACCTATTTAATTCAGCGCTATCATTACATCATCATAACACAGGCCATAATTCCAGTTTTGATGATGTAAAATGTGAAAAATCATGTAATAATTATAAACTATACATATGTTAGAAGCCATAGTAATGAAGAAAAATTGTAAACAATTGTTAAACACCGACCTGTCTCCTTTAGGTAATCTCCTACTGAAATTTGTGAAACCCATTGCTTGATACATCGCACAATCATGTACCGCTATAATCTTAGGAATGCCGTTTCTTTTGTATAAATACTGGCTGTTTTTAATTTTAAGATTACTGTACAACTCAAAATTAACAATAGAGAACAAATTACTTATTTATAAAACTATGCTCAAACCTATATGGACATACGGTCTACAACTATGGGGAACAACCAGCAACTCCAACATCGAAATCATACAGAGGTTCCAGTCCAAAGTACTTCGAACTATAGTGAACGCACCGTGGTACATTTCCAACCACGCAATACACCAAGATTTGAACATGAAAACCGTCAAAGAAGAAATCGAAAGCATCAGTGCCAAATACCTAAACAGACTGGAAAACCACCCAAACAATAGCGCAGTGAACTTATTAGATAACAGCAGTGCCACATACAGACTAAGAAGAATTATTAATCCATTAGACTTACCTCACAGATTTAGTTAAGAATATTATGTAGTAAGTTGTTGTAAGGAAGAAGGTCAATGGACCCGTCTTTCACATGCTATTTATAATCAAAACATTTACTCATTATCTTGTATTAGATAGATTGTAAATAAAGCTATGTTCAAAAAAAAAAAAAACTGTACAACTAATGATGGCTACAGTATAGCCGAAATGTACATTTTGTAAAAATAAACATTTTGTGAAGAAAAGTACAAGTCACATTTCTTATCTGGATTATATATTTTGAAATGTAGTTATGTTCGATATTACTGTTGAATATAATTTTAAAAAATTGCCTGAAAAGACGTTTCCGGCTAATGGCTTTGTTTCTAATTTTGCCCAACAGCAGGTAAAAACCCCTAATCTTAATAATTTAATTTAAATAATTTAATTCCAGGAATTATTATAATTATTCACTTAGGAAATCACTCACCCCTGACTCCGGTGCCTTTATAACCCAACATTACATATAACATTAGTTACCAGCGGTTGTGTGTAAAATTTTAATTATGGAAATGTGGACGCCATGGGTTTTTAACAGTTAATTGTTGTGCCAACGATGCCACGCAAAATGATGAAGATACAAATTGTTCTAAATATTTTATCAAAGAATAAACGTGGCAAGTGATATTAAATCAACTTATACAATCATTTTGTAGGAGTGGGTGAAACCAATGCTCTGAAAAGAACTTCAGTTGCGACAAAAGTATCTCTTTCATCCATTTTCCGCGTTGTGAAACGTGGAGTTGTTATTGAAAAAAGGAAGAGGAGTAGTTCTGAACTTTCAAAAATTAGTAATTTTGAAAAAGAAGTAATTAAGAGACTAGTTTACGAAGAATATGCCAACAATGGAATAATGACACTGAATGCACAGCACGTCAAATTGAAAATTTATTATAAATTTCCCAATGGAAGAATTTCACTTTATGTTTAAAATCAATGGAATTTTCTTATAAGAAACTAGACAAGCGGTTATCTATCATGTAATCTAATAGAATAAAAACTTTACGGACTGAATATCTAATCCAGATTAAGAAATATCGAGATGAGCAGAGATCAATAATTTATCTAGACGAAAGATGCTTTGATACCCATGATGTCTCAAAAGACTGGATGAAAGATTCTGATAAAGATAAATGTGCATTAAAAAGTCCATGTTCTCGAGGAAAAAGAGTAATTATTTTACACGCAGGCAAGTAGGAATGATTGGGTATTTGGAGCATTGTTGCTATCAGCAAAAACTAGAAAAAAAGAAGAAATGCACTACTCGTCAAGACAAGCGGGAAGCAGGGACAAAACAGATCAACCAAACTAGACAACACTTCTACAAGTTGCTTCAAATGTGGTCAGAAAGGGCACATAAAACGGAACTGTAATAACAGACCTTGTGCCAAATATATCATATATTGCAAGAACAACTACGCCTGTGGTCAGAAGGGTCACTTCGCTAAGGACTGTACGAGAAGACAAGATCAAGACGACAGAAATAGAAACGAAGCGACGAACAAAAGCAATTCAAGACAGTTAAACCGAAGAGCTCTAGCAACCGTAGGTCTATCAACCGCAAAGCTGAGCGACATCGAGTCCAGGAAAAATTCCCGAAACTGTTGGTACCAGGATTGTGCCGCAACTCAGCATATGACATCACATAGAAACTAGTTCACCGACCTTGTCGAGTTAGAGAATCCGTCTACTGTACTTATAGGAGACGCGACGAAATTGGAAGGAACAGGCATTGGAAATGTTGAACTGGAAGCATTCAACGGCAGAGACTGGTACAAGGTTGTTTTACAAGACGTTTTATATGTACCAAAAATGAGCTTCAATCTTTTTTCGGTGGGAAAAATTCTGGACAAGGGCTATGTGTAGACTGCAGATCGTGACAGATCGATCTTCAAGAGTCCGGATCTGCAAGAAATTGTAGCAATGGCCGTACGCGAGGGAAGTTTATACAGAGTGGAGATACGACGAGAGGGATTGGAACAGTGTCTTGCTGCCACATCACTCAAAACCTGGCACGAAATATTAGTGCACCAAAATATTCGACACGTCAGAGACATTCTGGACAGAAATAAAATCGCGTACACTGACGATTGGAACAACCGAATATGCGAAGGATGCGTTCTTGGTAAGCAACACCGTGTGTCTCATCCAATCAACGAGAAGGTCGCCAAGCAGCCGCTGGATCTGGTACACGTAGATCTAGGCAAGATGAACAAAACATCCCTTGGAGGAGCAAAGTATTTTTTTTCTTTTCAAAGACAATTTTTCGCACTATCGGGCGGTATATTTTCTGAAAACAAAGGACGAAGCACCCAGAAAGCTGGAACAATTCGTCAAACTTGTTGAAAATCAATTCGGAAGACAGGTTAAAAGTTTAAGGTCAGATAATGGAAAGGAAATCAAAAACGTAAAAACGAAGAAACTACTAAACCAGCTAGGAGTCTTCCACATCTTCTCCAACGCCAGAGCAGAACGGAAGGATTGAAAGAGAGATGAGGACAGTTGTCGAGTCAGCCCGGTCTGCTATTCATGAACGCAACTTAGATGAAAACTTTTGGGCTGAAACTGTGAATTATGCTGTCTTCACACATAACCAGACGGGGACGAGCTCCGAGAAAGGAAGAAGTCCAGCAGAACTGTGGTTCGGACGACAGGTAAAACTCAACACATTAAGAGCTTTTGGCTGCAACTGTTATGTACTGACCCCTCACATAAGCAAACCAAGCTAGGTCCAAAATCGCAAAAGGGAATTTTCGTAAGATACGACTGGGATTCTCCCAGCTACAGAATCTATCTGTCAGGCGAAAGGATGACATCTCTTCAGATAACGTCATTCTTGAAGAAGAAGAAGAAGAAAATGGACTCAAAAACACAGAAATAGTAGTATCAGTAAGGGGCACAGCAACGATAGAACCACATACAGAAATCTAAAACGAGAACAGACAGAATGAGCAGCCGAGAAGACCAGGTCTACGCAATCGTGGGGACATACACCCGCCGTCTAAATTCTTCGACTACGTGATGGGTTATCTTCGGGGAGGAAACGCCAACGCGACCGTGATTGGCGAGGTAGAAGACATATCAGTATCAGAAACCCTGAAAGATGGAAATTGGCTCCGAGCAATGAAGCCAGAGTTTGAGGCTTTGCAGAAGATGGGAACCTGGACACTGACAGAATGCCTTGAGGAAGTAAGACCTTTGACATGCAAATGGGTTTTGCGTGAAAAGTCAAATGGAAAGTTGAAGTCAAGACTGGTCGCAAGAGGTTTTGAACAGCGAGAGGGGATAGACTATTTCGAAATCTTCAGCCCCGTTGCTCGACATCGCATCTATTCGGCTGATTCTGAGTCATGCAGCCTCCGATAAATTAAATCTTGTATTTTTCGACGTGACAACAGCCTTCTTGCACGGAAATCTGGAGGATGACCTGTACATGATACAACCTGAAGGATTTGAGGACGTCACAGACAGAGTCTGCAAATTGAGGAAGAGCCTGTATGGACTCAAGCAAGTTCCCAAGCAGTGGAACGAGAAGATTGGAAGCTTCCTTGAGAAAATCGGACTGCAGAGCAGCGATGATGATCCCTGTCTACTATAACAAGAACAGAACCATAATGATTACGTTATTCGCCGACGACGGATTAATCGCTAGAAAAGACATACAAGAGATATACGAAGTACTGAGCAGGATCAATAAAGATTTTGAAATTACATTCAACTGTCAGATTCAAAATAAAATATCATACCTCGGAATGGAAATTCAAGTTAAACCGGAAGGGATCTCTGTGAACCACGCGAAATATGTACACAAAATTCTACAACGCTTCGAATGTAACTCGTGCAACCCAGTATCGACGCCTATCGAGAGAGGTATGATTACGGAAGAAATAAACAAAATTAACGACAAGCCTGTGACTACCGACACTCGCCACAATTTCTCGTCCCGACATTGGGGTTGCCGTGAACTTCTTAAGTCGTCATTACAGCAAACCAATGTCAAGTCATTGGAGAATGGTGAGAAGAGTCTTCCAGTATCTAAAGCGAACGATCAACGCCAGGATTTTCTTCAATGGAGACAGTACGCTGGAAGTATATTCAGACTCCGACTACGGAGGAGACGCCGAAACAGGACATTCAACGGCTAGAGTTCTTCTGAGAAGAGGAGAACCAATCGTTTGGTATACACAGAAGCAGCATCTTGCACTACGTCTACGGCTGAAGCAGAATACAGGGCTGCAGTCTCGTCCATCGACGAAGTAAGCTGGATCAGACGAATTGGACGCGAACTCAGGATTCTTGACACAAACTTACCCACCACTTTGTTCGTGGATAACCAGTCTGCTATACAAATGCTTCACAATGACCATGAGGGCAAAATCACGAAAGGCAAGAAACATATTGAAATCCCTAGAAAATTCATCTAGAAGCATCTAGGTAAAACTGTAAACGATAAAGATGTGCAAAGCACTGAGCAGCTTGCTGACATTCTTCCAAGCCACTTAGTCGCAATGTATTCTTAAAACTTCGTTGTAAAATAATTAAGGAGTGTTGAAATTAATTATTTTTTCTGTAAATTTATAATATTCATAGACGGCTGTTCCTAATATATATATAAGGCGCGAGCAGACACGTGACTCGAGCGACATTGACGTGCTCGGAATCAGCTGATTTGTGTGCGCATGCCATTTTGACAAGGACAATGTTACGTTGACAAACCATTGTTTTGATTTATTTTGATTTTTAACTGCTAAAATATTATTTTTAACTTCATATGTTCTACTGCTTAAAAATTGTAAAATAATAACATTAAAGCAGTTCAAAATCAAAATAAATCAAAGCATTGGTATTGTCAACGTGACATTGTTTTTGTCAAAATGACATGCGCACACAAATCAGCTGATTCCAAGCACGTCAAGGTCGCTCGAGTCACGTGTCTGCTCGCGCCCTATATGTTAACTGTCAAAAATATTATAATAAGTGTTTGCTGTGGCATGTTTATTTTCCATTATAAAAGCGTTCTGTTTGTGATCTATTGTGTTTAACAAAAAAGAAATAAAGCATCTGAGTCTCAAAACTGTTTGACAAATTATTTCTATACCTCGAGTCCAAAATCCGAAAACCGGAAGCTGCAAATTTTCTTCATATATGAATAATTTAACATTTAAAATATTTTTTGTAAAAACCGGATCGCAACAAAACCTGACACCTAGCGGCACACTGTATGAACTAGCCCAGTTAGCCATTATTCGTAATGCATTGGAATACGTCGTGCACTCACCTATAGATACTACACCGTGGTCAATTTAAAAATATTTAAATGTCAATTTGACACGAGATATTGTCAACAATGTTATCTAAAGCTTTTCTTCTTGAATATTACGTTAGAAATGAGAATAAATTAGATAACGGCGAATGGCAATATACTGTATCTTTATTTTTTATCTTTTCTCCTTGAAATTACATTACATGATCAATTTTAACAGCTTGACATTTGAATTAAATAATGATCAGACATAGGTTTCTCTGTTCATAGCCTACTCCGAGTTAGGATTTTTTTAACACACTGTGTTACTAGAATTGAAAGCATATAAAACAAATTCATAAAATATCTGAAATACAGATTTCCAACATACAGAGCAAAGTTACTAAGTTTAGAAAACAGGACAAAACTCAAAAATTTTATATTTCTGTACAAATTATGTAATAATATGACCGATTTACCGTACCTATCATCAAAATTTAATCTTAGGGTTCGTAACCATGATTCTAGATGTATGAACTTATTTAGCATTCCACGGTGTAGAACGAACTCAGCTCTTAATTCAGATATTATTCCCAGACATGTTCTCGTCACCTTTACCTGTATTATTAAACGTATTTTATCTATATTTTTATACTTCACTTGTTTATATTTCGGTAATATTCAATATGTTAAACTCTAGTAAGTTTCAACTATGTTGCTATTTGATATTGTGACTTTTGTACTCATTCAATGTATATATAGAGATTCTCTGTTATTGGGATATTTTATCTTGTTGAAAATTCAAAATATAAATAAATCAATAAATGTAAAGTAAATAAATGGTCAGTTGGTGACTTACCTAAATTTAATTCTTCGCAATCTCCACTTAACGCAATTATCTTTTTCTCCATGTCCAAATTCGGATACTCTTTCCTCAATCTATCGTATAGCTGAAAGTTTCATGTAAAAGTAAAATTATGTCCACATGAACATCCGCTGTGAAATACAAAAGTGCTAAAATGCAAAAAAAGTCCAGAAATAAAACATTCTGCTATCGAGATTCCTTTTTCAGATGGTCAAATAACCCCACCCATAACCGCATATATATAACCCCATATAAAGAAAAGTAAAATCGGGAAAAGAAAAACAATAGTTTATTATCAACTATTAATCACATTTTATTCGATTTGTTGGAAACAATTAACTATAACTACATTTAGTGCATTTATAGTGCAATACTACCAATAGTCAGTCATAAACAGTCATGGGAATTTACAAATACGTATTTTTTACTTTCACATATAAAAAAAATCTGATGTGGCCAGCACATTACCTTCCGTCAGTTATATGAGGCATTTACGAAAATTCCACCGGTGAACTGTTACCGGGAAACAGCTGTTTATCAGGTTATAGCTACCGGAATCGATATTTTAAGAACGCAAGTGGTAAACAGGGTAGATCCATAACCTATAAAAAAAATTGAAAATTTGAAACAGGTTAGAAATTTGATATAGTTAACAAACTTTTAACGCGCGCACTTCGCTTTGCATTACTGCCTTTTTTGAGATTAGATTCTTCATGAATCCGGTAGATGGATCTGGTTTGTTGTCCAATTTTCGAACACGGTAACTTTTTACCACTCGTGTTTTTGAACACAGTCAGTAGATGCGATATCTACCGGTAGAATTTTTGTAAATGCCTATGCATTTTCTATAAAATCCATACAGAAAGTTCCTTGCAAAAGATTCTAAATTTCTTGTATATATGTACATTACCTTTCGACACTTGTATGTATTTTATACAAATTCCATACAGAAAGTTTCGAGCAAAAATATCCTATATTTCGAGTAAAATTATAACACAAATATACTACGAATATGTCAATTGACACTGACATCTTTCAATCAGAATTTTCTTAATATAGTAGCTGTTTCTAGCATAACTAGCTAATTTATTAAATTTAATTTCTATATAATTTTATAACTATATCCATTTAATATGAAGTATAAAATGCAGTCCAATCGTATATAGAGAATACAATGTTCTTTAATATTAATAATAATAAAAACGATATTTAACATCGTATTTCAAGAAAAACTGTTAAAATCTTCAAATGAGGGTACTTCCGGTTGACCAATTATAACCAAAATCTAATCAGCTCTTCATATGGATGCAACGAAGAGGAATACGAAAGAATTATAATTTTTGGAATTGTAATATTAGAGTCATCGTAGACGATAATTTTGTTACACACACACGCGCATGCAGGCACACACACACACACACACACACACACACACGCGCACACACACGCACACACACATACACACATACACATCATCATCGTAAAAATAGTAAAATCGTATTCTAGGGACCTTAAAACGTGCTTATTCATCAAAACCTCACCACCGAATTTTTTGACCAAAGACAATACCATCCTTACCTAAAGGTGACGGAAGGTAAAAATGCGTATTAAATGTTCAAAAAAAAACCTAGATAATGTTATCATTTTAGTTCATAATAATGACACTAGATGGCTTGTAGTTACAAATATCAGCTTTGTGTTTGGGGGCCTGGGTTTATACAATAGCAAGTAATATAAATGTTCTAAAAAATACTGTAATAATACTTCAAATTTACGTATTTTGTCTCGTACACAGGTTGTGATTACCTAACTTTTTTATTTTACATAAGAACATATATTTTTTATTTGCCTATTCGCAAGAGAATTTAATTCTGAATTCAACGATATGATCGGTTTAAACCTTCACATAACGAATTTTTGAAGAAAAATACATATAAAATGTTATATTAATTTGATTTAAATTGGACTATAATGCGAGGACCACGAATGGAAAAATGAAGAGATGTTACTTTTTTACGTGCAGAATAGAATGTTATGAATAAAATTAGTGAATATTTTATTTCGTCACTTGATCATATTATTTATTAAATGTCAACACATATAAAATACTTGTTTCTTTCATGGTAGTCTTCCACAAAAAAAGTAACAGTAATTCATTTTTTCCATACTTGGCACTCTTTTTATTCACATAATTATATAAAATTAATATAAAACTTAATACGGATTTTTCTCCCAAAAAATCATATAAAACGATTATATCGTTGAGCTCAGAATTAAGTTCTCTAGCGAATAAGCAAATAAAAAATAGATGTTCCTAATTAATATTTTTAAAAAATAATTGAAAGTGATATAAATTTATTTTTGCTGATACTACCAATTTTGTAATTCTTATCTCTTCAAATAAAAAAGTTACCAATAGTGAGTAAGCTTATTGAGATATCGGTGTATGTAACATGTATTTAAAGTTTAATTGTTTTTATTATACATTATTTAGGTAAAATGTCTCAAATATTGTCATTGTAAAAATATTGTTACGCCCAAAAATGACATATGCCACGTGATGTATTTTACGTGCCCATCCCTGGTCATAAATAATCTAGTCTGCCTAAATTTTATAAGACGTATTGAATATAATTTGATTGCGTATGGAAAAATTCTTAGCAATATACTTAATTACGTGAAGTATAAGACATATAACAATAATAAGGTAAAAGTTACAAGCAATCGAAAACTACGTAAGTATAGATACTACTAAGTGGGCCATCTACTGGTTTCGTTTTCATGTTGCTATTAGAACTACACCGTTCAATAGTTTTCAATGATTGTTGCTTGAAGGTAGCACACCTTCCGATTATTTATGAAAAACAATTTCATTCAAATGGTTGCCGCGGCTGGCTTGACAGTAACCTATCCTATTATTTTGAAGTATATTGTCGATTGTTTAGGGCTCTACTTCGCGAATAGCACAATGTATGTTTTCCATAAGTGTGTCAATTGTTTGTATATCGTTAGAGTAACAACGGTCCGTAACATTTCCTCATAAAAAATGCCAACGGTATTAAAACGCAACTGCGCGATGGACAATATGAACGTCTCCAAAACCGCTTAGAACTCGTTTACCGAATTTAGTGCTCAAATGATGGATTGTTTGACGTCTGGCATGTTACGCTGTGCCATCCTGCTGGAACCATGAACTAAAACTCGTCCAAGTCCAAATTGTGCACTATCGACCAAAAATGATTTTCAAGTTTTGTAGGTCCTGTTACACAGCACTCATTTTGGAAATAATTTTTCAATATATATATATATATATATATATATATATATATATATATATATATATATATATATATATATATATATATATATATATATATATATATATATATATATATATATATATATATATATATATATATATATATATCCCAGAGTTGTTCAATCGTAAAACGTTCCATGTCGAAATAACACGCACTTCAAAAAGAAACCAGCAGGTGGCCCATCCTTTAGTTTAACAAAATAAGTTTTGACAAATGTTAGAGTAATACTTTGACTGCTTTCGATCCTAGTCATTGTTTCCATTAAACGAACGTAAAATAGCTATTTGAGACATAAGCTGGTAGCAAAACATTTATGGCCGAGCTTCTTAGTATATGCTACAGGTCGCTCCCGTCAAAACGGGATATACCTTGCACAAGACCAATTTTGAAAGCAAATTTTTGGGATAATTCAAATATAGTCAGAGTAAATTTTTCTGACTATATCCGTCACAGTGACAAGATGTAACTTACCGGGTCCTGTATAATTTGTCTGAGACGTTCGTGCGGCACCTTGCCTCGTTTTGGCCGCATGAGGATGTATATAGTGCCGATGACGGGACAGGATCTGAGCAGCTTCTCTAGCAACGCCTTGCCCAGGAAGCCAGTAGCGCCCGTCACTAGCACGCTGCGGCCCCCAAGATACTCGGAGATGCCCGAACCCACCGCAACTGACACAGGCAACACATCCTCTCCGACACACATCCTGCACTTTACCAAAAAAAAAACAGTTAAAAGTTTTTTATTCATACGGAGTTTATTTTATGTCAAAAATACAGCAATATATTAATATTACATATTATACGCATATATTGTGCATAAATACAGGGTGGTGACTGGCACAGCTGAACATAGGACTTCAACATGTAAAATCATACTTTGTAATTTCCTGCTTCCCTAATTAGTTTAGGTGAAAACGCTTCAAGTAAAAATTCGGCATCAGAATCAATAAACATATTTAATTTTATATGCTTTGTAACGGCAGAATTCAGATATGAAAATGAAAAAAGTAACAATGGTTTAAACGATTAATTAATTATCTATTTAAATGAATTAGCTAATTGTTTACTTCAACAGAAATTATAATTAATACATTTATTATAACTTTATATATCGACTATGACTAAAGGCCGAAAGAAATAGTTCAATTTTATATATAGTTTTAGTAATATTACTTGATTTTCATAAACAAGACGAACTCACCTTTGCGATTTTAAAATTCTCATAGGTAGACAATGGCGAATAACTGAATTTTTATTAAAATTATTATAATTATCCCTTAACCTTAGAATTAAATTTAATAAAAACTAAATACGTATTTCGAGAACTAAGTTCTCATCATCAATAGTACAACATGGGAAAGTTAAACAGAGTAGTCAAGATTACTCAACTTGTCAACCATGCCAGAGGTCCCAACAACTCTGAAAAACAAGGGCGAGAACTGGGATTAAATAGGGACCTATAAACTAAGATAAAACTTTGTATTGAATCGAAAAGTTTTAAGTTTGATATGGGACCGAGATCTGCGTTCATTACATTATTTTTATATTTATTTATGCATCTAAATATCTATCATTATTTATATGTTTTAAAAGTTTAATATTAGAATTGTTAGCTTTGTGATTATTAATGAACCTATGTTGAGCTACCCTAGATTTTTCTGAATTACCGCTTTTTAGATGATAAAAATGTTCTTTAAAACGAGTGTCAATTTGTCTTTTAGTTTGACCGATGTAAACTTTATTACAATCATTACACATCCTTGGCTGAGAGAAGGGAAATATCCAGTGCAAAGTTCCTTAGGAATATTATCCATAACAGGATTCATGTACCTTTCCTCCTATCCCAGGTGCAATACCATGTTCCTCGTTTGGGGTCGGGTCGGTTAACTTGCCCCCCCCCCCTTGTCAAAATTTCGGAACTTTGTATACTCTATTCAAATGCATTCATTTTGCGCTAAAATGCACCGTTAATTTAAAGTTTTGCACTATTCATATTGCATTTTTTTGCAATATGCTGTTGTGGGGGGGCTAACTTAACGTAGCCCCCCCCCCCCCTGTATCATATTTTTATAAAAATGTTTAGACCATCCAAATGCACTCATTTTGCGCTATAATGCACCGTAAATTTAAAGTTTTGCACTATTCATATTGCAATTTTATTGCAATATGAATTTGGGAGGGGCTTACTTAACGCAGCCTCCCCTCCCATCATTTTTTCGTAAAAAAAATAGACCCTCCAAATGCACTCATTTTGCGCTAGCACCGTTCATTTAAAGTTTTGCACTACTCGTGTTGCAATTTCATAGCTGCTGGAGTTCAGTTACGCGCTAAATTGCATCAGTAAGTATAAACTATCTAGAAACATTTTCAAATCGCAGTTATTGGTATTAACTATGGCAAAAATATCATCTACATATCTAATCCAAACTCTAGGAAAATATTTGTAGTTTTTCTTAAATTCTATTTCGAATTACTCATAAATAAATTAGCTAAAAATATTGATAAAGTTTGTCCCATAACTGTGCCTTCATTTTGGTGGTAATATTTAATATTTACTTGAAAATAATTTTGCTTCCTACAAAGTTCAGAATCCTCCAAGTTATTTTCTAAAAATGTTTTCAAATATTCTAAAGTTTCCGGGATATGTACACTTGGAAATAAAGAACTCAAGTCAAAAGAAACCAATATTTCATTTTTATCTAATGTAATATCTTTAACTTTATGGAATTATCGATGAATTGTAATGAATTTTGTATGGAAAATGTTTGCGGTTGATTTGGAAAAGTATTAAATTCATTGACTAACCAAACCACTTTGAAAGCAAATAAGTTGATGAATTTATGCCAGAAACTATAGATCTTACTGAATTACCCGGTTTATGAAGTTTTGGAAGACAGTACATTTTTGGAAATACTGGATTTGAAACGTTAAGTTTAAAATTTATATTTTTAGTGAATAGATTTGGGTAGGTAGTTTTTAAGCGTGTCTTTATATTCTCTGAGCATTTTAGGTAATGGATTTTTATTAACTTGCGTGTAAGGTCCGTTATTTAATTGATTGTTTACTCTATTAGAATATTCTGATTTATCTAGTATGACAATTTTATTCCCTTTATTTGCCTTTAAATAAAATACGTCGCGTTTTTCCCACCACCGCTTATGCATGCAAATCTGATTTTGTCTTGTTTATGAAAATCAAGTAATTTTATTATAACTTTATATGAAAATCAAGTTTTATTATTATTACTAATAATAATATAACTGTCCATTTAAACGAGGTAAGATTATATGAGGACAATGACTTGTCCACTTATTATTAAAGAAACTTTCACTAGTAAATCCAGCCTTATCAGTGAACAATACAACCCAATCGCAAAATTTAAATACTGGAAACATTGTAATTTTTGCACATGGTATTCGCAGTTCAACTTAGTTTTGCCGCCATGTTTTGTCACAATGCGGTCTAGTCAAGTGACAGATGAACTATAAACTAACCTAGCTGTGTGTGTGTGAACAGCTATCTTTAAGATAGTTTATTATTATTTTGTTATACTCGTATACAATATGAAAGTGAAATTAAAGGAAGTTTTATAGTATTTAAAAGTAACGGCTGAGTCCCGAAATTATAGTGAGGGAGAAGTAATTATTGATTCCGGACACCTAATTACATGTAGAAAAAAATCGTTGAAGGAGATAAAAATTAAGTAAATGTTTTTGCTTTATGAACTCTTTTTAACAACTTTTAGAGCAGAATTACTCAAACTGACGTTTAAATGTTAGTAACATCAGCCATACTATATGCTGGCCACATTGTGACGTCATTTTTAAGAGTTTCATGTGTTGGTCGCTAGTTAGCGAGCATTTTTCTCGAATCGCGAATAGATGTAACAATTGCTCTTTTAAAATGTTCCAAATTGCCATGACACCTCGTACTGTGATAATCTCGTAGATACTGTATGTCACGTTGTACATCATTTACAAATGTGCGAATATTAAGAAGTGGATGATTTTCGTGTAAATTCGTTGGCCTCGAGCAGCGTTCCCCCGGAACTTCATCATAGGTAATAATTACAATTATCGGTCCATTCGCTATTCGTAAACGTAGGCATTTTGACAGAATTTTACCTTATAAACAAATTTATTATTGTTAAAATTATATTGCAACACCTGACCGGACTGTCAATTGCTAACACAAAATTTTTCATAGCTATTCCTACTGCATTAAATAAATAAATAAATAAATATATCATCACGGCTTATTACCCATTGCTGGGTGTGCCAATCTGCTTTGTACACAGATGCGGTAATGATGAAATATTTGCACCGCGCGGGCGCTTACCAGGCGTCACCTCACGGGCACTCATTGCTGGCGTGAAGAGTGCACCACAGGGGTCAATTTTGTGCCATTAAAAATTCGAAATATTTGGCGTCGGTCGGGATCGAACCCGGTTCCCCAGATTCGCGACCTGACACTCAGGCACGCGGCCACGAGACCGCATTGAATGCATTAAATTATTTAAAAAATATGCGGAACGACTCGTCAATTTACGGGGTTGTAAAAATGATAAAAAATATGCGATTTTGAGAAAAAGTTATATTAAGATATACTTATTGTTGCTCTCAATGAAATATATTACTGGTTATTATTTCATTTGACACAGAAAAGCGGGCAACTCGAAATAACTTTTTTATTTATAATTATTTTTATATTTTTCTTGAATATTTTTATACTGGGCATAAGGGCTCACAAATCGTGGTATTTGGCATGTAGGTAGAGCTTTCGGTTTAACCGGAAGTGACATTAACTTTCATATTTTAAATGGGATATGCTATATATTTTTACATATTTGGAATCTACGTAAAATTATGTATTAAACGATATCCTTGAAGTGAATTTTTACTGATGAAGTAAATTAGAAAAACATAAGAGAATATTATGATCAATTAACCTGGTTAGCTATGATATTCTGTGGGCCGTGAAAACAATTGAGGTAATTGTTTAAGTTGTAAGCTATTCTTGTTAGATTATTTATTTTGTCACAAAAAAATGATCAGTTTGTTTACATTTACCTGAGATCATGACTACTTTTTTCCGAACATAGGAAATTCAATGTTAAAATTTTAATTTGGCGATATCTTTTACCTATTAATTTTAGTAAAAAAAAAGTGAATGAAGGAAAATGTTCAGAATGAAAATGTGCATCGATGAGTACTAAGTTTGTTTATATTATAAGAGTGCCACGAAAAATAAATCAATTTATTTATGTTTAATGTTTCTGACACATCTCACGGATTTGACATTTCATTTGAATTTATTATTATAAATAGAATTCGTGATTAATTTTTTACTTCTAGATTAAGTCTTCCCATTATTCTAAGAACAATAAAATCAAAAATAATGTCAAAACTGACAGGTATGTCAAAACCAACAAATAAATTATTATTTTTTGCGTGCATAAGAAACAAATGAACAACAAACTTGATACTCATCGACGCATTTTTTCATTCTGAACATTTTTCTTCATTACTTAATAATTCGATTATTTTAACTATTATGGAAAAATCTTTCAAACGAAGTTTATTTTATTTAAGAAATCTACAAATATACCGTATTGATTTTTGTTCTATTTTTACGCAATGGTATGTAACTTTATATTTTTAAATGGAACACCCTACCGAAGTAATACTGACTGACGGTCGACCAAAATGTAGCGTCGTTTATAGGTTGAATTTTAGTGATATGCAGCTGTCTAATTTGACCTACATGCGACGGTATTGCGACGTTGATTTTTGGACTGAAATAGAAATATTTAGACGTCTAATTTGACGTCTATGCGACACAACTGTGACGATTGTTTTTGGTCTGAAATAGGACAATATTGGCGAAGAAAATGAACTCGTAGCCGCCTGGTGGCAAAATTATAAAGTTGCCAGAAAAGTAATCAAACTGTTGTGTTTACGGTTCTCATACTGCCCTTTAAGCAATATTGCACTTCAAATCAATATACATTTCAAAATATATAAACTTTATTTGCTTATATCCCTGTCTAACACAGTACAAGTTTTGACAGTTACTCTTCTCGCCGGCCATTTTCTAAAATCGGTGCTGCCTCTATCGGTCATTTTCGTTGCCAATAGACATCAGATTTATGGTCGCTATGACGTGCACGTGACGACTTTATGTGGTCATAATTAGGCCTATTTAAACCTTTGTCACACGTCTAATTTGAGATCTTTACGACGATTATTTTTACTTTATTTTTAATATTATTAAAAATTCATTTATAAATTTTAAATTTATTTAAATTTACAACACAGGAAGGTATATATTATTTTTATTTAAATATCAATTCTTTATGCAAAAATATAAAACAATATATTGTTTATTATGATTTTTTATACAAATATTTTTATTGTATCTTCATTAATTTGCAAAATGGCACATCCAGAAATGGGTAACTCGTGATAATATTTATATTTTATTTATAGAACATATTGCATGTAAATACATATTTAATTATAAAAGCGAAACAATAATAATTTATATATATATATATATATATATATATATATATATATATATATATATATATATATATATATATATCATGGACATTTTTTAAACAAAACCTAGTGCTTAAAAAAAGCTTTTTAACAAAAACTGCCGGTTTATCATAAAGATAGTCAAAATCTAATGTTGTTTCAAATTATACACGAGTTCGAAATACCGAATTTGAGAAGTTTTGGACCATACTTTCATATATTTTTTCAAAAATATCTGTTTATAGCTTCTTGTAAAGTAGTACTTCAGGTTTATCAATTTTAAAAAACATCTAATATGTCGTTCTTATTAATATAAAAGTCTTAAATACCAAATTTAGAAAGTTTTGGATTATATTAATTTCTTTTTCACGACAATCTGTTCACAGATTTAAATAATGTCTCACTTCCGGTTTATCAATTTTAGCCAAAATCAAATATATTGTTCCCCTTCATATAAAAGTCTTAAATACTAAATTTGACAAGTTTTGGAGTATATCATAGTATGTTCTGTTCTATAAATAGATATCTGGGCAGTTTCAATATACCGGGTCTCTACTTGTTTATGGACCATAGGAAATACAATGGTAAAAATTTTATATGGTTGTAAATTCTGCCCTATTAATTTTAGAACTAAAGTGTAAACACAAAAAATGTTCTAAATTAAATTCTTGTCATGAGATAAACGTAAAATAAAGTACCCGTCTTTAAGCTTTTTACAGAGTGCCATACAAGTAAAAACATACAATTCAAATAGTATTGTTTGACTTTGGCAGTTAAAATTTATTAATTGATATTTAATTCTTAATATTGTTCTATTGAGTTTTTTCTGGTATGGTAAATGTATCCATGCTGACATATATAAATTAATGAATTCAATAATAATTAAAACTTCGTGATAGATATCTTCTAAACTCAAGCAATACAACTATTTAAAATTTTGTGCTATGAGCGACACCCTATATATATATATATATATATATATATATATATATATATATATATATATATATATATATATATATATATATATATATATATATATATATATTTCTCGATTACTGATGGTTTAGAAGTTATTTCAAAATGAAAATATTGACCAAATTCAGTTTTCCGCCATTTTCTAATAACTCATAAGATTTTTCTTCTCAAAACATCTAAGATAGCCCCATAAAGGCGCAGTACATGTCCCATTTAACCGAAGTCGTATCCCTTATAGATTCCGAGATCCCAGTGGTGACCTTCGAAATCCGGACATTCTGTATATATATTTACAGGCTGTTCAATTTAAGTGTTTCACTATTGCTATCTCGAGAACCGTAAGAGATACGAAGTCGGTTAAATTAGCAAACAATTTCTATATTATAAGACTATTAAAATGAGCATTACAAAAAAAATTTCAACCGGTGGTTCTCAAAATACAGAATTCAACTTTTTAATTTTAAATGAGAACCTACTTTTTCTATTCGCCTATTCGATTCAGCATTTATTATTTTCATATTTATTTATATTTATTTCTACATGTAATCAGAGTGCCATGACAAAAACAATTGAATATTTTATTTTCATCATTGTTTGGGCGATTTAGATGCTTTAAAAAATATTATAAAAATTGTTCAAAATTATTGCCATGCTGATTTATACATAATTCCAGCCTTCTGAACATATTACTTCTTACTTTACTTCAATTTCGGCCGTCTATGTGGGAAATAATATTTTCGATTGCATTTTTTAAATGCTGAATATCTAGATAGATAGTTTTGTAGACTTCATCTTTAACATAACCCCATAAAAAAAAGTCCAGGGGATTAAGGTCTGGTGATCTTGCGGGCCACGGAATAGGACCATAAGTACCAATCCACCGATTTGGAAACCGTTCGTTTAGGTAATCCCTAACTTGACGCGAATTGTGAGCTGGTGCAGCATCTTGCTGGAAATAAATGTTTCCCAACTCAGCTACTTGTATGTCTTCCAAAATAATACCCAGCATATTTTGAATTAAATTCAGGTATCTGTTACCACTCAATGTACCTTCGTACATGTGTACGTAAATATTATCACTGAAAATGGCACACCAAACATTTATATTAAATTTTTGCTGGAAACTTCTCTCTCTTACAGCAACAGGATTTTCTCGGCTCCAGTAGTGTGTGTTTTTGCTATTTGACATATCATTATTAGAAAAATTGGCTTCGTCACTTCAAATAATTAATTTTAAGATATCTGGATCCTCATTTACCAATAAATTACAAAAATCTAATCTTCGCTCACGATCACCAGGATGTAAATGGTGAATTTTAATAATTTTGAATGGTCTGTATTTATGTTTCTTTAAAATCCTATGGATCGTGCCCACACTTAAATTACACTCAGCTGCAGCCATTCTAACTGAAGCTGTTGGATTAGCTTCAAAATATGCTAATATATTTAACTCAGCTTCTTGATCTTGTACGCTAACTCGCTTCGATACGAATGCATCCGTATTAGCGCGCAGTGCTAATTCTAATTTTCTAAAATACTGACGACAAGGAACTCGCCGCTCAGGATAACGTTCCCTATACATATTCTTTGCAGCAACAGTATTTTTCAGAGATAATATGACAACTTCGTACATATCAATTTTTTCTTCGTAC
>OY720460.1:45486888-45536888 GCA_963082715.1 Harpalus rubripes | reverse complement strand
TCACATTTAATGTTATTATAAATTTTATTCTCTATACGATTTGGTTACATTTTATACTTCATATTCAATGGATCTTGAGTTAAAAATTATAAAGAAATTAAATTTCATATAGCAGCCAGCTATGCAATAACATTGGAAACAGCTAATATAATTTTAAAAATCTGATGTGGCCAGCACATTACCTTCCGTCAATTCTATGTTTTTTGTATAAATGTTATACAGAAAGTTCCTTGCAAAAGATTCTATTTCTTGTACATTACCTTAAGGTAGTTGTATGTATTTTATATAAATTCCATACAGAAAGTCTCTAGCAAAAGATCCTATATTTCCAGTAAAATTTAATACAAACATACTGTCAACTGCACTTGACACTAATACCTTTCAATCAGAAGTTTCCTAATATATAGCACTTGTTTCCGGAGTTATAGCATAACTAGTTAATATATATGATATTTAATTACTTTATAATTTTTTAACTCTATATCCATTTAATATGAAGATAAAATTCATTCTAATCGTATAGAGAATAAAATATTATTTAATATTTATTATAACATTAAATGTGAAAAATGATATTTAACATCGTTTTTTCAAGAAAAACTGATATATACTCGGATTTTTATACAAAGAGGATTCCAAAGCTATGAATCATTTATAATAAATTTTCAACATTCACATACGTCTCCACATACTATCTGCTTTTAATCCGTACCGTTGAACGATGCGAAAAAAGAACGTGTTTCATGTCTTGATTCATCTGCACTGACTTGATGCTTCGAATGTACTACGTTTATAAAAGTATTATACTTGCTGTCAGGCACGTCCATACCATTTGTCTAAATAAATATTTTTTTTAAGTATTACAACTGTCAATCATATTATTTACAGTACGTGTACTTTTATTCAAATATTCAAAATAGGCATATCTATTTAGCCGAATACTATGCAGGCACCAATGCACTAAATTTGTATAAATCGCCGACAGGGTATCATGTATCAGTAGTAAATGACTCATAACTATGGAATCCTCTTTGTATAAAAATCCGAGTATATCTTCAAATGAGGGTACTTCCGGTTGACCAATTATAACCAAAGTCTAATCAGCTCTTCACATGGATGTAACGAAGAGGAATATAAAAGGATTATAATTTTTGGAATTCTAGTATTAGAATTATCGCATTAGAAAATTTTGTCACATACAGACACACACACACACACACACACACACACACACACACACACACACACACACGCAAGCACGCACGCACACGCGCGCACACACACACACACACACACACACACACACACACACACACACATACATGGACACACACATACAGACATCATCGTAAAAATAGTAAAATCGTATTCTAGGGACCCTATAACATGCTTATTCATCAAAAACTCACCAATTTTTTGACTAAAGACAATACCTTTCTTACCTAAAGGTGACGGAAGGTAAAAATTCTGATAGACAGATGTCAATGTCAAGTGCGATTGACATAGTATGTTTGTGATATAATTTCACTGCAAATATAGCATCAATTCTAAGAAACTTTCTGTATGGAATTTGTACAAAATATATAGAACTGACGGAAGATAATGTACTGGTCACATCAGATTTTTTTTAATGGATCCCATATTTGAATTTTACTTTTAAAAATTATATTCTATATTTAAGCGTCATTGTATCACTTATAGCTCTCATGATCCCAATGGTGGCAGCTCTAAATGGGACACACTATGTATAAAGGGTGTAAATCAAATAAATACATTAAATTTAACCTGTAATGTAACTCATCGAATCCAAAAATATTTCTTAATAATTTTTTTTTCTGAATCCTATGGTCTTATCGCTGCTACCCTCTGCTGTCTGAATTCAAGTTCGATATACACAGCACGAAAATTGTGAGCTAGTGTTTGCTTTCTTGCAGACACAGTAATTAATAAACGATCAATGGAAAACATATTTATTATTAATAAATTCGTAATAGTACAATTTTTAAACTAAACAAAATTAAATTTTGGATAACCAAATTATAAAATTGAGTATTAAATCTGGCTTCTAAACTTGTTTGAGTAGAGGCTTAACATAGTGCATAATTATGAGGTGGTTATGAGATTATGAGATGAGTTATCGTCGACAAATCATAATAGTTTAAATACGTTATCCAAAAACTGTAATTACATACTCTTGTCTATTTAAACAAGATATATTAGTACCAACTAATCGTCTATTTATTGTTCCCGCCCAAACATTTTTTATGAAATATCTTAAAACTTGAGAATTTTCGTCTGTCCATGTGTATTGTGCACAATAAAATACCTTTAGTAAAACCAGTCTCATCAGTGAACAATATAAGCCATTCGCAAAGTTTGAAGTCTGCTATGTGCTGAAAACCTTGAAATTTTGCACATGGTATGGATAATACTATTGTTTTTTTTTAATTGTCATATGTGACACTCCATACTGTGATAATCTGAAAGATGTACAAGATTTACAAATTCGCGAATAATAGGAGCAGAATGATTTGGTATATGCTCCGTCTATATGCGTTGGCAACTCCATGACAGTGTCTTTATATCAGCCACAAAGAAAAATGTAGTACAAATACGAATAAATAAACTCAACATGTTGAGTTCGTGGGTTCAAATCCCGCCGGCTAGCATTCTTTTCTTTCTTTCCTTGATTTAAAAAATCAATTAAAAATAGCACTTACATTCATCTTAATCTATTATTAAGAAATATTGATGCTCTTAACGAGTTATATTACTGGTTAAATTGAATGAACTTATTTCATTTACATCCTGTAAATATATATATATATATATATATATATATATATATATATATATATATATATATATATATATATATATATATATATATACCGGGTGTCTTAGGCCGATCGACACATGGGATATTAACATGGGGTATTAATCAGTTAATTGTCTCTTCCCAGTGTAAGATATTAAGCTGAAATTTTGGACTCTTATTAAAGGATATTAATTCTATGGATTACAGTTGAAATTAGTCAATTTAAATGTGTAAATATTAGAAAGAATTACGAAAATTTGTAGAATATCCAGGATTATTCATCATTTTTGCTAAAAACAAAATACGATCGAGTAGCCAAATTTTTGACGTTTCTGTATGGCAGCTCTTAAAAAATCATTTCATTTGATACCAAACACAACATATTTCCGACAACTTTATGCAAAGAAAAACAGCGAGCCGTCGCGGGGAGCCTGGCAGATGTGCAAATTTATTTTTATGGAAGTATTTATTTTCATTGATTATCATGAATTTTTTACAAGGCGCAGTGCATTTAATTGTTATATTTTTCTATTTTCATGGTCACTCATACTTAAAATTAATAAACACTTGCAGCATATTAGAAAACGATGTCCAGCTCGAAACGACTCTGCCTTTCCAAATTCGTTCCGATACACAGAAGTAAAGTGGTCAATCCTAATTTTCAATTGACGTAATGTACTGTTGCTGATCCTAATTTTCAGTTACGTGAGGTACTTTTGCTCTATTTCTATTTGTATTCTATTGCTACCTTTACACTTTAATTTAATTGCCGGGAGGTACTGTTCCTCTGGCCTCATTTGTAATTGACGGGAAGTACTGTTGCTTTATCCCTATTTGTAATCCGCGGGAGGTATTGTTGGTAAAAAAAAATCTTCTGGTATTGTATAGCAAATTTTGTGTACTTTTGAAAAAATATAAAAAATATAGTGTGTTCCATATGAATTTTCAAAGTTGGTATCACGTACTCCGGCAGAGAATAATAGAACCGTTTTTGACATATATTATAGCCCACATTGTCCTTAGTAAATTTGGTTATTTAAAAATAATCGCAATCTCCCTTAATAACAGAGATAATTGCTGGTTCATTCTTGCGTGATCACCTTCTACATAGTAAAAGCTGTATTAACAGATATCTCTACTAAACGGACATCTTTCTTAAACGGACGTTTCTGTAGGAACCAACCTAATACATGTAGTTTTCCTAATGAAGTAATTTCTGTTAAACAAACTTTCTCATAAACGGTCACGGACAAATTTTATTGTCCGATTAGACCGAAAAGCTTTCTTGTGCGGACACGACGCTCTGTTCAAAGGTACGCAGTAATCATCGATTTGTAATTTTTCGGCCAATTGTTTATTTCTGTTCGCCCAGTGACCCCTGGTCTCTATCATTCCAAATTATTTCTATATAATATATAAGCCTGTTAATTAATTGGTATATCCTCGAGATTAAATATGACTGATTTTGTAAATATTGATAAAAATTTGGCAACAGAAAATAACAGAACTGATATTATCACTGTTATATCAGATCAAGGTGTGAAAGAACAAGAAGATTCGGATGATAAATTAGAGATTGAAGAAAAAGTAGTTCAGAACATAAATTTCTTAGAAAATGGCTTTGAAAGTCAATGAAAGTATGAAGTCTTTTACAAAATACAAAGATGATTTTGTTGATTTTCAGTTAGTAAAAGAGGTTTTTTTGTTAGAAAAGAAGTCAAAAATGCGTCAATCTAGTTTGCTAAATTTTAATAATTAAAGTTTAACCTTTCTTTATTTACTTAGGAATATATGTCTAGTTTAATATTTTATTTATTCAATACAAATAAATAACAAATTAAAAGATTATTTGTTTATTAATATTTTACTAATAATTTCTTCTTAATTCTTAAAGAACCATACATCTCCCTTATACGGACAAATGTTTAATATTTTTTTAATCGAAAACTATACATCTTACAAAAAATTTACACATTAGAAGGGCCCTGAAGAAAAAAATTCCTACAATTCAGTACAAAATTCATCAAAATCTGTTAAGTCGTTTAGGCTATAGAGGTGAGAAAACTTTGTGATGAATCGTAATATGAAGAATATAGCCTACATTTGAATCTATCTTTTACGTTTAATATTTTTTTACTTAAAAACTATACATCCCACAAAAAATGACACATTGGTAAGGCCCTGAAGGACAAAATATCAAAAAAAAATTAAAATTCATCAAAATCAATATTTAGGATGTAGACTTGAGCAAGCTTTAAGATCCTCCACTTAAATCTTATGCTTAATAGTATATAGGAGTAGCATAACCTCGGCTGCGCGAATTTTCCCTTGGGGTCCGCCAATAGTGTTTTATATATATTTCTATACGCACATTTAATCCGTTAAGGCACACTTTAAACACAAAGTGCTAACGCTAACAGTCTTTTGAAATATTTTTTCTCCTGGCCACTGAAACTGCCTGCCTACCCAAAAGGCCCAAGCAACATGATTACTCAATTTGTCCACTACCCACCCAAACTCTCCACGCAATCTGCCCACCCAAAATGCCCACGGAACAAGCCACCCAAACTGCCCACGAAACATGCCTACCTGAACTGCTCACACAACATACCCACCCAAACTACCCACGCAACATGCCTACCCAATCTGCCCACTACATCCAAACTACCCACGCAATCTGCCCCCGCCCAAACTGCCCACGCAATCTGCCCACCCAAACTGCCCCAGCAACATGGCCACCCAAACTGCCGACGCAAAATGCCCACCCAAACTGCCTAAGCAACAATCTGAGCGTGCAACTTTTATAAAAACCACATATACAAACAATGCCTAACGCACAGGATTCGGATTTAGGTAGAAAGAGGTTTAGGTAGACAAAAAAAATAGGTAGACTACCCACGCAACATGCCCACCCAAACTGCCTACGGATATAACCTACTCGAAATACCCACGCAAATTACCACCCAAACTGCTCAAGCAAATTGCACACCCAACCTGTTCATCCAAAAGGCCCACCCAAACTGCCCACGCAATTTGCCCACCCAAACTGCCCACGTATTTAGTTAAACAATGTTTTTGCGTGTTTGGAGTCTTGAGTTTTTTTTAATTTATACAGGATAAATATTCATTTTAGTTATTAAAATACAATACAGTCTAACTAATGCATATGCCTCCTTGAATGTATGCTGTCAACAAAAATAATAAAAGAAACATAAGGGTAAATATTTAATAAAAGATAATAAATTTATATTGATTGCTTACTCTCCAAAATAAAATATATGAATAAAATATACATTTCAATATTTTTATATTTTAATAATTACAAAGAAAAAACACCAAGTTTCATAAATTTTATTTTATCGCTTTCTTTATCTTTGCGCATAAGAAGATTTTTTTCAATTGTACCACAATAAATTTATGTAAAACAAAACGTGATTTGTACATCGTTGCAATACAATGAAACATCTACATAACATATCGATATATTGATACATCAATATTCTATATATCGGATTTATCGGTATATCTATATATTTAATTTAATTCACATCGAATATCTATATTAAAATCTTGATACCGAACAGCTACTACTGGTTTTCAAGACCCATATACCTACTGTGCGCATGACTATTTAGAAAGCTTGAAAGCTTGAAAAAACTTGAAATAGATTCAAAAGGCTTGAAAAAGCTTGAATATCAAGCCAAGCCTAAAATATTTAAAGCTTGAAGTTTTCAAGCCAAGCCAAACTTTGTTTCCATCAAACCAAGCCTAACATTAAAAAAATCTTTAAGTTTCAAGCCAAGCCAAGTAGCTTGGCTTGGTGAATCCCTAGTCAACTATTGTCTAATTTATCCGTCTTCATATCTTAAAAAGTCTCGAGATCCACATGTTAATGTTGGACACGTGTTATCCTGAAGACCTTTGTATAATTAAAATGCCTCTATTAATTAAACGATGCAATTGCCGATTTGCTTTGATTTAAAAACATGATGACTCGATATTGTCTCAGTATACAGGGTGTTAATCCTAATGCGCGCTATAAAACATTTTCATTTACAATTATTTTTTTATTTTTTTAAATGACTAAATAGCGATCGATCAAAAATTTCAAGACAAGATTTTTTGATAATACTCCATCTATTATCGAAAGTAAAACACTTATAAAATCCTTAAACTCTTTACTACAACATTTGTCTTAAACATTTTTTCAATGTATCCAAAAAAAGTCTTTATTCATCTACTTCAACTACAACGTATGCCCAGCAGCGTGTTTCTGCCATTTTTACGTACAAATTATGCAAAATACGCACAC
This sequence comes from Harpalus rubripes, assembly GCA_963082715.1. Classification (NCBI taxonomy): domain Eukaryota; kingdom Metazoa; phylum Arthropoda; class Insecta; order Coleoptera; family Carabidae; genus Harpalus; species Harpalus rubripes. The sequence continues at coordinate 45,529,758 of OY720460.1, read as the reverse complement.
AATTGATTAACTTTAATATATTTAAATTTGAATAACGACTTTTTTTTGATTTATTGAAAAAAATGTTTCGACAAATATTATAGTAGATAGTTTAACGATTTTATAAATGTTTTACATTCGAAAATCGATGGAATGGTTATCAAAAAATCTTGTTTTGAAATTTTGATTGGTCGCCATTTAGTCATTTGAAAAATAAAAATCTGATGTGGCCAGCACATAACCTCTCGCCAGATATTTTACCTGGTTATACGCATAAAACAAAAAATATTTTTAAATACAAATACATATATTCATGTCTCACTACAAAATAATTCTCATATATATTTACAAAATTTGTGGGATATTTTAATATAAATTATGTGCAATACATACATTTTTTCTACTTTCCTTTTCCTTTTCTTTATATTCGTCATGTTTTCGCAAATTCCTTTTATATTCTTTTTTACCTATATTCTTTTACGTTGTTGACTTTTTTACCTTCCGTCACCTTTAGGTAAGGTAGGTATTGTCTTTGGTCAAAAAATTCGGTGGTGAGTTTTTAATGAATAAGCACGTTTTAAGGTCCCTAGAATACGATTTTACTATTTTTACGATGATGTCTGTACGTGTGTGTGCGCGCGTCTGTGTGTGTGTGTGTAACAAAATTTTCGTCTACGATAACTCTAATACTACAATTCCAAAAATTATAATTCTTTCGAATTCCTCTTCGTTGCATCCATGTGAAAAGCTGATTAAATTTTGGTTATAATTGGTCAACCGGACGTACCTTCATTTGAAGATTTTAACAGTTTTTCTTGAAAAAACGATGGTAAATATTATTTTTTCACATTTAATGTTATTATAAATATTAAAGAACATTGTATTCTCTATACGCTTTGACTGCATTTTATACTTCATATTAAATAGATGTAGAATTATAAAATTATAAAGAAATAAAATTTCATAAATTAGCTATAGCTATGCTAGAAACAGCTACTATATTAACAAAATTCTGATTGCAAGATGCCAGATTGCAAGATTGACATATTCGTAGTATATTTGTCTTATAATTTTATTTGAAATATAGGATCTTTTTGTTTGAAATTTTCTGTATGGAATGTGTATAAAACACATACAACTGTCGAAAGGTAATGTACATACAAAAAATTTAGAATCTTTTGCAAGGAACTTTCTGTATGGATTTTATAGAAAATACATAGGCATTTACGAAAATTCTACCGGTAGATATCGCATCTACCGACTGTGTTCAAAAACACGAGTGGTAAAAAGTTACCGTGTTCGAAAATTGTACAATATCTACCAGATTCATCTGCCAGATTCGTGAAGAATCTACTCAAAAAAAAGGTAGTGATGCAAAGCGAAGCGCGTGCGTTAAAATTGGAAATCTGTTCAAAGTAGGACTCTGCTCAGTTAGTTAACTACATTAAATTTCTAACCTGTTTCAAATTTTCAATTTTTTTTATAGGTTATGGATCTACTCCTATTTACCACTTGCGTTCTTAAAATATCGATTCCGGTAACTTTAACCTGATAAACAGCTGTTTACCGGTAACAGTTCACCGGTAGAATTTTCGTAATGCCTCATATAACTGACGGAAGGTAATGTGCTGGCCACATCAGATTTTTTATTTTCATAATGATGTACAAATATTTTTGACAGTGGCATACAAATATTTTTGACAGTGACATTTATGTGTCAATTACAAACATTTGAATTTCTTGCCTTGAAGTAGTTTGATCTGAGATTTTTTACATCAAATTATTTTATATGCATTTCGTTATCTCTAAATCTATAAAAGATAGAATAATGAATTTTTTGTGCAACCGGACGCGAATAAGCATTTCGCAGCCGCAATACAGGCCGCGAAATTAAATTTCGCAACAGTTGTCATGGTAGCGGCCGCGAAATTAGGTAAATAATCACTTTGACACTTGAAAATTGCATGGTTTTGTTTATCAAATGTTAATCCCATAGCCACCGTGAAAGCTAACTTTCTATATACAATGAAACGGTTTAAAATTAATAAAAAAATTTAATTACATATTTTTTACGGTTGCACAAAAAATATTGTGTACACCTTGTCCGCGAATTCCTTTAGCGCCCTCGAGATTGTCTTGCCTCGGCCGCAAGCGGCCTCGGCGACAATTTTTCTCTCGGTACGCTAAAGAGTGATTTCGCGGCCTTGATATACAAATAACTATTTATTTATCGAATAAAGAATTAAACGTTCTTTAATATAAGTATTTACATAAATTTTCGATAAATAATATTTATATGATTTTTTTCTTGTAATTACTACTTCGGGTTGTCCAATTGTTACCAAAACTTAATTAACTCTTCCCATTATTGTAAGATTGAGGAATCCGTAGTTAAGAATGTCTTAAGTCTTATAGTATTTGAGAAATCGTGGATCCAATATCCACACACACACGCATCCACACACACACACACGCACGCACGCACGCACGCACACCCACACACCCCCACACCCCCACACACACACATTCACACCCCCACCCCCCTCACACACACACACACATACACACAGACATCATCGTAAAATGTTATAATCGGATTCTAGGGACCTTAATACGTGCTTATTCACTAAAATCCGGATATGCGATTTTTAGCATGAATTCAATACCTCTCGAGCGAGCGAGGTAAAAAATAATTGTAAATGCAAATGTTTTACAGGTCCTAAATGTAATTAAGAAAGATTTTTTTTTTCAATAGCCCTTAAAATAAGGGAGATATGACGATTTTTCTAAAAACAAAAGAACTCCAGGACTACGAACCGGGGCACCAAATCAATAATTGGAACAAAGGAAAGTTGTTTATTTTACTGAGTTCTAACTACCATTTTCGGGTGTGGCGACTTAGAATTAACACCCTTTTTATAGTAAAATTTGAAGGGTTGCGTCTGTAAAAATGGCGTTTATATTTTATGATAACATTCTCAAAAATAAATGACATGCTTGTGGACTTCTAAGGTTTATTTTAACATTATCGGGCAGGGTTTTATCATTTATGTTAAAATAGTAAAAAATGTAAATAAATGTTTTAAGTATTAACAAAAATATGATGTAGAGTAGATTATATTTATATAAAATTACCTGTTATTTTTGTAATAATGCAGAAAAGTATTAATATTACTTTTTAAGTGTAAATAAATTTGAAACCTACTTTTTGTGCAACCGAACGCGAAATAAGCATTTCGCAGCCGCAATACAGGCCGCGAAAATGGATTTTGCGGTCGTTGTCATGGAATTAAAATTGGGTAAACAATCACTTTGACATGTGAGAATTACTTTGTTTTGTTTATCAAATGTCATTCCCATAACTACCCTGAAAGATAACTTTTATTTACAATGAAAAATTTTTAAAATTAATAACATTTGCAATTACATATTTTTTACGGTTACACAAAAAAATATTATGTACACCTTGTCCGCAAAATCCTTTAGCGCCCTCGAGATTATTTTCTCTTGGTACGTTAAAAAGTGATTTCGCGACCTTGATACATAAATAACTATTTTTGCATAGGCGTAGAATAAACTTGTTCACGTATTTTGCATTTGGTTCGAATTTTACTCTTTTAAAATTGTAAGTGAAAGTAAAACATTTTTCTCTCTGGTGGCTTATTATTAATGTACTGTTAAGTTCCAGGTAGATTTATCTGGTAATTTAATGCAGGAAAATGTGTACTTAATTATCAGATAATCTACTAGCAATTTGGATGGTAATTATCAAACAGGCCCTTAACTATATTGCTATTATATGGTATATTTAATGCTAAATGAGCATTTAACGAACAATAGCATATTCTAATGAAATGGCAAATTCCTAATGTTACTATTAAAATTCCACTGTGCCTTTTTTTACGTACACTGGCTTACAGAAAATCGCATACACCTTAAAAATCAAGTAGCAGAGTATTCACATCTTATTGCTATGTAACAACTGACAATGATGTCACTATTTTATCAATTGTGGACCAAGTTCTTCAATATGTTTAATTTGCTCCTGAATTATAAATATATTCCAGAAAAAAGAAAAGATATATATTCTCGTTTTCTGTTAATTTTAGTACATAAATTGACACTAGCGACGTTGACAAGTTACAAATCAATACTGTCTCAATACAACAAAAAATAGATGAACCCGATTTTTTGCAAGCCATTGTATTTAAAAATTCACAATTGTTGATAATACCGCTGGTATATCTCAAAATAAAAATTCCGATGTGCCCTGACATCTTATAACTCCCACCACTTCAATTCTTATTTTTTATAAAGTCGTAAACGATACTTGCATATATGTAAAATTTATTTTCACAATATGTACGCACTGCAATTTAATTACTATTTTATATCCATTATCTTGCCTTGCATTAATAATTTACATTTATTTATCTTTTGATAGTTACATTTACTCGTATTTGTCATTTACATACATTTCAATTCTATAATTGCGATGCCATGAAGATGTATTTGTCGTAACAGCATTATTATGATGCAAGAATTATAAAAACGAATTAAATTACTAATTTTTCCATGAAATGTACAGATAAATACAAAAAATATATATTTAAAGGAAATGATTAAAGGGCAACTATTTGGAACATGAAATAACGTGTCACTTTAGATTTGCGTTGCGAATATACTAAAATGTAATGATCAGTTGCTATTTGGTGAAGAGTAGGACAAGTTCTCAATCTTTTATATCATATTGACAAGAAGGTGCTTGTTCTGTCAGTTATCAGTCCTGTTCTTTGTTATTTTGCGCAAATGTATTGTTGTTACACCTGCGGTTCACGACGTCTCGTAAACAAACACCTGCGTTTAATGGTCTTTTTTGTGTCATGCATTGTTCTTTGTTTTAATCACTGTTTATTGTCTTTTTGCTTAAATACATACATACATACGTGAGTTTTAATGCTTCTTTAAAGAAGGCATGGGGGCTGTTTCTCAAAAAATACGAGACTACTATTACTAGTCCCTACACTAGTAATACTAGTAAGGTTTACTAGTTTTTGTTTCTGAAATATACAAGTGTAAAATACTAGTTACAAGTTGGGAACTAGTATTTGCTAGTGTATTTAACAAAAAATACTAGTATTTTGTTTCTAAAAATATTTGAGTTGTATGTCAAACTAGTAATTTACTAGAGAAAAGCTACAAGTGTCTAAAGTCGTATAAATTTGGAATATAAATTTTACTAGTCGTTTTATTTTACAGTTCGTGTTTTTTTTCTTTTTCGTATGTAATTCAATGGTTCTTTGTTCATGTTAATTCAGATTCATGTAGGGTCTGTCGTTGTGGAGTGTATTTATTTTTTTAAATAATATAATAATATGGTCTAGTGACTCTGAGTCTAGTGATGAAGAAGTAGTTCGACGTCAAAAACTAATTAAAGCAAGAATAAATTATGTTCATGCAGAAACCCCATATGAATGAGAGGTTACTTAAGGCAAATAAGTTAGAAACATTAATTAATGTATTGGGACCTATTCTTCAGTTAGATATGAACAGAAACCATGCATTATCTGTAAAAATACTTTTTTAAGTTTAGCCAAAATGTGTCCCTAATATATTTTTAATCTTTGTCTTGTATACTCAACCCGAAGCGTGACAAGTTTGACAGATTTTTGTCCATTCATTAAATTTAACTGCTTTAGGCAATTTATTTATAGAATGCTCCAAATAGAATACCTTTAGCATCTCGAATCATCCCCAAAATAGTTAATTTCGCAACACTTGAAAATGTCAACGTCAGTCAGAAAATTAATTCACTTGATTTAAAGAATATTGGATTAAATACTAGTACCTATTTATTTAAAAAAATCTACGAAACTATTGAAAATGTTTCAGAAACACTACCTACTTTACTTGGCTAATAAAATTTCACTTGTACCTATCAACTTGCGAACTAGTAACTTGTAAACTACGAGTAGTAAAATACTTTTCATACACACAATTTACTAGTACTATTAAAACTTTCACTTGTAACTTGTAAACTAGTATTTTTGAGAAACAGGCCCATGGTATCAAAAATGTTGAAAAACGATGTTTTAGGGTTTTTAGAATTAACTCATCAGTGAAAATCTCGATAATTCCTGTACTTACTTCCCTTGAATTTGGCGGAGGGAGGTAAAGAATTTAGCAATAGTAACCTAAATTAAAAATCTGTGTTTTCAAGTGTAGTGTATGTACAATTATACTCGCGTTTAAAGGATATTACCTACATATTTCCTATACACCAGGGATATTTTTAATGTTTTGGGAATTCAGATAGACAATGGGCGCGTTCACTTATGATGCAGCGATGCGAGTGCTGAAATGTAGCGCTGCGTTAGCACTCCAACTCGCCAGTGAACGGCACCGAGCGGTAACCATTGCAACATTTGAACATCAATAAATCTCTTTTCCCGCTATTTGTCAGCTTATGTAAAATTCATCTTTTATATAAGTGTACGTAAAAAATACATTAAATTATAGATATCGACATTATAGATCAGTTAATTTCATAATTTTCGAAGTTGTAAGTGTGAGTTTGCAGCATAGAAATATTACGCTGTTTTTCTGAAGCGCTGGAAAGTAGCGCTACATAAAAACAAGCGTTCACTGCGCATATCGCTACGTACGTAGCGCTAGCAGCGCTCGCATCGCTGCATCCCAAGTGAATGCGCCCATTGCTTTAGTAGTTTAGTACATGCATACATGCAAATGTCAAAGTGATTGTTACATGTTTACTTATTTCAAACGAACAACACACGTTGGTATCTCTTTGTGTGTTCAGGTGTTATTGTAAAAGTCAAATAAAATGCAAAGAACTATTCAACATATGGGTACCTACAAAGTTTTTCATGAACATAATGGCATATTCCGCCTATTCCCATAATTTGGTATCAAGTAACTATCACGTTTACAAAACCGATTACATAAGTATCTACATGATTTCAGATTTTAAACGAATTTAAACAAATATAAAAATTTCAGATTAATACTGGCATTCCAAAATAAGATATTAATTACTTGATAAATCCTGATAATGTTAGTGATTAAAGAACGCAATATTTACGAGCTGCAAAAAAGTTCTTAAGTGCTTCCGAATCCAATAAAATAAATTGTCCGAATGCCATGCACACACTGTTTTATCTTTTACCGGCCACATATTGAAAAGTAAAAATATTGAAATTCTGAAAATCTGCCCATTTTATTGACCCATTCTCATTTATTCTAACAATGCAAATTTTTCTGTAATTTTTATTGAAAACTTGCGAAAAATATCTATTTTTCAATCTGTTGCAAATAACGAAAATTATTTCACGATTTAATAAAATATAAAAACTAGAACACAATTCCCAAATATTTTTTTATGGATTGTGCAACAATTTTATTTTCAGGATCACTTTTAAAAATAATAATAGACTCACCTGTACGTAAAACTGCTTGCGAATGGTTATATAAAAAAACACAGTGTGTTGCACTTGTCACGAGCACGTAAAAACTGCAAGCAAGATGCAGGGCCAGAGAAAGTATTATACCTACCGGCCCACAAGTTCTTGCGCAGTATCAGACCTCTGTACAGTAAATTATGTACTCATTGGGGCTCCGAAACACACCTGTTGCAAGTTGCACAAAAATGAACAATAATTATGCAGAATAGATGTTATATGGATATACGCCCCACAAGTGCATTCATGAACGATTTAACAAAGTACTATGTATGAACAGTTTGACTGTTTGTTAACTTCAGATATCAAAATAATAACGGAGTAGGAATGGGGTCATTTCACATTTTCTAATTTATTTATTTTTTGAAAGAATAGGTCAAATTAAATATGTAGTTGCATGTTTTACCCCTTACAAGTCTTTAGAATCAGAGATATGATTTTTTAAAAGTTGTCTTTAATTTCAAATATTTGGCCGCTGACGTCACGGTTTGCAGGATACAACACTCGAGCTCTACCTGTTTAGTTTGGAACTATGATTGTTTGGGTAGACCGTAAATATATATATATATATATACACCGGGTGTCTTAGGCCGACCGACACATGGGCGATTAACATGTAAAATTAGTTAATTGTGAATAGTATCTCCCCAGTGCAAGATATTAAGATGAAATTTTGCATGCTTATCCGGGGATACTATTTCTATGGATTTCAATTCAAATCAGTCAATTTACAAGTGTAATATTAGAATAAATTAAGAAAAATTGTAGAAGTACCATGAATGTTATTCATATCTTGAAAATAATAGTATCTAAGCAACAGCTCTGATAGAGTAGAAGTAACGTGCGCGCTTCACAATTTAGAGAGTCGGGTTCGAAACCAACCGACAGCAATATTTATTTTTTAATTTTTTCTTTTCAAAATAATTTTTATTATTAATATGTTTTTAATCTTTTATTAATATTTAATTTAATAAAGTGGATACATTGTACGTAACAAGATTTATTTTTTTAGAAAATATTTATTTACGGCCATTATGAATTGACCACTTTAGAAGACCTGAAAGCGGCAATAAGGAATGAATGTAGGCTTATTTCTAATCGACAGCAATGTTACGATCGTCTCGGATTTTGCTTAGCGCAAAACGGCGGCCATTTTGAATATTTATTATAATTTTTAAATTTTAATGTTGTAATTAGTAGGTACGATTTAATATTTTTTAAATAAATAAATCTTGTTACGTACAATGTATCCACTTTATTAAATTAAATATTAATAAAAGATTAGATACTATTATTTTCAAGATATGAATAACATTCATGGTACTTCTACAATTTTTCTTAATTTATTCTAATATTACACTTGTAAATTGACTGATTTGAATTGAAATCCATAGAAATAGTATCCCCGGATAAGCATGCAAAATTTCATCTTAATATCTTGCACTGGGGAGATACTATTCAGAATTAACTAATTTTACATGTTAATCGCCCATGTGTCGGTCGGCCTAAGACACCCGGTATATATATATATATATATATATATATATATATATATATATATATATATATATATATATATATATATATATATATATATATATATATATATATATATATATATATATATATATATATATATATATATAGTTAGATAAAAGCATTTACTTCGTAAAATCATTACTCAGTCATAGGAAACCTCTCGAAAATTTTAAAAAGACTGCATGTTTTGACCTATTCAGTGAAAAATATTTTTTCTTTCACTATATGCATATTGGATAAATATAAAGAGACTGTGGGATCCAAAAGAAAGATTCATCCCTATTTTAAAATATTCTGGGATTGTTTGCGAGTTTTAGACACATTTTCAACGTGGCCCATTTTTTATCCATAACTCTTAATCATGAGGTCTCATGGCCGTGTGCCTGAGTGTCAGGTCGCGAACCGGGTTCGATCCCGACCGACGCCAAATATTTCGAATTTTAAATGGCACAAAATTGACCCCTGTAGTGCATTCTCCACGCCAGAAATGAGTGCCCGTGAGGTGACGCCTGGTAAGCGCCCGCACGGTACAAATATTTCATCATTACCGATATCTGTGCACAAAGCAGATTAGCACACCCAGCGATGGGAAATAAGCTGTGATGATATATTTATTTATTTAATTAAAGATAAAATAATGCGGTTTGAAAATTTGAATTCTACATTAAATTCGATAGGGACGGGCCACATCAAATTTTTTAAATGGGATACTATATATCTTTTAGGCCTATTCGATAGAGCATTGTTGTCTGAATTCAACCATGTAATTATTTTATATCCTTACATGACAAAAATATTGAGAAAAAATGCAATTGAAATTTAAATAAATTTTATTTTTATAGCTATTTTTCAGTAGGCTATGCATGGAAAAAAAACTTAGATTAAAACGAAACAAATATTTGTTAATTACTTTATAAATAGCAAGAATAGGAATTATGCGCTAAATAATTCAAATTGGCAGATAGCAGTTTTGTTGTTCGTACATAGCCAATTGAGAAATAAATATAAACGTAAAATTAATTTAAATTTCAATTGCATTTTTCTCAATATTTTTGTTATATAAGGATATAAAATAATTACATGGTTGAATTCTAAAAAAATACTCTATTGAATAGGCCTAAAAAATATATAGCATCCCATTTTAAAACATATAACTTTATGGTATAGTTTAAGAACCACTAATTAAAAAAAATTCCCTTCAATAAGTGAATGTCCCCCTTCTACTATAACTTTTATTTGAATAATTTTCTTCTATTTTCAATAATAAAGAATATAATCGAGGTGTTCCGTATCCGTGAAACACCCTATACAGGCTGTTCATTTTAAATGGTACACTATTACTAACTCGAGAACTATAAGAGCTACGAGGTCGGTTAAGTTAGCAAATAATTTCTATTTTACTAGACTATTTCAATGAGCGTCAAATTATTTTTTTTAACCAGTGGTTTTCAGACTGTGGGCACCAACTTTGTTATTTTAAAAGGGATCATATATTTTTAGTTACTTATTAAATAGCGAATTTTATTCTGAATTTAATGATTATATTTTCATAAACTCACATAACAATTTTTGAAAGAAATATGTATATAAAGTTTTATAATAATATGATTAAAATATTACTATAATGAGAGTGTCACGAATTGAAAAAATGAATACATGTTATTTTTTACAGAGAATTAGAATGCCCTGGCAGAAAGGAGTGAATATTTTCTTCTGTCAATTGATCAAAAATGTCAACCGAGGTGTCAACCCGCATAAAATATTAAATTATTTCTGTCATGGCATTTTAATTCAATGTAAGAAAAATAACATGTATTAATTTTTTCCATTCGTGGCACTTTTATTATAGTCACATTTTAATCATATTAATATAAAATTTTATATATGCCTATTTATGTTATGTGAGAGTATGAAAATATTATATCACTGAATTCAAGATAAATTTCTGTATCTAATAAATAAATAAAAAATATATGATCGCATTAAAAATAACAAAGTTGGTCCCCGCACTTTTTTACGCTCATTAAAATAGTCTAGTAGTAGTAAAATAGAAATTGTTTGCTAATTTAACCGACCTCGTAGTGTACTACTTAAAATGAACATCCTGTATGTATATATATATATATATATATATATATATATATATATATATATATATATATATATATATATATATACTGGCTTTGAACGAAACTAGGAAACGCGATTTTTCGAAAAAATGGGAAAGCCTAAAGTATGTCACTTTTTTTCAAACTGGCGGGTATTCTGAGGCTCCAAATTTGGGAAACTTTTGATGTTAATTACCGTATTTTTCTGTGTGTATAGCATTCCATAAAATAAGCTTTTGTTACAGGTTTTTTTATATTGGGCGTATTTTTCTGTAGATTCCCTGGATTACGTATGTTGGTGTGTATGAGTGTGAAACAGATCTATTAATGGGAAGAACTCAATAGTTTGTTGTAGGTAAAAATTGCACAACCGAAAGTACAGTAGTAAATACTTTATATATTATTAATAATTCAATAAAACACAAAAGACTATCTTATAGAAGAGCAACAAGCAAAAAGTAGGCTATATTACACGAGGTGAAGTGAATATGAGTCTAGGCGAGTATTATAAAATCTGAGCTAATATACAGGCTGATTCACCGGTCTGTTTAAGTTTTTCCACAGGATGCTCCATTTTTACGCAATGGTACGTAACTTTATATTTTCAAATGGTACAAGTACATGCAATTTATTATCCAATAATGACGTGCACAGAAAAGGGTAAATTTTGTAATAGGTCTGCAGTAAGCAACCGCCCAGGAGGCCAACCAGGTCTCACTCATCGCAGCAGCGGTTTCCCAAGCGGTTCGCCATCCGGCCCGCCGTCATAGTACGGGTCGCATTTCCGCTGTCACCATCATCGTCCAGGAGACCACCCAGGTCTCTCTCGCGGCAGCGGCAGTTTCCCAAGCGATTCGCCATCATTGTACGGATCAATTCTTCGCTACGCCTTCCACGTCCAGGAGGCCCCCAGGCCTCTCTCACTGCAGCAGCCGGTTCCCAAGCAGTTCCACGTCGCTCGAGCCATATCACCGTTGACGCCAGCATGCTGAAAGTTCGTCCTCATCAGCGTGTGACGGAAGCTTCCAAACTGTATTTTTATGCTGTATATAGAACTGTAAATAAATCGACTAGAAACCAAACGGCGTATTGTATCCCTGAAAAACTGTTTCTAAGAAAGCTTGTCTATTTGTTTCTAAATTAAAACCACAAACTAAACTGCTTAATCATCTTATAAACGAATTCTATATATATATATATATATATATATATATATATATATATATATATATATATATATATATATATATATATATATATATATATATATATACAGGCTGTGAACGAAACTAGGATATGCGATTTTTCTTGGAAGATCTTAGTTTTTTGCAATTTCCTGTTTTCCTGTTCTTTTTACGGTAAAAACTGTAGAGTACAAATTTGTTCAGAATTAAAAATTGCATACAAAAATGTATTTACATTTATTATTATGTTTTTGGTTTCTTCGCAATTTTAAAAAGAAATTTCAAAATTCAAAAGGGTACATGAATGCGGACATGAACGCATCCAAAAAGTCATGTAGGAACAAACCTATCATTTGCAAAGAAAGCGAGAACGCAGTCATTTTCTAGTTCTTCATTAAGTCATTTATGAAGAGATTGAATAATAGGGGAGAAAGCATCCCTCCTTGGGATACCCCAACGGAGACTTGGGATAGTTCGGATTTGCCGTCAATATTATCATTTATAAATGTGCATTGCCTACGGTTTTCAAGGTAGCTCTCAATCCAATTTAGAGCAATTCCTCTAATGGCGTACTGCTCCAGCTTTCTGCAAAAAGATTATGATTTACTAGATCAAAAGCACGACTTAAATCCCCAAAAATGCATACCGGATACTCGATATCTTCCAAGTTTTCTAATATATTTTCGATAATATATTGGACAACATTAGTAGTGGACAAATTTTTCTAAAACCATATTGATTGCTATTAAAGTCATGTTTTGTTAAGAAAACCTGCAATCTATCTAGATAACAATACTTTAAGAATTTTGAAAATATGGATGATGAGGCAACAGGGCGGTAATTCTGTATAGCTAATCTACTTTCTCGATTGTTAATTGGAATAATCTTATTAATTTTTAGTAAGTAGATTTGGAAAAAGTTCAGATTCGAAATAAAGGTTCACAAGATAAAGTAACGGAGAATTAAAGAGTTATCAAGAATCTAGGAATATCATCTGACTTAGTTGAGGTTTTGTTTTAATTTTCTTTTTCAGCAAGTTGAAGAATTTAGATTCATCTTAAAGTCAAGACAGCTAATACATAATTATAATCTAAATTTTCTTTCAATTTTAAAGGTTCATTAATGAAATAATCATTAAAAATGTTTGCGATCATAGTGCTGTTACTTAGCATTTTACCTTCATGCAGAATTTCAGTTTCATTATTGCAATTTAGCCATTACTTTTCTTGTTAAACTGATATATTAATATTACTTGATTGGAAAATCTTATTTTAAAAATAAGAAAAAGATGATTCAATTTACTAATGGATTTAATAATGTCATTATTAACTCATTCAGCTCTATCATAATTTTTCTGTGTATATGGGGAGAGTGGAAAATGTAAATCAAAATAGTATTTAAAAGTTGTATGGGAACTAGCAAAGGCCACCTCCTCTTTGAAAATATCACTCCTTGGTTCAAGTGCGAGTGCATGCTTGAAACTAGCAATATTATTTTGGTTAAAAATTTTCCAACTCGATGAAACAGAAACTTTAGGTGATACGATATTTCCAGGAATAATAACGAGAACTGCATAATGATCAGATATTATGTTTGGTAATATATGACACATGTCATTATTTACTGATATGTGAAAATCTGATCTAAACAGCTTTTTACGTGTTAGAGCATTCACAATGTGAATTAGATTCCAACTTAAAAGAATATCCTAAAGATATTTGAAATAATGTAGATATCTCTTAGGATCAGTATTCACAATCCCAAGTAATATGTACAAATTCTTGTTATAAATTTTATCAAAAATTCTTTGAATCGTATAAAAAATGCCTTTAAGTTGGATCTATAAGGTGGTCGATATATAGTTATAATATTCATAATCATATTTTCACTGGGACACCACTGAACACCACTTCTTAATCAGTGCAGAAATTATTGCGATTCACTGGAATATCTTCCTTGAAGAAAATAGCCACACCACCTCGTGTATAACTTGCACGACAATATGAGCATGCCAGTTTGTAGGGAAACTAAATTATGTAATGACAGTTTCATCACCTTACGTTTCGTTTAAGCACATAAATGAAACATTATTTAAAGTCAGAATGTCAATTTTACTTTAGTTTAATGAGTGACAGTTTAACAGCACCCCCCACCGACTTTTTATTATATTCGCACATGAGTCATGAATACTATGCGGTTCTAGTGCTTCAGGCTGATTTAAAAAAAAATCTAGTAACTAACGTACCCGCCGACCACCTCTGGACGGCACCTTGAAGGAAGCATAAGAATTAGAATATTTTGAGGGTAAAATATTGCACTTTGCTTCTGGGAATTCGTTTATAAGATGATTAAACAGTTTAGTTTGTGGTTTTAATCTAGAAACAAATAGATAAGCTTTCTTAGAAACAGTTTGGTTTCTAGTCGATTTATTTACAGTACTATATACAGCATAAAAATACAGTTTGGAAGCTTCCGTCACACGTTGATGAGGATGAACTTTCAGCATGCTGGCGTCAACGGTGATATGGCTCGAGCGACGTGGAACTGCTTGGGAACCAGCTGCTGCAGTGAGAGAGGCCTGGGGGCCTCCTGGACGTGGAAGGCGTAGCAAAGAATTGATCCGTACAATGATGGCGAATCGCTTGGGAAACTGCCGCTGCCGCGAGAGAGACCTGGGTGGTCTCCTGGACGATGATGGTGACAGCGGAAATGCGACCCGTACTATGACGGCGGGCCGGATGGCGAACCGCTTGGGAAACGGATGCTGCGGTGAGTGAGACCGGGTTGGCCTCCTGGGCGGTTGCTTACTGTAGACCTATTACAAAATTTACCCTTTTCTGTGCACGTCATTATTGGGTAATAAATCGCATGTACTTGTACCATTTGAAAATATAAAGTTACGCAACATTGCGTAAAAATGGAACATTCTGTGGAAAAACTTAAACAGACCGGTGAATCAGCCTGTATATTAGCTCAGATTTTACAATACTCGCCTAGACTCATATCCACTTCACCTCGTGTAATATAGCCTACTTTTGCTTGTTGCTCTTCTATAAGATAGTCTTTTGTGTTTTATTGAATTATTAATAATATATAAAGTATTTACTACTGTACTTTCAGCTGTGCAATTTTTACCTACAACAAACTATTGAGTTCTCCCTATTAATATATCTGTTTCACACTTATTCACACCAACATACGTAATCCAGGGAATCTACAGAAAAATACGTCCAATATAAAAAACCTATAACAAAAGCTTATTTTATGGAATGCTATACACACAGAAAAATACGGTGATTAACATCAAAAGTTTCCCAAATTTGGAGCCTCAGAACCCCCGCCAGTTTGAAAAAAAGTGACATACTTTAGGCTTTCCCATTTTTTCGAAAAATCGCGTTTCCTGGTTTCGTTCACAGCCTGTGAATATATATATATATATATATATATATATATATATATATATATATATATATATATATATATATATATATATAGGATGTTCATCATTACCGAAACTATGTACAAGCAGATTGGCACACCCAGCAATGGGTAATAAGCCGTGATGATATATTTATTTTATTTATTTATTTTTCATTTTAAGTGGTACACTACGAGGTCGGTTAAATTAGCAAACAATTTCTATTTTACTACTACTAGACTATTTTAATGAGCGTAAAAAAGTGCGGGGACCAACTTTGTTATTTTTAATGGGATCATATATTTTTTATTTATTTATTAGATACAGAAATTTATCTTGAATTCAGTGATGCAATATTTTCATACTCTCACATAACATTTTTTTTTTTGAGAAATAGGCATATATAAAATTTTATATTAATATGATTAAAATGTGACTATAATAAAAATGCCACGAATGGAAAAAATTAATACATGTTATTTTTCTTACATTGAATTAAAATGCCATGAAAGAAATATGTTAATATTTTATGCGGGTTGACACCTCGGTTGACATTTTTGATCAATTGACAGAAGAAAATATTCACTCCTTTCTGCCAGGGCATTCTAATTCTCTGTAAAAAATAACATGTATTAATTATTTCAATTCGTGGCACTCTCATTATAGTCATATTTTAATCATATTATTATAAAACTTTATATACATATTTCTTTAAAAAATTGTTATGTGAGTGTATGAAAATATAATCATTAAATTCAGAATAAAATTCGCTTTCTAATATATATATATATATATATATATATATATATATATATATATATATATATATATATATATATATATATATATATATATATATATATAGATCAGCTCGACAGGCCTTGTAGACCCTGGGCTTGTTTAGCTATATCTCTCCATTCTTCTCTGTTGTTCGCTTTTGTTCTCCATTTTTTTACTCCCATCGTCCTTAGATCTTTTTCAACTTCCTCCAACCATCTTTTTTTTTGGTCTGCCCTTTTTCTTTTTTCCTTCCTGTTTTCTGTTTATGATGGTTTTTGGTATTCTTCCATCCTCTAGTCTGTGTACGTGTCCTAACCATCTTATTCTTTGCATTCTAATTTGTGTTGTAATGTCCGGTTCGTCATAGGCTTCTTCCACTTCTTTATTTGTTCTCCTTCTCCAGTACTCCCCTTCTTTGATACCTCCATATATTCGTCGCAGTAGTTTCCGCTCCCATACCTGTAGAGTTTGTTCTTCTGTTTTGGTAAAGGTCCAAGTTTCGCATCCATATAATATTGTTGGTCTTATAACAGTTTTATATATTCGTTTCTTCGCGTTTTTTGACACTTCCTTACTTGCTATTAGTTTGTTAAACATTCCTACTACTTTATTTCCCTTCGTGAGCCTTTCTTTTATTTCTTCTTTCATTTCGCATTTATTGGTAATTTTAGCTCCCAAGTATATAAAACTATTCACCTTTTCAAATTCGTATTCTTCTCCTGTCTCCGTGGTTATGTTTAAATTTCTTGTAGTGTTATTTTTACTCTTACTCATTCTCATGTACTTTGTCTTTTCTATACTTACGTTTAGTCCTAATCGTCGTGCTTCTTTTATTAGTCTTTTTGTAGTTGCTTTTAGCTCGTTCACGGTTTTTGTGATAATGGTAATGTCGTCAGCGAAAGCGAGACATTGGTGTCGTTTGTCATATATTAGACCTTTTCTGTTTAGTTCACCCCTTCGCATTATCGTCTCTAGGGCTAAATTGAACAAGGTTGAGGACAAAGGGTCACCTTGCCTCAGGCCCGTTTCTACCTTAAACTGTGACGATTTTTGTCCATTAACTAAAACACTGCTGGTAGTGTTTTGTATTGTCGCTTTTGCTACTCTGATTAATTTTTTGGGAATTTTTAGTTCGTCCAATGCTTTCATCAGTTCTTTTCTATTTATTGTGTCGTATGCTTGCTTAAAGTCTATAAACAGCATGTGCAATTCGAGTCCTTTTTCATAATGTACCGCTTGAAGCTCTTTTAGTACAAATATCTGGTCTACGGTAGAACGATTCTTCCTAAATCCTGCCTGGTATTCACCGACTGTATTTTCCATTTGTTCTTTCATCTTTTTGTTTACCCATGTTGCCATAATTTTGTATACTACGTCTAGCAGGGCGATTCCTCTGTAATTATCGCATCTTGTGTTGTCACCTTTCTTATGTATAGGGCAGAGAACAGCTTCTTTCCATGTCTGTGGTATATTTTATTCTCTCCAGCATGCAGCTATGAGTTTATGTATTGCCTTTCTGAGTCCTTCGCCACCGTATTTAATTAGTTCTGCTGGTATTTCATTATTTCCAGGACTTTTATTGTTTTTCATGTTGTATATTATTTCGTCTATTTCCTCTTGTTCTGGTTCGGTTATTAAATCTTCTTCTCTTTTATTGTCTGTGTACGAGTCTGTATTTGGATTTCCATCATCTGTATTGTTTGTGTTGAGCAGCTCCTTGAAATGATTTGCCCATCTAAGGATTACGGTCTCTTCGTCCCCTATCAGGTCGCCCTCCTTGTTTCGACAGAACACAGGTTTTTGTCTTGCTCCTTGTTTTTCTTTTTTTTACATTTTAGTAAAAGTTTCTTATTTCGTTTTTGCTATAGTTCTCTTCTATTAGCTCCATCTCTTTTTTTAGTTTTTGTCTTTTTTTTGTTCTGCATATCCTTTTATATGTTCTTCTCTGTTCTTGATATTTGGTCTTATCGCAGTCTTCTCCGGTTTTTATATAGTTCATTCTTGCTTTTCTTCCATCTATGATCGCCCTTTGACATTCTTCATCAAACCAGCTATTTTTCATTCCATAGTTTGTTTTCAGGCCTAGTGTTTGTTCTGCAACTATTTTAATTCCATTTTGTATAGCCATCCAAAGATCCTCAATCGGAGTCTCTGTTTGGACGAGATTCATATGTTCTTCCATCCGTGTAATATATTGTTCTGCTGCACTGTCAATTTTGAGCTTGTCAATGTTATATTTGTGGCGTTTATTTTTAGCCCTGTTTCTAGTTGGTTTTTGAATTTTTATAACCATTCTTACTAAATGATGGTCCGTATTGGCCTCGGCCCCTCGATAACTTCTGCAATTTGTAATTAATTGACTATGCTTCTTCTCTATTAAAATGTGGTCAAGCTGGTTGGTTGTCGAGCCACTGGGTAACGTCCATGTTGTGACAAGGCGAGGGTAAGCGCAATAACAGATAAATAACTTTTTATAAACTCTTCTAAATTATAGTTTCAATATTCATATTTTAACTCTGTTTATCTATTTAAGTCAAAATTCAGTTTAGAAATTCTTATCGTATTATGATAGTCACGACATTTATTTGTTGATCTTAAGTCTGGAAACTATTATATATACGAGCGTGACTTTAGAATGACCTCGCCTATGCACCCCATACCCCTAAGATAATCATATCCTGGAGATAGCGTTTTTGTTTTAAGTCGGTCGGTATTAGTTAGCCATGGGATAAACATGGGAGAGTCGAAATTAGTACGTGGCGTCGGAAAGACGTGTTTTGGTTTGGACATGTAGTGTCCTTTAGTTTTGGGCGACGCTCGCCAGCTGGGTTACGGAATGTAACACTTGTTAATTGTGTATGTTAGGCTTAGTATTAATTAATAATCATGTAAATAAAGTTTAGTTATTAAAACCAAGTATGTGTTCATGTCCGTAGTACTCATCAGTGTAAAGTTATAAAAGTGTTAGTGTATGTGTGTTCTTCCTTCTCACAAGCCGTGGACGCCAGCCATCAAAGCGTCCACCATTCAGTAAGTGTATCATCGTTGGGAATCATCATCCTTAGTAGCATCATTATCAGTCAGATCAGAGACCCCCCATCGTGTTACAGTGGTGCAGTCGGTAGAATTGCAGTCAGCTTAGAAGACCCCCCTCGTGTTACAATGACGCAGTCGGTAGGATTGCCATCAGCTTAGAAGACCACCCTCGTGTTACAGTGGCGCAGTCACATTTGCGACCACGACGCCAGCGATGATACAGCAACCCAGGCCGTATCAGCCGTCACCAGACATGCTTGAGGTATTGCTTGCAATGAATACGTTCTCTGGTGATGGCAGTGTGGGTGAATATATCCGCAATATGGTAGCAGCCAGCAGAAGATACGGCTGGGATGAAGTTTTCCTCGGCAGTGCAATAGTATTCAGGCTCAGTGGTAAGGCAAGGGAATTGTATTTTGCAATTCCATTGTATAAGCGGCCTACCACTGGCACAGATATGGTGCGTTGGTTAGAAATAACTTATGCAGGACGCACCATATTACCACCATCATTTTTTCCGGCTTGTTTGCCAAGTTTTTATGGTCCAGCATGGACGCACCAGGTCTACGCACCGCAGGCGCCGTTAGATTCGTTGTCTCCAGGGCATTCGTCGGTGGCATACGGCCACGTTTCTTTTGCCATGCAGGGAGTGCACGAGTTGCCAGTAGGGAGGATCAGTTTAGAAGAAATTGAGTCCTTGCTGGCAATAGAGGATCGTTTTGCGGTGGTAGACATACCACGACCAGAGAATTCAACAATAGTCGTCACAGCGAGTGACAAGGACGTGCAGGAAGGAAAAATGATTGAAGAGAATTGCCTGCCGGAGGAAACAGCGAATTGTGACACTGAGGAAGAACACAGCGCAGGAGCTGATGAACAGGACATGAACTCAGTATATGACGACAACCGCAACGAAATGTATCTGCAAATGATCAACGAAGAGGACACCGTGAATGGCGACTTGGGCGTGAACATCGGAGAGGTGAACATAGCATGCCCACCTGTGCAAGAGTTACGCCGAAAGCACGCCACTGGTGATGTCTTGCATTCCAGGACCGACGTTATCGCTTGCAGCAGTGTTCACAAATTTTTTGTAGTGCCATCCCTTAGACCACTTAGGTGTGAAAAGCCTCCTCCCTCTACTGCAGTGCACTGACCTTTGTGTTATTTGTGTTTTTATGACGATTATATGACGATTTTTGTTAGTGTTTAGTATTTTGGCTAGTTAAGTTGCATGTTAGATTAGTATTTTTTTTTAGATAGGAAAATAAAATACCCTTTTCCTTTTTAGCATTTGAGTTATGAATTTGTAATTTGTTAAAACGTTTTAGGTACGTTTTTATTGTATTTACATTATGGTTATAATGTTTTATGTGGGTAAGCTTTATGCTTTATGTCTTGCGATTTTTGTATTCTATGTTTTATGCTTTGTGTCATATTTGTAATATGTTTGATGCTTTATGTTGTTAAGCTTTTTGCTTTTGTAATATCGTAAGTTTGATACCTTTTGTGTGTTACGTATTATGTTGTGCTTGTACATTTGTACCTGTTTTGCAATTTTTGTATTCTATGTTTTGTGTCTCATATTTGTAATATGTTTGATGTTTTATGTATGTGTTTTATGTTCTGTGGTTGCAGAATTTGGAAACTATCTTCAGTTCAGGATTTAAGAATAAATATATCGATTTTGCGATGTATTTATGTCTTAAGGGGAGGATAATGTGACAAAGCGAGGGTAAGCGCAATAACAGATAAATAACATTTTATAAACTCTTCTAAATTATAGTTTCAATATTCATATTTTAACTCTGTTTATCTATTTAAGTCAAAATTCAGTTTAGAAATTCTTATCGTATTATGATAGTCACGACATTTATTTGTTGATCTTAAGTCTGGAAACTATTATATATACGAGCGTGACTTTAGAATGACCTCGCCTATGCACCCCATACCCCTAAGATAATCCTATCCTGGAGATAGCGTTTTTGTTTTAAGTCGGTCGGTATTAGTTAGCCATGGGATAAACATGGGAGAGTCGAAATTAGTACGTGGCGTCGGAAAGACGTGTTTTGGTTTGGACATGTAGTGTCCTTTAGTTTTGGGCGACGCTCGCCAACTGGGTTACGGAATGTAACACTTGTTAATTGTGTATGTTAGGCTTAGTA
Source organism: Harpalus rubripes (assembly GCA_963082715.1). Taxonomy (NCBI): domain Eukaryota; kingdom Metazoa; phylum Arthropoda; class Insecta; order Coleoptera; family Carabidae; genus Harpalus; species Harpalus rubripes. Next base: position 45,508,071 of record OY720460.1, on the reverse strand, counting down.
TTAATTAATAATCATGTAAATAAAGTTTAATTATTAAAACCAAGTATGTGTTCATGTCCGTAGTGTTCATCAGTGTAAAGTGTAAAAAGCGAAGTGTCTGTGTGTCCTTCTCTTGGTTCCTTCTCACAAGCCGTGGACGCCAGCCATCAGAGCGTCCACCAGTCAGTAAGTGTATCATCGTTGGGAATCATCATCCTTAGTATTATCAGCATAGTCAGCTTCAGAGACCCCCCCCCTCGTGTTACAATGTTCCCTTATGTATTTCCTTATGTGTAAAGTATGTACTCTTTACGAGTGTTGAGTTGCGAATTCTACTAGTAACTCACCATTTTGGTTTGTATTATCGTGTTTACTTTCTCTACCAATTGTAGGTTGGTATCGTTGTTCCTTACCGATTTGCGCATTTGGGTCCCCCATGATAATCTTAATATCGTATTTTGGTAGTCGTTGATAATATCTTTCGAGCGACTCATAATACTCTGCTTTCACTTCTTCATCTGTCTTCTCTGTGGGTGCATGTATGCTTAGTTTCCTGTATTTAGTTTTAAGTCTTATGTAGCACATTCTTTCTGAGATTGGTTTGTATTCCGTTACCGTACCCTTTAATTCTTTTTTAACCAGGAATCCTGTTCCTAGCATCCTATGTTTCCCACCGCTATTGAAAAATATGTATCCATCTATTTCCGTTATTGTGTTTTCTTTTTGTTTCGTTTCTTGGATTGCTGCGATTGCTACGTCGTATTTTTTAAGTTCAATTACAATTTGTTTTAGAGCTTCTGCGGTATAAGTCCCTCTAACATTACAAGTTGCCATTTTAATTGTGTTTACTTTCTTTTTATTTTTATTATTCTTGGTTGTTTCTATTGTTATCGTCCGTGGCCGTGTCATGTCCTTCTCGAGTAGTTGTGGGTTTCCTTTTACTAGTTTTTTGTATTTTCTTCTTTAGGTTCCCTTTTAACAAGTTTGTTCTCTCCATCTTCCCAATCCCATACTTCTTGCTCAATGATTAGCTTCTTATATCCGATTTTGACATTTGCTCCCTTTTTCTTTTCATTTCGCGCTATTAGTCTTATTTTCCCTGAATTTCCCTTTCCTCTTTTGTGTAGTCGTCTTCTAAATAGATTTCAGTTCCCTTAAGTTTTCCTTTTTGCGACATTATTTTCTTCTTATCGTCCCATCCTGTCAGTTTGACTACTGTTATATGTTTCTTTGGGCAAAGTTCGATTTTTCTTGCTTCTTTTATTTCAACTTTCGATTCTAATTTTTCTTCTAAAAACTTTTCCACACTTTTGACTAAGTTTGGATCTTGAAAATTTTTCCCTTTGATTATAATGTTGTTTTTCCTTTCTGCTTTTTCCCATCTTTCCAGCTTCTTTTCTACCTTATCTAACTTTTCTTTTAGTTCCCGATTTTCTTCCTTAATAACATTTATTTCTTGCTTATATAATTTTTGTTCGTTTCTAATTGTAGCCATTTCCTCCATCATTACTTTAAACATTCCTCTAATTTCTTCCATGTCTTGCGCCCTCTTGGAATCTGCGCTTTTTGGAGGTGTCCTTGCCACTTTTTTCGAAGTTTGAAATATGCTGGAACCATCCTTTTCCCGTTTCCTTTTCTGTTCTTCCGTTGTTGAGCTGTCGCTATCGTAGGCTGCCCTCTCGCTGCCCGACATGGCGTTATTTATTAATTCCGTTTTGGGTTTGTGGGCTGATTGCGGACCTGTTTTATTGTGCGGATTGTTGTGCGGCTGCGCAACAGCGCTAGGATTGGAACGTCTCTCGTGCTCGTGCAACGTTAACAGAGGTTAGGTTTCTTCAACTGTTGTAATTATTTATTTGCACTGACCTTGATGTTATTCTGTGCTTTTATGTTGTAGTTTTATCTTGATTTGTTTTCCCTTAGTGCAGATTTACAAAACGGTGGTCTCGATACCTCCCAAAATTGGGTTTAGTTTCGGAGATCTGTTTTGTTATTGCTTCTCACTTCAATTATACATTTAATATCTAATAAGTAAATAAAAATATATGATCCCTTTTAAAATAACAAAGTTGGTGCCCACAGTCTGAAAACCACTGGTTGAAAAAAATAATTTGACACTCATTAAAATAGTCTAGTAAAATAGAAATTTATATCTACATATAATAAACTTAGGGTTGCCAGATCTCCTATTTTTAATAGGAATCTCCTATATTTTGTTGAAATCTCCTATATTCTATACACAAGATAAATTATCCTATATTTTCAATAATTCAATAAGGAGAGTAAGATCAAAAATACTACTAACTGTAAATTATGAAATGAATTTTATGATTCTGTTAAGAGAGAAAAAACTACTGAAAAAAGCACAAAACCACGAAAAGTATAAAACTAGTAATTTTTTGCAATTAGTTCTTTTTACCTTCCGTCACCTTTAGGTAAAATACATGGAACTGACTGAAGATTATGGTAATATGGAATCTTATGCAAGAAACTTTATTTTATTTATTTATATATTTAAGTTTCTGGATTTCGACCTAAGGGCCACTAATCCATATATAGTTGGTTGTACATTATTGTTTTTTTTTAATTATTTACATTTCATTTATTAATTCCATGTCAGTTAGAAATTTGATTAGGTTGTCCGTTTTTCGGGGTTGTTGCTTAGTGCTTCCCTCGTTGAGTTTGGTATTTTATGCTTCTGTCTGTGTTCTGCGTATTTCGTGCATTCTTCTATGATATGCTTGACTGTGATAGTAGTAGAATTTTTAAGTTCTGTTTTTTTAAATGTGTGTTCGTGCGTGTATTTCGTATGCCCTATTCTCTATCTGGATATTATAATTTGGTGTTTGCGCTCCTTTGGAACTTGCTTTGCTTCTATCCTATCTTTTATTAGTTTGAGTTTATTATTTGCTTGTCGGTGCCAGTAATTTTCCCATTCTTGTTTTGCGTGATTTTTCACTGTGGATTTTAGGTCTTCAGGTGGTATATTCATATCCTCGATTTCTGTTTTTGTTGTCGCTTTTCTGGCTGCTTCGTCGACTTCTTCGTTTTCTTTTATATTGACGTGAGATGGAATCCACATAAATTTTATTGTGATCTGATGGTTTCTCTTTAAGTTTTCCATAATCTCTTGGATTTTTTGTATCGGGTGATGTTTTGTGTTTGTATTTGTTATTTCTGTAATACAGCTTAGAGAATCTGAATAAATAAAATATTTTTTGTTTCTGTTGTTATCTTTGGAGCTGTGAATATTGTCGTATGTTTTTGAAGGTTGAAATCGTAGATCCTGCCATTTAATGGGAAAGCAGCGGCTGTCTTGTTTTCTATGCGTGAACCGTCGGTGAAAATTTTTATATAATCTTTGTGTGCATCTTTAACGAGGTTTAGGTAGAGCTCTTTACGGGTGTTGTTTTTGTTGTATACTGTCAGAGAAAGATTTATATGTGGAGTTTGGATGGTCCAGGGTGGTATTGTTTGTAGTGTTCTATTTTGGATTTTTTGTAATAAGGATTTAAGGTGTTGGGGGTCATTATATACAAGTTGTTGGATTGGTATGCGGTTTTTGAGGGTTAGAGTATTTTCGTTTTTGTGGAATAATTGGTGGAAAACAGGAATTTTAGTATTACTGGCAAGGTTGATCATATATCTCATTCTTAATGTTTTCCTCCTTAGATGTAGTGGGAATTCTCCTGCTTCACAAAGCAGGCTATCAGTAGGACTCGTCCTGTATGCTCCTGTGGCTGTTCTTATAGCTTCATTTTGTATACGCTCTAGTATTTGTAGTTTGTTTGTTTTTGCACTTGAGAAAGCTATACTTCCGTAGTCTAGTTTAGATCTTATCAGACTTATGTAACAACCTAATGAATGCTATCAGAGACACGGCAATTAAGGTAGAAATGACGAAAATTAATAATGTCAATAAATTCAACAAAAATGGAGTAGAAAATAAAGTTTGGTTTAATCAAATATGTAGAACGTATAAAAAAATAGCATTAAAACACTTAAGAAAATTCAGAAATAATCCAACTGATTTTAATATTAAATTGTATCTGGCTAGCAAAAAACAATATAAAAATAAAATTAGAGTAGCAAAAAAGGAATATGAATTACAGGTAACGAATGCTTTGTCCAATGTAAAAATAATGTAGAGTTTTGGCACACAGTACGTAAGTTACAGGGAGGACAATTTATTCCAAATAATATTTCCATGGAGAAATGGGAGAAGTACTATAATTCTTTACACTACGCAATCAACTTACTTCCAGAATGTGCCTACTTTGATTGCCTCCATCCTTTTATGGATATACCATTTACTTTAGACGAACTTCAGGTGAGTATATCCAATTTTGGTAAAAATAAGGCTCCCGGTCAAGACGCTATTACGCAATTACGATTTTTTTTAATGTTTGCCCGATAATTGGATGCAATACCTTCTTAATTTATTTAATAATATCTTGTCTAGAGAGGATATACCTTCAAATTGGTCTAACATTGAATTATTCTTAATACATAAAAAGGGAGATAATTCTAATCCGGAAAATTACAGAGGAGTGGCGCTTATAAATAATATTACTAAAATTTTCACTCAGTTACTTTATTCAAGATTACAATTTTGGATTGAAGATAATAAAGTCCATAAAAAAAATCAAAATGGTTTCAGAAAAAACAGGGACACGGTAGATAACATTTTTTCTTTGGACACTTTAATCAACTTACAACTAAGACTAAAAAAAGGTAAATTTTTTGTAGCATTTATAGATTTTAAAAGAGCTTTTGACACGGTGAACCATGAATTACTATGGGAAAAATTATATATCAACGGAATTAGCTTAAAAATTATAAGAATAATGAGGTTACTATACAAAAACGCAAAAATATTTATTAATAATAATATTGTGTCGTCAAATCCTATAGAAATAAAAGAAGGGGTGCTTCAGGGTGAAATATTATCTCCCTTATTGTTTGCTCTGTTTATTAACGACTTAGAGGACTTTTTTAGAAACAATAACCAAAAAGGTATAAATATAGATGGTTATAATGATACAATTATGATAGCGTATGCGGATGATCTTGCAATCCTGAGTGATTCGGCTATAAATCTTCAATAGAAATTAGATCTTCTCGCAATTTATTGCAATAGAAATTCACTTACAGTTAACACAGCTAAAACAAAGATTTTACACTGCTATCGCGGTCGTTCGAAACGTATTCCATTTAATTTTAAATATAAAACTAACAAAATTGAAATAGTAAAAAATTTCAATTATTTAGGGGTTGTATTCAGTTCATCGGGTAAATTTTGTGATGAATCTTCGAATGCCGCAAAGAAAGCGGCCTTTGCAACTAGTAAAGTTACCAATATCTTAATAACGGGAAAGTCAATGGGGTGGCAAGAAAAAAAGTTATTATTAAACTCAATCATAAATGCCACTATGTTGTATGGTTCCGAAATATGGGCGTTTAAGTATTGGGATAAATTGGAGGTAGCTTAACTCAAGTTTATTAAATTAATTTTAAGGTGTCCTAAAACTACACCTCAATATATACTTAGATTAGAGACAGGAACTACTCCCATAATTATTCAAATATTAAAAAGAGCTCTGAATTACCTATATAAAATAACAACTATGGAAGATAGCAGATACCCAAAACTACTATTAAAGAGATTAATTAACCTAGATAAATCTGAGTTCAATAAATTAGATTACAATTGGTTCACCCAATTGAAAGCCTTATTAGCAAAATATAATATAACAATTTTGTCAGATAAAGATACAATTAATAAAACAGAAATAAATAAAGTACTGGAAACAGTACAAAATCATCTGTTAGAAAAAGATATAGAATCAATGAATAATGGAAATTTTAACATGCATTACAAACTAATTAAAAAAGACTTCAATATTGAAACTTACTTAACTAATAATATTAATTTGTCAAAGATTAGTATTATTGCCAGTATCAGGATGTCGAGTAAACGTTTTATTTCTATCTGTATAAATAATACTCGCCATTGCTGGGATGCCACACTGCTCTGCTCTATTTGTACCTTCAATAAAGAGGACAATTTACAACATTTCTTTATTGCCTGTCCAATTTTCAAACCTTATAGAGACTATTATTTCTCATCATATATTCAAAATGTTAGTAATTATTCTTATCATTTTTTATTGGAAAATCTTTCTTCAGATAAAATTAACAATATTGCTTCTTACGTAATAAAATGTTTGGCCTTAAGAAGCTTCGCTTTAAATGATTAGCTTATATTGTTATTTTGTTATAGTGATACATCGTTTTAGGTTCGTACTCTTTATGCTTTATACGGTTTGCCCAATGTTATTATTGAGGTAGTCAAATTGCTCACTATTGTCAGTATTTACGATTGAGAAATCAGTCTATATTTATATGTAATTATAATAACTAGTAAGGTCTTCTTTTAAATAATAAAATGCTGAAGTATATTTGCAACAAACGAACAATTTCATATGTTAATTTGCCATAAGATACTATTGTTTATTTATGTTTACTTTTTATAAAATAATGTTTAATTTTTTGTATAGATTATAGTAAAATATAAAAGTTGTCAATTATTACTTATTCCTTATACCTGTAAAGGTTCTTATGTAATTATAAATATTAATATCTTATTTAGAAATTAAAAAAAAATTCGGTCTAATTGATTATTTAGGTTTGCTAACTGTGTAGTATTTGCATGGTTTATGTTTGTAAAATGTATTAGTTATAAGCATGTATATTTCATATTTTTTAATTAATTGGTTTATATTGTTATCCAACCATTTGTATTACCTATTAAGCTATATATCAAATAAAGAATTATTATTATTATTATTATTATTATTATTATTATTATTATTATTATTATTATCAGACTTTTATATATGTTAAGGATTGATTGCCTGTTTGCGCCCCATTTGCGGTGAGCTAGTATTTTTAGAATATTTAGTCTTTGCGTATATTCTTTTTTAATATAGTTTATGTGGTTAACCCAAGTAAGCTTTTTGTCAAATATGACTCCTAAGAATTTATTATTTTCTACATATGGGATTTCTGTGTTCTCTAGTTTTATTTTTGGATGTGTGTGACATTTTCGTAGTTTGCAAAAATGCATTGCTTTTGTTTTTATGTGAGCAGGTATGGATTCATTGATTCTATTTATTGCTATCAGGAATAGAGTTACGCTTAGGATTTCTTCTTGGGGTACCCCATTTTCTTGTACTTTTTCTTCTGAGATATTATTATGAGATTTTACACAAAATTTACGGTCGCTCAGAAATTTTTTGATGTAGTGGTACATATTCCCAATTATTTTCATTTGGTGGATTGATTGCAAAATGTAATACTTCCACATAGTATCGTAAGTTTTTTTGAGATCGAAGAATATAGCGGTGAGATGTTGTTTGTTTTTAAAGCTGTTTTGTATCTCTGCTGCTAATACTAGTATTTGGTCTGTGGTTGATCTGCCTCTTCTGAAACCGCTTTGTGTTTCTTTTAGTAATTTGTTAGCCATCCTTTGCAATATTTTGCTCATTGTATTAGAGAGGGATATAGGTCTATAATTATTAGGGTCTGTTTTGTTTGTATTGGGCTTGGGGATAGGGATTGTTAGAACAAGTTTCCATTTTTCTGGGTACTGATTTGTTGTCCATAATATATTATAAATATGAAGTAAATGGTCAGGTGCTTCTTCTGACAAATTCTTAATGAATGTGAATGGTCCTGGGCTACTGTTTCCGTTCGTTTCTTTTATGGATTGTTTTGAGTTCTGTTCGGGAAAAAGGTATATTCAGGGGGTCGTCGGTGTTTATTTCTGGATATATATTTCTTTGTTCTTCATTTGATTTAAATGCCTTAAATTCGTTTGTGTAGTTTTCGTCCGTTGAGTTTCTTTGGAAGGTCTCTGCTAGAACATTGGCTATTTTCTTCGGGTCGGTTATGAAATCATTATTTATTTTTAACATAGATGACTGACGTGGTTTACATCTATCTATTTTTTCCCCCATACTTTATTAGTTGGCGTTTGAGGTGTAATTGATGATGTAAACTTTTCCCATGACTCTTTTTTGCTTTGTAAGATGATTCTTCGCGCTATTGCTTGTGATTTCTTTAATTTTATGTAGTTATCTGTAGTTTTATTTTTCTGGTATGTGTATAGAGCTTTTTTGTTGTTTTTGGTGGCCATTTCACAGCTTTTATTCCACCAGGGTACTGTTTTTTTCTTTAGTACTATTTTTCTTTCGACCATAGTTTTATTTGCTGCTGCTGTAATATGTTTGGTAAAGTTTTCCACTGTTATATTAATATTTGTAATTTCATCTAGGGTCATATTGAGTGTTTTCGAGTTTTCTTTGAACATTTCCCAGTTAGCGTCTTTAGTTTTCCATTTGGCATATGCCGCATGTATTCTATAAGGTTGCTGTTTATTATGGGTTATTTTAAGAGAAAAGTGGTTTGTGGTAAACAAATATGGCATTGTTTCCCAGGTTAGTTTCGGAGCAATCCTTGGTTCGCAAAGTGCGAGGTCTATTGCTGTGAAATTTCCGGTTCTACTGGATAAATGCGTCGGGGATCCATCATTCATGATAATTAACTGAAGGTCATTAATTATTTTTACTATCATTCTACCTCTAGAATCGGTTGTATTTGAGAACCAGGCCAGATTGTGAGCATTTAAATCACCTAGTATTATGAAAGAGTGGGGTAACGGTAACTGAGATATAATGCTTGTAATTTCCACTTCCTGCAAATTTTGGTTTGGTGGCAGATAAATATTACAAATAGTCATTTGTAATGGCGTATATATTTTTATGGCAATCGCTTCTGTAGAGACCGCCTACTGCATCCATAACAATGAAATTAAAAATCATAGTTATGGATGAAAATAAAAACATAAATTCATATTTTTCTAAAACTGTCAAGTTACATTTTTATGTTTTTCGTTTTCTATATTTTGTGTTGCTATTAAATAAATATTGATTTTCCCCCTTAACGTTTCCCATTATTTGTTTCCCCATAAATTGGTGACCCCGACGAACGAACCAACGTAAGTCAAGGAAAAAAATCTCAATGGCGGAAACTGATGGACAAGCTACGGTCAACCGCATTGCAATTCGCGTTCCACCATTTTGGCCTGCGGACCCTGCACTTTGGTTCGGCCAGTTAGAGGGCCAGTTTTTAATCAACAACGTAACCCGTGATGAGACGAAATACGGGTACGTAATTGGCAACCTCGAAGCCAAATACGCAAGCGAGGTAAAAGATGTCATTACTGCCCCGCCCGTAACTGGTAAGTACGATAAAATTAAGGAGGAACTAATTGCTCGACTGTCAGCCACACAGGAACTTGGTGACAGAAAACCGTCACAGTTACTCCGACGACTACGAGATCTCCGAAACGCTGTTGCGTACACTGTGGGTTAGTCGCCTTCCCAGTCAGGTGCAAGCCATTTTAGCGACGCAAGCGGAAGCGCAAATTGACAGCGTCGCCCGCTTGACAGACAAGGTGTTAGAGATCTCGCCACAAACACAGGTTGCGGTTACTACAGCATCCAGCACGACGGACATGACAGGTGAATTACTGCGAAGATTAGATGATCTTCAGAAGCAGGTTTCAGAGTTGCAGCGGCCGTCAAGAAGCCACTCCTGTCACCGCTTCGGTGGTCGTCCACGACCACGTTCCAAATCTCGCGGTTCGTCATCCAGTTCGCGTTTGTGCTGGTACCAACGTACGTTTGGAGACCGAGCGCAGCGCTGCAAACAACCATGCGGACACATGACGGGAAACGCAACGGGCAGCTGTTAAATGCGGCAGAAGACAGCAGCCCAAGAACTTCGCGCCGCCTTATCGTAACCGATCGCACTTCCAAGCGACGATTTTTAATAGATACCGGTACTGATGTGTGCGTCTTTCCCAGAAGTGCAACAAGGTACGTACAACAGAAAACATCATACGAACTTGCAGCAGCCAATGGCTCGCCGATTTCTACCTATGGTTTTGTGCCACTATGCCTCGATCTTGGTCTTCGCCGTGACTTCACCTGGCGTTTTATTATTGCTGATGTTGACAAGGCTATAATAGGTGCAGATTTCTTGTCATTCTATAGCCTGTTGGTTGATGTCAAGAACCAACGGAAACATCACTAAAAGCACCAGCACAGAAATAATCAAGCCATCTGACGTCTGTCGATCACCAGCCAAACATTCTACGGTACATCACATCCGTACCACGCCAGGACAGCCAGTTTCAGCTAGACCGCGAAGACTCGCACCTGATCGTTTGAAGATTACTCGCCAAGAATTCGATGCCATGGTCAAGCTGGTGCCGAAGAAAGGTAAGAACGAGTGGCGTCCATGTGGTGACTATAGGATGCTGACTCAGCGTACCATTCCTGATCAGTACTCAGTGCCGCACATCGAAGACTTTGTACAGGGGCTTGCGCAGAAAACAGTTTTCTCCACCATCGATCACATGCGTGTATACAACCAAATTCCTGTACATCCCGACGACGTCGCCAAGACTGCCATCACGACACCTTTTGGACTGTACGAATTTCCGTACATGCCATTTGGACTTCGAAATGCCGCACACACGTTTCAAAGATTTATCGACGAGACACTAAGGGATTTAGATTTTACGTATGCGTACATCGACGACATTTTAGTAGCATCCACTTCAGAGGAAGAACATGAACATCTAACTAAATTATTTCAGCGACTTAGCGAATATGGTATTGTCATCAATCCAGGGAAGTGTGTCCTCGGCGCTACAGACGTATCATTTCTTGGATACAACGTGTCAGCTGCAGGCATCAGACCTAAGGATTGCAAAGTCCAAGCAATTCAAGAGTTTCCCAGACAATATCCAGCAGTTACGTCGTTATCTCGGCATGCTTAATTTTTATCGGCGTTTCATTCCAAATGCCGCAGAAATACTAGCACCACTTAACAAACTGTTGGAGGGACACAAAGGCAAGAGCAAAGATCCCATCGAGTGGACGTCGGCAACGCTTCAAGCTTTCACGGCAAGTAAAGATAGCTTAGCGCACGCCGTATTGTTAGCACATCCGGATTCTCGACTGCCATTTGCCATTTTCACGGACGCGTCTGAAGCTAACATCGGTGCAGCATTCCAGCAGAAGACAACGAATGGATGGCAACTCTTAGCATTTTTTTCTAAGAAGTTGACTCCAACCCAACCGAAATATAGTGCATTCGACCGCGAACTTCTTGCCATATATCGGTCTATTAAACATTTTAGACATATGGTCGAAGGTCGTCAATTCACTATATATACGGATCACAAACCGCTGACTTGTGCATTTCTGCAAAATCCAGACAAATGTTCGCCGGGACAATTTAGATACCTAGACTTTATTGGACAATTCACTACTGACATTAGACATATACCAGAATAAGACAACATTGTAGCAGACGCTCTCTCTCGAGTCGATGGACTAACAGCCTCCATTGATTACGACGCGCTTGCACGAGCACAAAAAGGAGACGTTGAACTGAACTGCTTGCTGGAATCTTCTTCAACAGGTCTACTGCTTCGGCAAATTCAAATTCCTGGTGTAACAGAGAACCTCTTTTGCGACATATCAACATCAACGGCGCGCCCCTTCGTAACAAAGAATTTTCGAAAACAAGCTTTTCATGAAGATGGTCGCGCAACGCTTTGTTTGGCCATCAGTGAAGTCCGATTGCAGAAAATGGGCCCGCACCTGCATTCCATGTCAGAAAAACAAAGTAGCTCGACATATTTCAGCTCCACTGGGACAGTTCCAACTCACCAGTTCAAGATTCGAACATATACACATCGACCTAGTCGGCCCGCTGCCAGACTCTTCAGGTTACAAATACTGCTTGACCATCGTTGACCGTTTCACCAGATGGCGCGAAGCTGTACCACTAGAAGACATCGAGGCAACAACTGTTGCAGCAACTCTAGTTTCAAATTGGGTTGCTCGTTTCGGCGCACTAGCTAGGATTACTTCAGACCAAGGCCGACAATTTATGTCCCGATTATTTCGATCTCTGAACGTAATCTTAGGTTCCAAGCACAGCCCGACCACCAGTTATCATCCAGAGGCCAATGGAATGGTTGAGCGTTTCCACAGGCAGCTTAAATCAGTCATTCGCTGTCACAAGTCTGAAGACTGAGTGCACAACCTACCACTTGCACTTTTGGGTATTCGCGCTGCTTGGAAAGATGATCTGCAGTCAACGTCAGCTGAACTAGTATATGGCGAAAACATTCGGCTACCAGGGGAATTTCTAGCTCATCAACAGCAGAATGAACCGCTGCCCGAGCCATCAAGTTTAATCAGTTAACTGCGACGTCATCTACAAAATATTCGGCCAACACCAACCAGCCGACATGGATCCAAACACATATTCGTTTCAAAAGATTTAGCCACATCAAGTCACGCCTTCGTTCGTCATGATGGAGCCAGAGGTCCATTACATCCATTCTACAATGGACCGTATGCAGTTGTTGCAAAAAAATGAGAAGTTCTACACAATTAAAATTCGCGACAAGAACTCGACGGTCGCCATAAACTGACTAAAATCAGCGTTCATCCTATGCAAATCTCTAAATGGAATAAAACTGAAAGAGAAACCATCGCAGCCACCTACGTCCACTGATCGTAGAGTACGTTTTTAAGAACGCGAGAATAGCGTTAATCACTGCCAAGGGTGTGATGTAGAGACTACCTACTGCATCCATAACAATGAAATTAAAAATCATAGTTATGGATGAAAATAAAAACATAAATTCATATTTTTCTAAAACTGTCAAGTTACATTTTTATGTTTTTTGTTTTCTATATTTTGTGTTGCTATTAAATAAATATTGATTTTCCCTCTACACGTTTCCCATTATTTGTTTCCCCATACTTCTAAGTTTGTATTGAGGTGTATTTGTTCTGTATAGTGGTTGGTACGTCAGTTTATATTTTGTTTTATTTTCGGTCATTTCTGCTTTAATTGTAGTAATGTTTCTATTGGAAGTTCTTCCTGTGGGCTTAGTGTTCTGTTTTTTCGCATTGTTCGTCTGTCCTTATTGTTATCTAGTACATTATTTTCTTCGTTATTTGTTGTGTCTTTGGCGGTTTTCTTGGATGGTTGTGTTTGGTCAGTTTCTGAGGTCGTTAATTGTGACGCAGTCATGGTTCCTATTTCAGTGTTTTTACATTGGGTACTGTTATGGCCCGGCTTTTTGCAAATAGAACATGTTACGTTGTCTTTAGATATAAATTCTGTAGTCTATTTCATCATAAGAGATAAGTATGGAGTCGGGTAGTTTAATGTTATTGTCGGGAGATATGTAAGTTTGTCTCCGGAAACTGAGCACATGGGAGTATTCAGTTTCGGTCATCCCTACTCTTAGGAAAGTGATTGGAGGAGTTTGCTTAAGGCGCAGTTGTTTTATTTCTTGTTCAATTATATGGTGTGGAATGGTGGGACATACATTTGAAAGTATTAGTCGTTTTGCGGGTGTTATAAGTCGGCGTATTTCGATGTTAGTATCATTTATGTTAATAGATTGGTGTTTTTCTAGTAACGTATCTATTATTGCTTTTGATTTTAAATATACATATACATATTCTGTTTGATATGCGGGAGGCAAATATAACATTTTTAGGTTTAACTAAATTACCGATTGCTACAATATAGTCTTTTATTTTGATACCTTCAATAGAATGTATTACTATAGCTTGTTCTTTTTTTGGGAACGTGTCGTTTCCTTTTGCTACATTTGCGAAAGTCATATTTTTTTGGCTGGTTTGTGTTGTGTTCATAGGTGTGGCTGAAGTTGTCATGTTTGAGTTTGAGGCGGCGGTAGTGGTTTGTATCGACATGTTTGTTTTAGTATGGTTCACTCCTGTAGTCAGAAGTCACTTGTAGTTGTTTTGTTTTTGTAGTGTGTTTATTTATTCTATTGCAAAATAGATGGCCCTGGGTGTGTCGAAAGAGTAGCAACAGGTGTTAAAGTAAGGTTAGTAGTTTTAGGATAGGTGGATAGTTATCCGGGATGTTTGGGAAACCAGGATGAGCTCTACCTTACCTATCTGCAGCGTTGTTGTGTGGCTGGTTTCAGTGATGGATGGAACTCGCAGTTGGAGCCGTATATGAATTAATACTTGAGACACTTGTCAAGGTCGAAACTGTACTTGACGAGAATCGCAAGTTGACTGGCAAGAAACTTTCTGTGTAAAATTTGTACAAAATACATAGAACTGACGACCTGACGACGGAAAGTAATGTGCTGGTCATATCAATTTATTTTTTTTGTTAGTTTTATAAAATTATAATACTTTATTAAAAAGTTTGAAATTAAAATGTGTCCTATATATTCACCAAAATTCCTATATTTTTTTACATTTTGTTTTCCTATATAAATGCTTTTAAAATCTGGCAATCCTAAATAAACTTGTAAATAATCTAACTGATGATGCTCATTCGCTAGCTTACTTAAATTTTGGCGTACCTCGCTTAAACACTTTATATACAGCACCGCTGGAACTATTGTGTATTTACTACAATCAACACTCTGACTCTGTCCATTTACATTAAAAATCTTGACATTTTCAATGATACTCAGTCCTGGTTTGGGAAAAATATAAACTATTTCTTATCCGATCTTTCGTACTTATACTAAGTTATTATTAATATTGTCACTTTTCGTAATTTTAAATTTTTCTTGTAACTACACTGAATTTCTTCTTGTTTTTAAAAATAATCCTCTGTAGTTGGGAACGTTTGTTCCTGTTGAGTGATTAATAATAAATAAATAGTTTAACCAGAGATAAAAATAAAAGGCCTGTGCCGTTATATATTTAAAATAAATTTATTTAAGCAATCTATTTTATTATAATTCAGTTCTGACTGTTCTAAGACTTTACCGTCGTACGTAGCAAAGCCGTCTGAACACAGAAGTATATATTCATGTTTATACCGTGGGTTTCAGCCAAGATGAAACATTTATGGGTCGATTTTGTTCATATCTGTAAGTCTTACAGATCTATAAATCTGTAAATAATGAACAGAAACACATCTATTCTTGTTGATTAAAGAATCAACCCATTACTATACTGTTATTAATGCATCGTTCCAGATAAAATGCAACATAGGTTGTCAAACTTATCAGTGTCAAATTAATTTGTTTTGTCATTACTCTTTAAAGATGTTTAGTAAGAAGAAAAGACTTGGTACAATGCTGACTATAGTTTAAGAAATGTGTGTGATATGTTTACCAACTTATTTCCTGAACGTCTAAGACCAAAGTTCCGAGAATATTTTCAAAATTTAAAAGTAAAGAATGTTTAGATAAGAATCATAAGAAGAGAACAAAAACTGCGCGAACTGAAGAAAAGAAAAATAATTTCCTAAGAGCAATAGAAGAAAATAATCGGCTGTCTACGGAAATTTTGGCAAATCAATTAAATATAGCAAAACTTCTGCATTTAGATTGTTAAAAAATCACCAAGAGTTAAAAAACAATGACCATGAGAAAAGAATTACCTTTTGGGAGCTACTTTTTTGAGAAAATTAATATCGATCCGGATTTCAAGAACAAAATTTTGTTTTTTCACAACAGTAGTTATTGGAGCAAGCATAATTTATATTTATTTAAAGAAAGTAGGACTCAATATCCACTAAAAGTTAATGTATGGGCTGGCTTAATTGGGGATCACGTTATAGGACCATTATTTGTTAATGGAAATATCAATGGCGAAATATATTTGTAACTACTGTAACATCCGATTCTAACTTTAAATAATTTGAATCTTAATATGGGTGAAATATGGTTACATCACGACGGTTGTCCAGCCCACCATCATCGAAAAGTAAAAGACTACCTGGATATACAATATTTCCCCATCGCTGGATAAGACGTGGGGGAGAAATTACTTGGCCACTGCGTTCACCAGATCTCTCTTAATGACTTCTTTTAAAAATCTAAAGTATATACAGGAGAAATTGAAGATTTAGATGAACTTAAATTTAAAATTAGAGAGGCTTCGTCAACAATAACTCCGGAAATATTACATTCTGTCTATGCAAATTTTATAATCGTCTAAATTATTGTTTAATTGTTAGTGGTGCAGTTTTTGAAAATTTGTTGTAATATGTGTTTGAAATATATTGAGTTTTTATTGCTACTTCTTTTATTACTTTCTTACGTTATTTATAGATCAGTAAATAATGATAAGTCAATTTGACATTGTCAACCTATGTTGCATTTTATATGGAACGATCCGGTACTATAATAGTAACTAGTATCCATAGTAATAGTAAATGTTGCATCTTAGCTGAAACTCACGGTATGTTGATATGATTGTTTTATGAAGTAATACATCTGTATTAAGCCTATGGCACACTTATCGATGAGCATCAAGGAGTATCGATGAGCTCATCGATGAAACAACAGTACGCACCCGTCATCGATGAAAAATTCGGCGCCGCTATTTTCATCGAAGAGCATCGATGAAACGAACGTATCTCATTTCAAACGTATCTTTTGAGTCTCATTTCACGTTAACGTCAAAATAGACAATAAAGTGTCAGGTGTCAAATAAAAAACAGTGTTTTGAAAACCAAAGCCGCTTTCTTTTTATCAAAAAGATCAACTCCGAGTAGCACACATCTACCCTAAATCGTTCCTTTTAAAAGGGGATAAATGATCTTGTACTACCCATTTTCTTCGTCCACGTCCCCGCGAAGCACCACCTTGCACCACCTTTGAAACAGGATCATATAGATCCTAAACTGATCTCGAATGTCAATGTCACGTCAATATGACTGACTGCTATGTATTTTGTCTTTTGTAAGTATTTGATATTAAAATGACATGAATAGAAGAAATTAATTAGTTTGAAACGTTATATTATGTTTAATTACCATAAGAAATACATCCATATTTAAATAATCAAAGGTAAAAGAATTTAAAATGTCAAAATCAAATCACATTTACAACAAACTATAACCACAAGCAAATTCAGCATATTATTATACGAGTATTATATATATAATGCTATATATGTTTTTATCTTCTTCTTATTTCAAAAAATATACTGTTCTTTTTAGGAGTAGTTTAGTTCAGTTCAGTACGAGGTAAGATCAGTTCATTTTCCCCCTAAAAAGAAAGCGCCTATATCTACAAACAGCAACAATAAACGGGAAATATCTATTTAAAATCGTAGTAACATTTCACTGGTATTATTACCAACTAAACTTTTTTGCATTTCAGAAAATATCGCTGTATTTGTCATCGATGAAATTGAAAACCATCGATGACGGGTGCGTACTGTTGTTTCATCGATGAGCTCATCGATGCTCCTTGATGCTCATCGACAAGTGTGCCATAGGCTTAAGATATAAATTTGTTTACATTTTTACGTTAATATTATTTCTGTAGATTTTTTTTATTGTGTAATACTTTTATACTTGTTGACCCTATCTTCAAAATACAAAATATTCAAAGGTCCAAAAACTAATTTGTAATGACATTACGAATATGGCTATTTAAAGTAATCAAGATTGAACTTGTCGTTTTTTGTAATGAGCTAAGATATGCTGGAGTTCAGTTTTTAAAAATTCGAATTGCAGATGTAAAATAGGTTACCGAGACTAACGCAAAAACAAATATGTATTTAATTAATTAGTTATTTACCTATTTACTAGAACAAAATTTTATTGCATTTAAAAACGTCATTTTAATACTTGAAATACTGCATTCTAAATACTATACAAATAATATTTGAATAAAATCCATAAAATCCGTATTCGGTTCTTGATGGAACATTTTAAATAATTTTAAGGTCAATAACATACTTGACATAAGTTCCAATATTTATTTATTTAATTTAAGTGACTATTCCGTATGCATTGAACTCAGTTAATGAAATACTTAATGAACAAATAGATGTAAGTAATTCCCCCTCATTGATCATTTCTTTATAAGTAGGTAAATAGAGTAATAGAGATTATTGAAATGTTTTGTAATAGTGTGATGATGTCCATGACGACGAAACGGATTCCTCACTTACCTAAACAAATAAATATTGTGGAACCTACATTATATTAAGTTAACCTTAAAATTAATATTTAAATATAAATACAAATAATAACATATTTTAAATAGCATTTAAATAATCATGTATTACATACAGCCTAATTATTCTTATAGACATGCGATTGTTCACATTATATTAATACATAATGAACTAAATAAAAGGGTTTTTTTACAAAAAAATATTAAATAGCCTAGAAGCCTAGATGGTAACAAACGTGCGGGGCCAAATGCTGCTTCCAGAGTATTTGTCATATAACTCAGTGTTGCCAGACGTAGCGACGTTATAATGTTTGGGCGACAAAGCGGCGAAAATTCTAACACTGTTATAAAGTAGCGAATTTTTTTCTTTTTTATCAAATTATTTCAATTATTGCTTGATTCATATTTTAATTTTAACAATTTTACGTTTATTTTTCACACATTAACGAAACTAAAATGTCTAGATACTAAGATGGACCTGTAAATTATCATGAAAAACAAATGTATGTAATAAATAACTGAAATTTTTCTTTTACTACTTTTTTTTGTTAAATGTGCAACCTGATTAGATGTGATTTTTATAATATATTTTATTTTCCGCTTATATTAAAGTGTAGTATAATAATTTTTGTTTCTTTTTTTATTAAAAATTGACTACTTAAGTCGACATTTATTTATTTTCATACTAAATTTCCTAATCACTAGCGACATTTTATCAAAAAACAAAACAATCGTAGCATTTGGGTCCGTAGAAGCATAGCGACAACGTAGCGACATTTTTGTGAAGTAAGGGAGATTTTTTGTTAAAACCCGCTGGCAACACTGTATAACATATAATCCAATTTCTCGTTGTATATTCTTACACTGATGTATATTCGATAATTACAAGATCAATTTAAAAAATATGGAAATATCTCTCATCTTCAACTATCAACTAATATATACTCGTAAACTAATAAACTATTATTTGCTATGATTCCTTTCCATGTAAAATTACACGTTTGTAATATCTTGCTTCTATAATTATTTTTGGCAAGAAAAGCTTCAAGTAAGAATGTGCCAGGCGGGTCATGAATATGCCATTACTTTCTGGCTGCGTACTAGTCAAAATTAGGGCTTTGTTTATTTTTAAAATGTCTCCAACAAGATTGATATATCGGGAAAAAGTGTGAATAGTCAAACACGAGAAGTTGTGTATCACTTTATGCAAGAAGCCGACGACGGTTTATAAATATCTTTTGAAAATTATAGGTATGCGCAACTTTCCATATTTACTTAATATTTATATCTATAAGAATTTTGTGCATATAATAGACAGGATGACACTGAAAAATAGGCCACTCAAAATAACTTTTTTATTTATAATTATTTTTTTTAAACTTTCTTGGTATATTTGTAAACCAGGTTTAGGGGCTCACAAATCATGGTATTCGGTACGATGGTTGCGCTACCGCTTTAACCGGAATAGACATTAACTTTCTTATTTCAAATGGAACACCCTATATATTTTTAAATATTTGGAATCTACATAAAATTACGAAGCCAAAGATAATGTTTGTGTATTTTTATTGAAGAAATAAATTACAAAAACATAAGAGAAAAGTATGAAATATTATCCTGGTAACAAATCATTTTTTTGTAACAAAATATAGAATTAAACAATTAAATTAAATATTGCTCAATATTATCTCAGCTGTTTTCACAGCCTACCTGATATCATGGCTTAGCAGTTTAATTCTTCATAAATGGATTTATTATACGCAATTCACGAAATTTTTCGTCCATAGAATTTATAATTTTATTTTATTGTGCAGTTATACGTAGTAAAACTAGATTATTGTTCAGCTGTTTGTCTTGCACTCAGAGGCGTAAACTTTTAATTTTGGCTGTGGGTGCACTATCTTTATTTTACATATGGGTACCTATATGTTTTTATAAATGCAAATAATACAGTAAAAAAACATACTTATTTTATTATACATATATTAAATTATGTGTACATTTAACATAAATAAAATTAATATCCATTACAAAAAAGAAATAATATTTACATACAGAGTATCGCTAATACGTAGACATAGCTTAAACATAGATTCCTGGGCCCAAAATAACATGATTTAACTAAATTTACCTATATCCGAAAACCGAAAGTGTACCGTTTAGTCAAAAAAAATAATGCTTGTAATGACAGAACGCTTTGTTCGGTTTGAATGAAATTTGCTGATAATCCATATGGATATGTCATCTTTTAAGATGGTATTTGTTATTATTAGTGAGCCACTAGTGTATGAAACTAGGTGTCACGACAATGATACATTCAGTGGTAAACTTTTCTGTCTCTGCGTAAGTTGTGATATCTGTAACGATTTAGGCGGAAAAAAATAAAATATGAGTGACTGCTCAGTGCAATTTTTATAATAAATTTTATCTAGCAATCTATCCAAATGTCAAACAACTAATTTGTAATGACAGTAACAATTGTTTATAGGTTACCAATAATTTCCTTCGCAATATTCTATAATTATTAAATATCCGTTTGTTCGGCTTTAATAGTAGAATTTTCTTGCCATTATTATGACACGATTAAATAATGTCAGCTTACTCTTAAACAACTTAAGAAGATTGACAATACATTTAATGTACGAAATATAATTAAAATGTTAGGGTAAAATTATAGTGAATGCTGCGCACCCACACTTTTATTTTCTGTGGGTGCATGTGCGTCCGTGCACCCACGTTGTTTACACCCCTGCTTGCAATTCCGATATATTATCTTTAGAATCCATTCAGAAGAAATTTTAAGATATTTATATTTTAAAAAACTAATGTATACCCAGACTTTTCCATGCCATATGAATATGTATTAAATTATTTCAATTTTACTACATTATCTAGTAGACGTAATGATACACAACTTCTCTTTTTCTAGAAAATTATAAATAATTTGATTGATGATCCGTTAACCTTAATATACAGACTTCGCCAAAGCATTTGACAAGCTTAATCATGATATCCTTCTTTTTAAACTTTCTCATAATTTTACCTTTTCCCCTAACCTTATAGCTTTCTTTCCTTCATAGCTAACTAACAGAAAAACGCAAAAGCATTATAATAACTACTTTTGT
>OY720460.1:45391888-45481888 GCA_963082715.1 Harpalus rubripes | reverse complement strand
AGCCGATTCGCGATTCAAGTAAGTGTGAACCAGCCTAACACTAAACGGATAGATGCACTACCAAGACCAAGTATGTTGTAATGAATTATATTAAATGTATCATCTACGCATTAAAGTAATTTAGAGACACAGTAACAATATGTAGATGGAACAAAAGTGTAAATTATAACAATTTAATGTTAATACTATTAAATTTACACCAGTGTTTTCAAGAACTTGACATTTATGTTTTGGTCGAAATGCGAGGTAAATTCAAAATAAAATTATATGAATTATTCTAATATTATATTTTACTTCTTTTTAATAGTATCTCTATATATTGTTACTAACAAAATAGAATAACAATTTGTGTAATATAATTACTGAAAAATTCTATCTCCCATGAATTAATTAATATCTATAATTGTTATTAAATGTAGCCTTTGCTTCAAATTTTGCTAATATTATCCCTACATTGTTACTACCAAAATGCAATAACTTTATTATCCTCTGGACCTGTAGGACAATTTGTATGAATTAATTACAGTAAAAATTCTGTCACCCACGAATTAAATAATTTATATAATTGTTATTAATGATACTCTTAGTTTCTAATTTTATTTTATTATTATTCCTATATTATTATTAACAAAATGCAATAACTATATTATCCTTTGGACCTGTATGATAATTTGTATGAATTAATTACCGTCAAAATTCTGTCACCCGTGAATTAAATGATAATTGTTTTCTAATTTTACTATTATCCCTATATTGTTGCTAATAAAATGCAATAACTATATTATCCTCTGGACCCAGGGCTGGACTGGCCCGGCAATCGTATGTTGTATTATTAAAAAATTGAATGGTGAATGATTAAATTATTATTCTTCTTCTTTAAGTGTCATGCCTGTTGCAGACGTCGACAGCCATAGAACGCCATTCTTCCCTGTTCTCTGCTTTTCTTGTTAATTCTTGAAATGATGTTGAGCCGGTTATAGTTTTCATATTAGTGATGTACGACATTCTATTTCTTCCTCTACCTTTGTGACCTGCAATCTTGCCACTGCAAACTGTCCACTCTATTCCTTTGTCTCTCACTATGTGTCCAAAGAATTTTAGAGCTTGAAACTTGATTTTATTCATGAGTTGTCTGTTAATGTTCATTCTTTCTAATACTTTATTATTACTTATTTTTTCAGTCCACGATATTTTTAACATTTTTCTATAAAACCACATTTCTGTAGCTTCTATAGTTTTTACTATTTTACGCGTTAACGTCCACGTTTCGCACCCGTATAATAAGACGCTCCACACATAACATTTTAGCACTCTAACTTTAGTATTAATTTTAATATTATGATTTATTAGTATTGGTTTTAATTTTGTAAATGCATTTTTTGCTAAAGCAATTCTATTTTTAATATCCAATTCGCTAGTACCGTTGTTATTTATTACGTTACCGAGATATTTTACTTTTTTTACTTCTTTAATTTGCGAATTATTGAGACTTAAATAGTTGTTTAGGACATCCTGTTGTTTATTTGATTTTCGGATGCACATATAGACTGTTTTACTCTGGTTAATTTTAATGCCCCAACTTTCACTTGCGCTATTTAATTTGTTTAATAGCAATTGTAAATCTTGTTGTGACTCCGCTAATAGGACCGTATCATCGGCGTATCTTACATTGTTTATATTTACTCCTCCAATGTTGATACCTTTCTCCTCTTTTATTTCTTTGAAAATTTGTTCACTGTATATGTTGTATAATTCTGGGGACATTATACATCCTTGTCGTACTCCTTTCTGAATCTGTTTAAATTCCGATATTCTGCCTTCCGTTCTTATTGCTGCTTCTTGTGTATAATATATGTTCTCTAGTAACCTTATATCTCTTCTATCCGTTCCTATTTCCTCTAATAATTTAAATAATTTGTCATGCTTAACAGAGTCGAATGCTTTGGTGAAGTCTATGAAGGCCAGATGTAAGTCCTTATTTTCGTTTACACATCGTTCAGTAATTATCCTTAGAGTGAAAACTGCGTTTCTCGTCCCTTTACCATTTATAAATCCCATTTGAGTTTCTGAAATTTCATATTTTGTTTTCGACTTAATCCGTTCTAATATTATTCTTAAAATAATTTTAAGTGTGTGACTCATAAGACATATTGTGCGCGAGTCTTCACATCTACTAGCGTTCCCTTTTTTTGGGATTGGAATAAATAAAGATTTCTTCATTTCTTCTGGTACTATTCCCGTTTTGTAGATAATGTTTACCATATCTGTCAGAATATCCACCCCGTCCTCTTCCAGCAATTCGATCATATCTACTGTTATTTCATCTATACCTGCTGCTTTGTTTTTACTTGTAAATTTTATAGCCTTATGTACTTCTTCTTTTAAGATATCTAAACCTTCCATCCTTTTTAAATTTAGTTGTACCTCCTGCCTACCTTCGTCCTTGTATAGTTCTTCTATATACTCAGCCCAACTTATAATCCTTTCTTCTGCTGTCAATAGAATGTTTCCTGCATTATCCTTAAGGTATCCAGGTGTATTATTAACGGGTTTCCTTTGAAATTCTTTTATTTTCCCAAAAGCTTTATCGATATTTTTCTTTTGCAGGTTTTCTATTTCTTCACACATATTATTTAACCACCTATCTTTTTCTTCTTTGCATTTTGCCTTTACTAATTTATTGATTTGGTTATATTGTGGTGTATTTTTTTTCTTTCTTCTTTCTTCCATAAGTTTCAGTATTTCTTCTGTCATCCATACCTGCATCTTTTCTTTATCTTTTTGCTCTAATGTTACCTTATTTATGAAACTCAGCAAATTCTCTTTCCATTTATTCCATGTTGTCTCGATGTCTCTTCCTTTTATTTCTTCATATGTGCTCCTCATAGTTTCTTGATATAATAGTCGTGTATTTTCGTCATTTTTTATTAATTTTAGGTCTACTTTATTACCTCTATTACTTTTTGTTTTTAATTTTTTTAGTTTTAGAGCTATATCGCTGACAACTGGATTGTGATCACTGTTGCAGTCTGCTCCTGGGAAAGTTTTGGTATTTTTGATCATGTTTTTAAATCTATTATTTATTGTTATATAATCAATTTGATTTTTAATAATGCCGTTTGGGTGCTTCCAAGTCCAAAGTCTTCTCTTTGGCTGTTTGAACCATGTGTTCATAATTACCTGGTTGTTATCTTCACACCAGTGTATGAACCGTTCTCCTCTTTCATTTCTGCTGCCTAGACCAAAATCGCCAACTGTTCTTACTCTTCCTTCTCCAACTTTCGCATTCATATCTCCCATTATTATAGCTATTTCTTGTGCTTTACATTTTTCTCTGGCGCTGTCTAACTGCTCGTAAAAATTGTCTATTTCTTCTTCGGAGCTTTTTTCAGTTGGCGCGTAAACTTGAATTATATTTAGGATGAAATTTTGTAATTGTATTTTAACCAGCAATATTCTGTCCGAAACTGTCCAAAATCCTTGTAAGTTTTGTTCTAAATCTTGACTAATAATTATTGCAACTCCTTTTTCGTGTACTTTTCCTCCTGAAAATATAATTACTCCCCCATCGTTTGACAATTTCATTGTCCCATTACCGGTCCATCTTGCTTCACTGATTCCCAAGATTTTAATGTTTAGTCTTCTCATTTCCATCTTTACGTTTTCTAGTTTTCCTGCTTGATATAGTGTTTTTACATTCCATGTGGCTAAACGCCACTTGTCTCTCTTAGTGTTTTTGTTTGTTTCCATGACTCTCCTGGGCAGAAATTGACGGTGGTTTGCCATTTCCTTCCGTCTATTATTATTTACTGTTTTATGACTTTCCTGTTTCTTTTGTTTAGTGTTATTTCCTTGTTTATCTCTGTTATGACATATATCTTGTGCTCTTGTGCCTTGTAACATTGCATTATCTTCGTCCTTGTAGAGGTCCTTCTTATTAGTTAATTGCTATATATAATTATTGTTCTTAATCCCTGATGTTTCCCCTATTTGATTGCTTGCCGTGATTTTGTCTTATAGAAATCGGTCCTGTTCTTTGTACATAAGAAAGCATAGTATTTGCGTTACTATTTTTTTCTTTATTTGAGTTAAGGTTTTTTTCATAATTACCGTTTTTTCTCTTACCTTTTTCTGCTTCTTTTAGCTTCTTGCCTGCTTTAATGTTTTTTTCTAGCTCCTGCTCAATTTCTTCGGACAGATTTCTTTTTTTCTTATTCATTTCTTCGATTATTTAATTATTTACTTTTCTAAATTTAGCAGGCTTTGCATTCCATTTATTTTATATTACACCTTTCAAATATAAAGACTACCAATTAATTAAATATTCAAATTGATGTACAATTACTTTAATATGATATTTAATTATTATATCTGTTGTGTGTTAATAATACAACATACGATTGTTTTTATACAGTTGGATAGCAAATTTCACGTACTTTTCAAATTTGAAAAAATATATATGGTGTTCCATTTGAAAATTAAAAGTTGCTATCAATTTCTCCAAAACCGGAAGTAATAATATTGATCTACTTCCGAAATTTTATAGAGGAGTTAACATACTATAATTTATGTTATATAGTTGAAATCGCTAATAGTAATAATAAGCTGGTTTATTTAAAAATATTGTAAAAAAATTAAGGATATACACAATTTGATTTACTGATTGTAATGCAAAAAGAATTTTTTCCAAAATTCACAAAAATAATTGCACGGTCCTTAGAGCTGACATTTTTGGGGTATTACGATCACAAATACAAATTAGTTACATTAAAATTTATTTTATTTAGTTAAATTGTCTAATGTTTTTTCACTTTTATATGTTTAAAAATAAAACGTACATACATTCTCAAGCATTTTACAGAAAATATATCACTTCAAAGGAAATCACTACTTGCGCACTACAAAAACTGTTTCAAATTTGCACCATTTATTGCCACACATAACGATACTAAATGAAGGAAAAGTGATTGAAACATTACACAATTTAACTAAATAAAATAAATTTTAATGTTTACTAATTTGTATTCGTGTTCGTAACCTATCAGTCCAGTGACCCAAAAATGTCAGCTCTAAGGACCGTGCAATTATTTTTGCGAATTTTGGAAAATTCTTTTTGCATTACAATCAGTACATCAAATTGCATATAACCTTAATTTTTTTTACAATATTTTTGTAACACCCTGTACACCTTGTTAGTAACAATATAGGGATAATATTAAAAAGAAGTGTATATGTATGAAGCTGCCAAATAAGCTTCACGCAACCCATTGCGAGTGCGAAATTATTATGCTGAGAGAAATAAGAACACCGAAGCCACAGAAGAGAAGGTGCGACAAACTACAGGCACAGTCTTTATTAGAAAAAAGAAACTCCGCTATTATAAAAGAAGACGAAAGAGGAAAAGGAAAAGAACGAGAGAAAGAGAACGAGAGCGCGTAAAGAAAGTGACTAAAGAAGAAATTTAAGACGAAATTCTAGAGATAAAGGAAAATTATAGAGTATGCACAGGGAAGATCAGCTGAAAATCAAGAAGAACCCAGAAGAAGAAGAGAGAAGCTAACCAGAAATTAATAGTCTCAGTCGAGCAGCTGCAATCACAATCAAAGTAATTTCAAAATTGAGTCCGAAGACAGCGACAGCGATGCAGACGCGTGTGAACAGCTCGAGTGCAAAAAATTAAAACTCGAATCAGATGACGACGATGAATTATCTCTCATCGCAAAGATGAAAGCCAATAAGAAGGAGGAAGGGGAACATGACGTGTGGAAATGGTGGGAGGAAGAATGCGCTTGTCACAAAAGGCTGAAGTCGCTGGTTTACACGCCAAGACGCTCGACCATACAACCAATGACGTATTCAACAACATCATCTTCAAGAACTGGCGCAAGTGCATGACAGAGAAAGAGAGATCCACCATCACTGATCTGACGAAGTGTAACTTGAAGTAGATGCACACGTTCTTCAGGGAAATTGCAGAGAAGAATAGGTACAGGACCAAGGAAGAGAATTTTGAGTTGAAGATGAAGAATGAAGAGTTACGAAAAGAGTATAGGTTCTGTACCACCGATGGGCTTAAAGAAAAAATTGGTATCTTGAAGTATCTCCTGATCACAAGTGATAAGAAATCCGCGAGGATCCCGCCGTCACTTGGCTCGCTTCCTGGACTGAAACATCCGGAGCCAAGTCCAATATTTGATTCTGAACACCTCCAGCAAGCTGAAAGGCGAAATGGCTTGGCCGCGGGGGGCGTCGTACTTCATTGTTGAGCTGACGCTCAGTGCTTGTAATGAAAAGGCGGATACTATGGGTTATTGCTCGTTGACAGCGAAGCATATAGAGCTACAGGAGGATAAGAAGTATTATGTCGTCATGTTTGATTATTCCTCGGAAAGGACTCCATCCGGTGTTACAAGGAGGTTCCACTACAAAAACGCGTTTTCAAGAATCTACAGCTGTTCATGGAGAATGAAGCACTAGGTGACGATCTATTCGACCGGTTGAACACATAGATCTTGGAAAAACAACTGAAGACTAAGATGTTCTGTACCTATAACGCTTCGCGGCCAAAGACAATAACTCAAACTGACCATCGATCGCCACGTCTTTAAGACTTCTAAAAACGCCAAGGGTAATAAACGGATTTCGTGATCACGAACTGTTCCGGGACGAAACAGCCGTAAGGAGGGGGCAGTGTAACGTGTGAGCTCCGCTGCTACGCTGAACAAGCGTCTAAGTATAACGATGACGCAATCGCGCTAGCAGCAGGGCTAAATAAACAAACAAGCCGCGACGTGTTTAATTACTTCCGGTCGCCTGAACCTTTTGTGTTTATTGCTATTATGCGGTCGAACATTCTAGAGCTTTCTGGAAGTTAATGGCAGCTGTATAAAAGGGACGCAGCTGTGATCGGGAGTAAGTTACACGGAGAGACATATATAGACATTCACATAGAATGTTAGTGAAGCATAGCAGTATTTTGGTGAGTGTATGCAGTATAGTATCGAGTGGAAGACTCGGGAAGTTACTGGTTAACTGAGATAGCTGTGGATGTGAATACTTGGTAGTGTTAACGAGTATTGGGAATCTATAGTGTACAAGGACAGTAACGGCGAGTCGGGAAGTTACTGGTATACCGGGATAACTGTGGAAGTGAAGACTCTGTAGTATTGAAGCTAGGTATACGGGGACAGTAACGGCAAGTGGAAGTGGATATCAGTGGCGGATCCAGCGAGGGGACACAGGGGGCAATTGCTCTTCCCCCCTGAGAATTTATGTTTTAAATATGAATTTCTCTTCTCTTGTTTTTTGAATTTAGTAGTAGTTTTTTGTATTGTTTCTGCTCTTACGTGATGCAACTTTGTATTCATTTTAAAGGGTTGAATAATTACTTGGTTCTTTGCTTCTTGCACTTGCTACTTTACATGTAAGTGTTGCTACGGCCGACAGGCGTTTCTCCACATTAAGAAGAGTGAAGACTTGGTTGCGTACAAATTTAACAAAAGATCGCCTATGTGGGCTAAGTTTGTTAAATAGCTTGAGGCAGTAAGCAGACGATGCGTTGCATCGACGCGCCTTCCTTTAGGGTCGCCGAAGTGAGAAAAAAAATTACAATTTAATATTAACAAATATTAAACAAATATACGGACTAAATAAGTTAACATACTTTTATATAAAAAGTCACGAGTAATTCATTCAGTCACTGCCACTTCACGTCGTGAGTAAAGGGCGCCTTTGTCCAAAGTTATATTTCAGCGCCCTCCACAATGTATATTTATAGATGAACACACGCTTTAGAATCTATACTTTGGTACCTTTCATTCTTCAAAAAATGCTGTATTAAAAATATTGATGAAATATTCTTCTCTCAATTAATAATGTTAATATAATAAGCACACTGTGCTGTCAGCTATAAATATGTTATCATGGCATTTTGTTCTTGTCTGAAAGACGTTGTTGTCATGGTAAAAAAATGTCGCTAGTTAATTGTTAAGATGTTAAGATTTTGATTTGTACGTGACTTGTATATGACTATTAATTTACTAAAATACTGTTCAAAATACAGTTATTTATTTAATAACCTTAACAGGTTATGGGCCCAGGTGCATTGAAGTGTGCACTCTGAAGAAAAGTTTATAGTAAAAATAACAATCGTAAAGTTGGGCAAAATGAAAGTGGCAGATGAACATGCACTTCGAACAATAGAGATGTCAGATATTGATGGAAGTAGAAAATGTCCTGTAGTCAAAAATGTGAAAGCAGCCACCGAAAATGAGCTTAAAAAAGTGTTAGTTTTGCCCTGAGTATCAAGAATTTAATTTACTAGATGGTAATAGAAGTCACGTAGTAATTCAGAAAAATCCAACAGCATAACATACTCTTCTCCAAATAAGTCATATAGTAAGCAAACTAGAAGTTGTTATTACTGTGGCAAAGTAAGCCACATGAAGGAAGATTGTCGAAAACTTAAAAAGGACAAACAATCAATACAAGCACACCTATGGCCAGTTGCATAAAACGTTGTTAGCTGATCATGTGTTTAACTACACATTGTAACCATAGATACGTATCAAAAACACATTGGAAAAGAAGCCTTGTCAAAGTTAACAACGTGATTAAAGTTAACAATGCTTTATGCAACTGGGCTCTAGTTGGCCAAAGCCGTCAAATGTAAGTAGCGATAAAGGATCTGCTTTTACTGCAATAGATGATATGAAAAATGCAGATATGTGGGTATGTGATTCGGGTGCTTCGCATCACATGACATCAAATAAGCAATATTTTGAAACATTTAAAAGGTTTTCTACTCCAATCGACGTCACAGTAGCAAATAATGGAAAGATATCAGCTTATGGTTCTGGTTGTGTCCAAGTAGAAATGCTAATTCATGGTAAATGGTATCCTGGTCACCTTGAAAATGTCTGGTACGTTCCAGATGGTGGTACACACCTGTTTTCTATAAGAAGTACAACAGAACATAATATTAAAGTCACTATGTCAGTCACGAGGTTTTATTTCAGCGAAATAATCAGTTAGTGGCTATGGGCAGATGGAGGATCAACTCATGGATATGCGTGTGAAAGTACCACAAAAACCCGCTGAAGTCAGTTTAGAAACAATGTCGGACAAACTTCAACTTTGGCATATTTTGCGAGCGAGCGAAAAAGTTTTTTTTTAACCGTCTCCCTCGCCAAAGCATTAGAAAGAACTTCGTTGCTAGCTCCTCAAGAAACATCAACTTTACGATGACATATGAGAGCGTAAATGTCTACTCTTTATAGCACTCGTAGAAAAACATTTTTTACAGGCAATAATAAATAAAATCCGAATTGAAGTCATTCATTGTCATCCTAAGATTAACAAACTATTATGTTTTATTTCTTTCCCACTGGCATAAACAATTTTACAGTAGCACCTGCATTAAAGATGTCGAAAGGACCGGGGCGGGGGAGTGCTATTATTTCTTGCTTTCGTTGTTTCATTATACTGTATCTGTGTATCATGATAATATATTATAATATATTTTTTTAATTGTGTATATGATTACTGGCTTTGTTTAAGGATTTTGTTTTTGGAACTTTATTTTATACTGTTTTTTGCTCAATTTTTGAATATTTTATTTTAATCTATTTTACGACTTTTAGCTTTGTTTCTGGATTTTGACTTTCGTACCTTCTATGACAATTTTATTTTCTATTTTGGATATTCTGATAAAAACTTTCTGCTCTGCTTTGGATATTCTATTTTGATTTATTTGCCGATTTTTGGCTTTCTTAAAAAAAATCTAAGAAAAAGTCAGTTTCAACAAAATCGTTTCCTATTTTTATATATAGGGCGATGTTTTAACACTTCTGCTCGGGCAGCCCGATATTATTTATTTTTACTACTTTCATTAATTACCTATCAAATAATTTTACTAAATAATAAAATATCAATATTCTTTTTATTAATAATAAAATACACTGCACGACTACATCATAATATTTAAACAATTTACGTCGTATAATTGCACATATTATAAATTAGGAAACAGTCATTCTGGGCTAAATATGTTAAAAACTCAATAAATACATAGTATAATTCATTATTTCCGCATGCACTCTACTTAGCTCCTCGACTGGTATCGTGTGCAATCATGTGCGCTCGTGCTATGTGCTACTCCGACTATTTATGTAACAACACTGTAGTGCCTAACATCTGGTTTCTCATAGTTGCTGGAGTGCAGGATATATTATTATGTCGACTTCATTCTCAAGATTTTAACTAAATACATTTGGTTGCCGTTCTTTTAGGGGTATTATAAATTCAATGGTTAAACTGAGAATATACCTACAATGAAAACAATGCAGACAACGGGGGCATTAAAATCGCATACCGTGCATATAAACGCTGGGCCAAACCATTCAGTAAAGATAAGAACAAGAGACCCAACTTCTATGTTAATTTACGAGACGATTCTAATTCCAACCGTGTACAATCTAGTGACACTACGCGGCAGACGAATGAACTATATAGAGTTGTATTACGGACAGGGGAATGAGGCGTACGGAATGAATAGGCTGGTTCAGGCTGGTTGCCGTTGTAGCAACGCTGGGCTATTTACGCAACTTTCTTTATCATTCAAAATTCAGTTTCAGGCGGTAAATTCAATGTATAAGGATTTAAAGATACAGCAAATTACGAGGGCGGATCAAGAAGTAGTGAGCCTAACAAAAGAGGGCAGTTCTAATAAAACAATTTCTTTGTTTTTCAAGTTTGCAATCTGTCAAAAGATTACTGCGAAAATTTGTCATCATTCCGATTGCAGAGACGCTTGTTATTTAAATAGAAAGTGAACATGGAAAAAGTGGAATATGGATCAGTGATTAAGTTCTTATTTTTAAAGAACAATACTAATCATGAAATCAAAGCTGAGCTGGAGTCAGTTTATGGGAATCAATCTCCATCGATTGCAACCATAAAACGATAGACAGCAGAATTTAAACGTGGCCGGACCAGTGTATTTGTTGAAGAACGCAGTGGACGCCCAAAATGCGTAAGCACTCCAGATATTGTTAAAAAAGTGCATGATATGATGTTAGATGATCATCGAATAAAAGTGCGGGAAATAGCAGAGGCTTTACACATATCATATGGATCAGTGATTTCGATATTGCATAACGAATTGAATATGAAAAAATTATGTGCAAGGTGGGTGCCGCATTTGTTGACTGTGGATCACAAACGTGAACGGGAACGACTTTCAGCACTCAATTTGGCGAAGTTGAAACAAAATCCGAAGGACTTTTGGCGCCGAATAATAATAATAAGTGCCCCGAAGAAGGTAAAGACCGTATTCTCGGCCGGAAAGGTTATGGCCACTGTCTTTTGGGACTGTAGTGGAATTCTTCTTATCGATTATCTGCAAAAAGGTAGAACCATAACAGGAGAATACTATGCCTTCCTTTTAGATAAACTGAACGATGCAATAAAAAGCAAAAGACCACATTTAAAAAAGAAACAAGTTCTGTTTCTTCAGGATAATGCGCGTGTTCACACTTCGGCTGTTTCAATGGCAAAAATACATGAAACGCATTTTGAACTACTTCCGCATCCACCATATTCGCCAGATCTAGCCCCATCTGACTTTTTCCTGTTTCCAAATCTGAAAAAATGGCTCGGTGGAAAAAGATTTGGTTCCGATGAAGAAATAATTACTGAAACCGACAAATAAACTTACGTGCAAAGAAATCGGCCCACCTTACAATCTGGATTTTGATTGTTTTTTACTTAAAAACTATACATTACATTTAAAAAAAAATAAGTAGTTTGATAGATCAGTTATTAACCTTTAACATGAGCCCAAATTTATCAATGGTGCTTAGCGTTTCTGAAGTGCAGAAACTGTTAATAAAACAACGCGTATTTGCTTGGTTGCTGTCACGCGCGTTATTTAAATTTTTAACAGCTTGTAAATGTTTCTGAATTAATCTGCACATCAAACGTTTCTTAGAATTAAATGAAGATTTAATTGTGTAAGTAAAATGGATACTACGCCGGAAGTTGTCGCCCAAGCGGTTCTTTTAATCGAAAACGAGTATAGTCAGAGAAACGTGGCCCGAAGACTGCATATGACCCGCTCAGCGGTTAGGAGAGTGTGGCAACGTTACCGGGAGACTGGTTCCTTTCATCGGCGACCAGGAACAGGGAGAAGGCGATGTTCATCTGAGCGAGATGACCGCTTTATTGCGTCAACAATTTTAAGAAATCGTAAACTGAATGCAGTTCAAGTGCAACAACAGCTCCGCGAGGTCCGAAACGTGAGTATTAGTCAGTGGACAGTAAGGCGAAGACTACAAGAAAGAAATCTGACCCCTCATAGACCTGCAACTGGTCCAAAACTAACGCCAACTCATAGTCAAACTCGCCTTCGTTTTGCACGGGACCATGTGAATTGGACACCTGCGCAATGGGAGTGTGTTCTTTTCTCCGATGAGACTAGGATTTGTCTCCATGGCAGTGACCGGAGAAAGAGAGTATATCGGCGACCTATGAAGCGATTTTCTGAGTGCTGCATTGAAGAACGGGTCAGCTATGGTGGCAGTTCATGCATGATCTGGGGTGCAATTTCTATGCAAGCACGAACGGACCCTGTTTTCATCGCTAGGGAAGGACGCGGTCGCCAGAGGGGGGGGGGGTTTAACTGGCGCTCGGTACATTGAAGAGATTCTGGCAGACCATGTGGTACCTTACGTCGAATTTCTTGGAGAGAATTTTATATTTATGCAAGACAATGCGAAACCGCACACTGCGAGAATCGTCCAAGATTATATTCGGATTTCGGTTTACGGGTTATGGAATGGCCAGCATGCAGCCCCGACCTAAACCCAATTGAGCATTTGTGGGACGAATTAAAACGAAGAGTTCGAGCTAGAGTTTCTGCCCCAACAACTATCCCAGAGCTTATTGTTGCAATAGAAGAAGAGTGGTATAACATTCCACAAGAAACAATTTCAAATTTAATTAGGTCTATGCCTAAACGTATGCGAGATGTTATTATGGCAAGGGGAGGACATACCCATTATTAAAAATAAAAATTTGTTATCATATGTTCTTGTATAATTTATTGAAAAATCTGTTTTATTCTTTATAAAATATGAAATTGTTAATTTCACAACTTTCTGCTTTAGAAGACGAAAAGAATCTGGATAAATTTGGGCTCATGTTAAAGGTTAATAAATGGTGTTTCAAACTACATATTTTTTTTAAAAATCTGATGTCCAATTCCAAAGTAAAAAACCATAAAAATCAAAAATGCAAAGTGGGCCGATTTCTTTGCACGTAAGTGTATTTTGAACCGTTTGAAAAAACGTACTTTTCTGAAGGAATAAAAAAACTTGAATATCGATGGACTAATTGTGTTGAGTTACAGGGAGATTATGTTGAAAAATAAAATAATTTTTTGTCGATAAGCTTTTGTTTTTATGTCTACGCTCACTACTTATTGATCCACCCTCGTATTTTAATGTATACACCGTGACGAAGCTGAGCTTCGCACAAAGTATATTTATATTGAATGTAATTCATCATCAGGGTTTTAGGTATATCAATAATTTCTTCGGTTGTCTAGTCAGACTGCAGTCATTCACTTTTTATATAAGTTACATTCGGGCTTTATCTACAGTAATAGAATGTTATCAGTTGAAAGACACTTATCAGTATTAATTGTAGAGGTAGTAATACGGAAATTTGTGTGTAGCGAGGTATTGTTACGGTTTTGCAGGGAGTACCGCAAAGTAATGAGAAACTACCCTTGCAACCCTTATTTTGCTTAATAACAGTAAATGGCAATTTCAAATGAATATAGATTTAGTACTAGTAAACCAGTTAGTACGAAAACTTTCATTCGGAGTTAGGAGGACAAGGGCTTGCGAAACATGGTTTCTTAGGTAGCAACCCTTGCTCCAAATTTTACAATAAGTATCATATGCGTTGTAGACTACTTGGTGCAAGTTTAACTTGGTTTCATAAGATTTGGTTATAAAAGCCGGGGCCGATTTGCGAATAGACAGTAGTGTTCCTCCGCGAGAAGCAGAGAGCTCTGACAGATAGTAACCCTCAGCGAGAAGCCGAGAGATTTTGACAGTGGAAAATGCTGGAAATTGCAAGTAAAGCTTTAGGGTGTTTTTGTGGAAAGATCAAAAACGGGGTTTTTGGACAGAACCCGAAGTTCTAGGTAGAGTAGACCGGTAATAACCACGCGACCCAATATTTGGGTGTGAAGCGTCACAGTCCCTGTGTCACCCACTGAGAGAACCTCGGCTCATTGAGTGGAGAGACCATCACATAACCCTCAGTGGAGAATCCTAAACCAGGGACCGCGACACCGTAACGTTTGGCGCGAGATTTTTGTCGCGAGCCGAAGTTGGGTGTTCATAATAGTCGTTGATTTAGGGCTAATCCTGGGAGAAAACCTCGGCTCATTGAGTGGAGAGATCACCATACCTCGGAGGATAGACTAAAGCAACGACCGTCGGCTCCGGTGAGCATCGAGATCGGGGGGGAAGCGCCCAGTAGAGTCAGTAACGTCATCATCCTGTTTTTCGTCTAAAAATCGGAAACCGTCTGTGGTATTAAAGTACTGATTTCGGTATTAGACTTGGACACGTATAACGAGTCAGCGACACTGATCCGCGTCGCGACGCCGGGCGTCGTTCTTGAGTTTTTACAAAAATTAAAATCGACTCTTCAGACGTCGACTTAGAAGCGTACACCGAGTCACCAACGCCGATTCGCGTCGCGACGCCAGACGTCGGTTTTCAGTTTTGTTGGAAATTAAAATCTACTCTTCGGATGTCGACTTGGGGGCGTATCCCGAGTCGCCAACGCTGATCCGCGTCGCGACGCCAGGCGTCGGTTTGGAGTTAGACCCCGGCAGGGCTAAATTGGCCCGGAAGGAACCATTGTATCAAGGGAACACAATAATTAGTCAAACCATTAAGCTTGTACCGGCCGTAACTCATGATTTATATAATTATTCTTTACGAGCCAAAGAGACTGTAAGAGAAATTGGTTGTGAAAATAAAAGACCACATCTTCATCGAGCCCTGTGTTTTATTTATAACCCTGGACATAACCCGACTGTGACTGTCCAAGATTGGCGCCCGAGGCAAACTTGCGTCAAATACCTTGTGTCTAACCTAAAGTTTATCACAACACATAAAAATGAAATACAAATAAACAAACTTAAAGCAGTAAATTAACAAAAATAAATTTATTATATTATTAATAACAGAGTATCGAGTTTCGAGTAAAACTATTTCATTGTTAGGTAGTTATGAAGAATTTTGAGTTTTCGTGTAGTTTGTGTTTTCACTTTACTTCTCTGTCTACTTCTTGTTGGGTCGCGTTGCTTAGTCAAGCCCTCGCATAGACGCGAACCCGGAGATGTATAAGTGGGAGTTAGGATGAGTTCGCATTCG
Source organism: Harpalus rubripes (assembly GCA_963082715.1). Classification (NCBI taxonomy): domain Eukaryota; kingdom Metazoa; phylum Arthropoda; class Insecta; order Coleoptera; family Carabidae; genus Harpalus; species Harpalus rubripes. The sequence goes on along the minus strand of OY720460.1, from coordinate 45,466,430 downwards.
CATTTAAATGACTTTATATTTGTTACATACACACTTTTTATTATTATACAAACGATAAATGGGTAAATATACGCATGACGACGATTACAATTGATATGATATTATACTGGTTCGACCTTACACTATAAGGTGTTCTTAACAACTGTTTTTCAACTCTGTCTTTTTCCTAAAAATATCTTCTTATCTACTGTCCTGTTAAATGTCTGTCCGCACCCTCACCAAGGGTACGTTGAAAGAAGGGTAACTGCTAGCAGCAGTCCTCAACACTTCTTTGTACAAATTTTGATTCAATTTTTAAGCACTTATTGATGTTTAATTTTATAAAATGTTTAACTATGAACTCCCTATGTGAAAAGCACACGTCGTTTGATTCTAATAAAAACAATAGCATTTCTTTATGTATTTGTAAGAAACATGTTCCATTCAATTTTTCAACAATTCCATAATCAGTTTTAACCGTTTCGTAGTTCTTTAAAAAAGTATTTAATAATAATTCAATAACATTTTTGATAAATTCTGTAGGTCTTTTCAAATGAGATATTTGATCCTTTTTAAACCGTAATCCTTTAATGCAATAAAATATTTATCTTGAGTAATAATTTCATCATCTTTAAAAACTGGGAAGAACAAATACTGCAATTATACTTTTGTAATAATTTGTAGACCTAATATCCCGTAACACATACTATGGAACATTTTTCAATAGAAGGTTTAGAAACATTAGCATTAGCATTGTTATATCACGTATATCTTCGTCTTCGTCATTTTCACAGTTTGAATTCAAATTTGTGCAAGACTGTATACAAATGTAAATATTGTTTTGTAAAGCAATTCTGAATTCACGACATGTTGGTGCAAAGTTGTACCCCCCTCTACTTCTTATAACTGAAAATAAATTTTCAATATAGGATCTGGTTGCTACAAAAGCTTAGAGGGGCCACAGAAAAAATAATTTATTCTTGAAATTTCAACGTTTTTCTTGAAATTTTGCCTTTACAAAAAGTTGAAATTTCAACTTTTTTCTTAATATTTCACCTTTTTAAATTATATTTTCTGATAGAAATCTTAAATAAGGCGATTATTATACTGTTTGAAATATCGTACATTATCTGTGAATGAAACTGTGTGGTTAGGTGAAGTTGGGTGGATCTCCACATAGAAGAGTATAATATTCCGCTATAAAAAAAATGTTGAAATTTCAAGAAAAAAGATGAAATTCCAAGAAAAAAGTTGAAATTTCAACTTTTTGAAAAGGTGAAATTTTAAGAAAAACGTAGAAATTTCAAAAATAAATAATTTTTTTCTGTGGCCCCTCTAAGCTTTCGTATGTTGCAGACGATTTGTCAAAAATATTTTGTGTTTTCATTCTGTAAATTGCTCCACAATAATAACGTTGCTTGAATAGTATGTATTAACCCTTTGAACGTTTCGACTATACAATAGTCTTCTTCAGGGCTCTACAATATACAGGGAATTTATTTTAACGTGCAACATATGATCAATCACTTCCATGGTTACTACACACTACTGTCAAAAAATGACAGCAATGTAATATTTGTCCATTTTAAAATGCAACATACAAAAATTTGTAGTTATGTATTTTCAATACTAATTTCCAATAAATTAGCCTACATACTATTAACAAAAAATCAAAACTTTAATGTAGCACATCGTAAGAAACTTTGGCTTACAAAAATTCATAATTTTAATGTAATAAATGTTCAAAAATACCTCCATTCACACTGAGGCAATCTCCTAGTCGCTCGTAGAAAGAATTGACACCATTTGTAATGTGTTCTGGAGGTATCTCCTGTGCTGCAATACTATTTATAATGTTGCATTTTAAAATGGACAAACATTACATTGCTGTCATTTTTTGACAGTAGTGTGTAACCATGGAAGTGATAAACTATATGTTGCATTTTAAAATAAATTCTCTGTATATACAGAGTCAGGGTCGGATTGGCCAGTCGGGATAATCGGGAATTTCCCGAGAGGCCCGGCTTTTTGAGGCCGCCGCTCGGTGATTACAAACTAAAATTTGAGTACGTAGTATTATCTAATTAACTTCACCGGGTAACAGTTCTTATTTAGATCGTTTTCAGTATTTTCTAATTCTTGACAAAATTTCTTTCGGTGTTGCAGATATAGTCCGAGCTCGAATATATGAGGTTTTCATAATTTCCTACTTTGTAGATTTTGAATGATTGGAATTATAGTTACGGTATTGTCTGGTGTTGGTGTGTTGGTTTACGGTAGGGTAGACTGATGTTATTATTCCATAATTCGTTTTCTCTGTTAAAACATCCATCAAGAACGGAGGGACTCCATGAGACTTTTTCGCCATTGTGAACCTAATATAAAGTATCATCGACATATCTAAGCTAAAGAACCCACCAGCAAACCATCTTCTTGTACAAAATATCTAATCTTTTTCTTGGAAATATAAGTTCTGTAAAAAAGTTCCATAATACCATCAAGAGGCAAGTTAACTATCTTTTAAGTTGATATCTTTTTCAAGCCTTGTTTTGATGGTTTCTAAAAATTTCTCGTAAATAAACTTACGACATCAAAGCTGATAAAAAGATTTTGTGGTTGTAATTGTATTTAGCTCAAAAGTTCTACAAAATGTTTTGAATTCTTCACATATGATGTTCTTTTTCTTCGAAGTGGCTGAATAATTGGTAATGGAAATTGTGATAGTTTGTGAGTAGAGAATTTATGGAACTTATGACGGGTTTCTGAGATGCTTAAATCTTTCTTATGGATTTTTCGAAGCCCCCCGTACAGGTGTGGAAGCTTGCTAAAATATGGAGTGAGATCTGTTCTTGTTCTAAACAGAATATAATTCTTTATATTTCTTAAGAGCACGGTACACTTTGTTTTCTATAGACGTAGTAGAATGTTTTCCAAGTTTCTTATAATTTCCTTGATTCAAAAGCTCTTCTATTTTCTGATCATATAAATTGGTATCCAATATTACTGTAACACTTCCATTATCTGCAGGTAAAATCTTGGTTGTGTTATCTATCAATGCTTTATTTTCTTCGTTTTCAAGATTAGGTTTGATCAGATAATTTTTTGCTTCAGAATTTCCTCATTCTCCATTTATTAATAATTTAATATTGTCTACAACTTTTAAACGAACCTAATGTTATTTTCTTAACTACAGAATGTTCTATATTTTAAATACTTTATCCGACACCAAAATTAATTTATTACTTTGTGACAATATACTCGTAATTATAAATTTTAAAAAAATACTGGAGATGAGGCCGATCATGCTAGAATTTTCCCGGGCCGCTGAATCTTTCCAATCCGGCCTTGTACAGAGTGAAATAGTACATGCGAACACAAATAAATTACAAAAATGTAGATTACAAAAACTTATAACATGAAACTTACAGAATGGTTCAGTTGAAGGAAGATATGCACATGTGGATAAGCCTAGATACATAAAAGACGGACATTTAAAATATAAATAAATAAATAGTTAAAAATCACAGATCACAGAGTGAAAATCGTCAATTAATAAAAAACTTCTCCTTGATGACTAAAATAAACTTTGCTGAATACAATTTTTCTTTTAAATGGTAACCGTAAAGCTGTTTTTTACACAAATATAAGGACTAATCCGGACGATTTTAGATTAATTAAAGCAGGACCAATAGATGAGTGGGTGTGCGGATCCTGACGTGTGAAGAAGAACCCCTAAATGGTAGATGACTTGGTGTGCTTCAGTGTAATATTTAATGTTGTGTTGATTTTACTTTTTAATTTTGTTTATGTTTAATGTTAATTAAATTGTTGTATATTAGAGTAAGATGTTCTATGTCGGTTTGAGAGTTAATGTTATTTTTATCTTGTTTTATGAATAACATCTCTAAAGTTAAACGTTTATGAAGATTTGATTCCATTGCTAATATTTTTGTGTTTTCGAAATCAAATTCATGTTTACTTTTAGTGTGTTCTACTAGAGCGCATTTTATATTGCTATTATTATTGTTTGAATTTCTTTTATGTTCATCTAGGCGTATTTTAAGGTATCTTTTGGTTTGTCCTGTATGTATAGTATATACGCCAGTTTTTAAATTATAAATTTTGGGCCACTTTTAAATCGTCGATACAGCTGGTAAGAAGAATCCCAATGATCTTAAAAATTTGTAACACGATGGATTTTTATAGTATATGGGCAATGCTTCTTTATCAGATTTTCGCCAATATAATTTTGATTTATGAAACAATTGCATATTGACTAAAATACATACTCTTTTTTTGCCTGCTAACAGTTTTTTAAATATTTCAAATTAATTGAATTTGCAAATTTTCTTTTTTGAACGATATGTTTCATCTATACGCCGCTTTAATTCCCGATTTTTATTTATTAATTTAGTTTTTCGCGGTGTACATTCAAAATTAGTAGGTGACGGCATCTGAAGTAAAATTTCTTGAAATGCATTCACTGAACCCGTTCTTGATAGGCTGCGAATGTTGTTGTATCGAAAGTGGTTGATATGTCTTCAGGAAGGGAAGATGCATTGTCACTATCATCTTGACTAAAAATAATAATTAATGAAATTTAGTTATCTACAGTAAAATTTTATAAAAATCTAGCATACATTTTTAAGCTTGATGGTACAGCATAACATCGAGGTTTGATTGACGAGACAGTTTCTTCTTTTGAATTGCAATGAGCAAACAGCTAATTTGCTAAGTAAAATAAATAAATAAATAAATAAATATATCATCACGGGGTATATACCCACTGCTGGGTGTGCCAATCTGCTTTGTACACAGATGTTGGTAATGATGATGACATATTTGTACCGTGCGGGCGTTTACCAGGCGTCACCCCAAGGGCACGCATTGCTGGCGTGGAGAGTGCACCACATTAACATTTGCTATGTTAATTTGTATTTTTTCAAAAGTGTATAGGAACTGCACTTTTCACTAAACGTTCACGTCTATTAATATTAGAAAATGCCGTACTCGAAAAATGTTTATCACAGGTCACTTTACGGTTTAATTTTGCAGGAGATAATAACAAAGCTTGATTACCACAATTTTTTATCCATTCTTGTGTACGCTGTTGATTCATAGGAAACTTAAAAAATGTGCATTGGGATTTGTTACGCACAGACATGACAAGATATTTTATTCATTTTTAATATTTACTGTTTAAAATGATGCCCGAGTAATTTTTTGATACTATTTAGTTTTAAAATTTAAGTGAAGTATACTAAGTAATTGATGATCACAACAATCACTAAATAAGCTTCGATATAATACAAAAAACTAACTGCACGGTAAAATATCGCTGGACGCGCTCGCGCTATCAGTAAGAGCTACGCATTGCACAGAATCCCAGAATTCGCCGGTAGACCCTGCTGCCATCTATGACCGAGCGCATTTTGTGTACGTTTATTCAATATACCTATTTAGTTTTACAGGTATATTGTTTATTCGTCCATAAGCTTGCGTCTCTTTTTTTAATTTTTACTCAATGGCCAAACTCAACGATTCTGGACCCCTATTCTGTAACTTTAGCAACAGCAACAGGTAGTATGGCTATATTTCATAGTGTGAGTTTGCTTGATTTCGGATATTCTCGGAATCGATCGTACCTACAAAATCCATTTATCAATTACTTTTTACGACCAATGCAACAGAGTAGGGGTAAATTTACAAAAAAAAACAAAAAAGTGTGTTTTTTAAGTTTAGTGCAGTAACAGTCTTTGGCTCATTATTTCTTATTATACAACTATTATTTCAAACAGAATATCCTATATTGATGCAAAATAAACGTAATTATGTGTTGGTGAACGTCAGTGAAGTCTTGTGGGACTACTAGAAAAAACTGTTATAAAACAGCACTTCATTTATTTGCCGGCGAGATCTTTCTAGTGCTCTAAACTCGACATGGAACATTTGCCGCATATTATGTATATTCTAAGACTCAATTTTCTAAAACTTTGCCATATTATGTATTTTGTCAAACCAATAGTGGTTTCGATCTTACTCTTTATGCATATTTTAACAACCGCAAATTGGTACTTTTTTCAGTTTTTCGTTTATAACTTCTTTCTGATGAATTTTAGCGCGAAAAACTTTATTTGTCAACTTGTAGAGGACAAAATTTCCTGTAACAATAACAATGGAGCTAAAAAAGGCTAAAATTGCGTACTTTTTTAATTTCTTTCCACTTTACATCGCAATAACTACGTTACACTTCATTTAAGCGTAAATGTCCTTATAATCAATCTAGATAATTTAATTACCTACAAAATCCATGTATCAATTTTTTTTATTACCAATGCAACGAAGTAGGATAAACTTATCAAAAAAAAAAAAAACGAAAAGGTGTTTTTTTTAACTTTAGTGTAGCAACGTTGTCTCCGATTTTTGACACTATACTTGTATACATAATATACGGCAAATGTCCCATGTCGAGTTAAGAGCACTAGAAAGATCTCGCAGGCAAATAAAAGAAGTAAGTGCTGTTTTATAACAGTTTTTCCTAGTAGTCCCACAAGACTTCACTGACTTTCACCAACACATAATTACGTTTATTTTGCATCAATATAAGATATTCTGTTTGAAATAATAGTTGTATAATTAGAAATAATGAGCCAAAGACTGTTGCTGCACAAAAAACACACTTTTTCGTTTTTGTTTTTTTTTTTGTAGATTTACCCCTACTCTGCTGCAAAAAGTTATAGATAAATGGATTTTGTATGTAATTAAATTCTCTACAAGACTCATTGTGAGGACTTTTACGCTAAAATGAAGTGTTACAGAGCTATTTCTTAAAATTTTGCTAAGTGCGCAATTTTTGCCTTTTTGGGAGCTTCATAGCTCCGTTGCTATGAGGAGCTATGAGTTGCTACGAATCGTGAAGAAAAACCTTTTGTATCAAATTTTTAGAAAATTTCATCCTCTACAAGTCGGCAAATAACTTTTTTTTCGCTAAAATTCACCAGGTAGAAGTTATAGGTGAAAAACTGAAAAAAGCGCCGATTTATGGAGGTTTTTACAAGACGGTGGAGGGAGCGGTGGAAGGGGATTTGTGGAAATATGTATTTTTCATTAACCAACCATCCTATACAACATATCAAAAATTCAGAACTACCCGACCTTTTGCAACTACCATAATATCTGTTATCATTTTTAAATATTTGTTGTATGCAGCTGAATTCTTGTGTTCCTTTGGCCGATTTCCATATGAGGAAACAACACATCGATTATATATCGGCAAGCCTCTGTATTTAATTTTAAATTCGCCACAAATTCTGTCTAATGATAAATTGAAATGATGTTGAGCGTCTCTCAGATTTTGTCTCAGTCGGAGCAGCTTCTTGCAACTCCAAATCCAGTTCTTTCTTTTCCACAACTTGCTAATGCCATCTAAAGAAAGATTACAGTAAAAATGTTATATCCAGTGAAATATAAAACAATGTAAACTACTCAAAAGTGAATAGGTATATCAGAAAAAGTTGTTTTTTTGTGATAACGAACCAATACTTATATTTATTTGTATCAATATTTACACGAAAAAATATAATATCATTTTTCCCTTTTAAGTAGAATATATCACATTTTCTTTCTAAAAAGGGATCTTAGGGTTCTATTTGATCCAAAATTCGATTTTTCTCCTCACATTAATGACACTGTTTCATGCAGTTATAAAAACCTTGGATTTATTATACGCAATTCTCGTGATTTTCAGAACTTAGGAACCCTTAAATCCCTTTTTAATTGCTTTGTGCGAGCAAATTTAGAATACTGCCTTCTTATCTAGAATCCTTTACACAAAAGCTCTGTTAGACCGATTGAAGCAATACAATGTAAATTTACCAGATATTGTTGGTATAAACTTAAACAAAGTGCTACTTATTCTGATTTTCATTATAGTTCGGCTTTATATACTTTTAAAATGATTTCACATTAAAACAGACGTATCATACAAAATTTCTTGTTTATTTACAAATTGCTAAATAACATGATAATAGATTCCAGTCTTTTAACACAACTAAACATTTTTGTTCCACGGTCACATCATCCTCGTTACAGGGTAATTTTTTTCTATAAAACTCCTAGGACAAATTATGAATTCAAAAGTCCCTTACGTCGTACATGTTTATTATTCAACCAATTTTATAACAATCCTGTAGAAATTGACATTTTTTCTGATTCGATGTTAACTTTTAGATATAAATCATTGTTAATTAATTAAAATTTGATTCTACTCATTACTGTTTATGTACCATTGTATATGTAATCTAAATAGTACTCTGTTATTGGGAACATTTGTTTCTGTTGAGTACTCATAATAAATAAATAAATAGCAAAAAATTATTTTTGTTAACTGTAAACATTAGACAATTATTAAAAAAAAAGAAGAAATAACAGAAAAAAAATCATGTTCAGTAATTTGAACACTAGTCAAATCAATATATAGATAGTGTGTTAATGAAAAGCGGACTATAGACGTTTAATACGAAAAATAAGTTATTCCTTGCGCAAAACTTTCCAATTAATTTATGACAAAAATTTTTTCAAATAAAAGTTAAAAATAATCTCGTAAATTCCGCACCTAAAGGCGCTAAACATATTTTATTTTGTACGTTTAGTTACCTGTAAAATCAAATTTCAAATTATATAAATGTTGCTCGTTTGTAGTGATGTAAAAAGTTCGATCTAAATAACTAAACGGATTTTATTTTTCAAATTTTGTTTTACAGGTTACTAAACGTGCTATATAAAATTTGTTTAATGGTTAAGATGAATCGTAGAATTTAATTATCTACAACTTTTATTTTTGTCTAAAATTAAATTTTTGGTTTGGCGTACGAAAAACTATATGTTAATCTATGACCCGCTTTTAATTAACACACTGTATACATTATATACTATGAACATTTTTCAAAAACAAATAAAGAAATAATATTAAACAAAATAAAAATGTAAAATAATAACAAAGTCATACATACAAAACCCGTCGTACACGGCATATGTTGATATATAAATGTCGGTGAGTTCTAGAGAGTTTCGGAACACAGTCCGCTTAGTGCAAACAGTTTGTTGTATTTTATCCATTTTGCAATTACGTCGTTGTGTAAATTGATTGGTAAGTAAATTAGATAAAATTATAAAATTGTGAATAGGGGTTTTAATTTTAAATGAGACACCGGGTAAATATATTTATATTTCCTTCCGAAAACCGTATCAAATACTACCCACACGCAAAGAGAAGAAAATATTCTTCCCTAAATATTTTAATTTTTTTTTAAATTGTGTTAACTTATCAACTCTATTGACATGGACTGAAAACAGAAACCAAACATGAACAAAAACCTTTCAAAAACAGTCCGCTTGATGGAAACGGAGTTTCTGATTTGTTCAGTCTTGTTTCGATTTTTCAAAACAGGGACAAAACTGAAACAAAACAGAAACTCGACTAGTTTGTTTGGTGGCAAACCGGCTTTAGATCACGCAGTAGCTTGAGATTACAGATTTAAATGCCGAAAAGAAATTGAATTCTTCAAATTAAATTCTTAATTTAAAAAAAAAATACATACACTTTCCTTACCTTTTTATAGCAAATTCATTAATTAAATTTGAGGTATGTAAATTTTCAGTAATTTTTTGAATACTAATTAAACTTGGAGACATACTAGATCTCAACTTATGGAGAGGTAATTGCCAATATTTAAATGTAAGTATGTACTTCACTTCTTATCACAAAGGAAACATCATTATGTTGCGTTTTAAACTTTTTTGCCGCCCCTCGAGTTCTGTCGCCCGTGTGTTGGGCACCCCTATTAATACTCAAAAATATAAAAATTAAATACTGGAGCTTTTTAAACATTATTTCGTAATAATACAATTATTTGCAATTAAATATTATGGAGAAGGGATATGACGAAGTCAGTATGGCTTGAGTTCATATTTCTACCATTATCTACCGCTATGGCATATTGTTTGTCTTTGTCTACCATGCTCGGGCCATAGGTCACTCTCACTATACCCCTTCTCCATATTTTTAATAATTTGTTTCTCTTAAACAACATATAATTAATTTTTAAAAAATGTGGGTGTTTTTTGAGTACTATCACACTACTATTCATATAGGCGTGTAAAAATCTGAAAATCATTATATCCCATTACAGCTCTGGAACTTTTCAATAACAAAAAAAGATCAGTGACTAAATATAAATGGTAATGAAAAAAATTTACTTATGTTTAAATTCATGTTATTTATTTTGCTAGTTATATATAAATACAATACAAATTCTATTATAAATATAATATCCGTTACTCTATTAAGTACTAATCATAAAAACATATAAAATAAATACATTGTACATCACAAATATGGTCAATCTTTGATCATATTGGCAAATCTACTAATATGTAAACAGAAATTGTCAACCATTCACTAGACAATCATGAACATACACAGAAATATCAAATAATATTGAATCTTGGTAAATATTATTACGTATATTTAAAGTTATTCAAAATTCTTTTATACTCTGCACAGTTGCATTGCACTGGTGAAAAGCAAATTATAGAAAACACCAATATGGCGAAGTTATTAATAAATTGACTATTGGACCCTCACAGAATCATTAGTAAATTATTGAGAATTAAAAATAATTTATATTAAAATTAACTAAAATAGTGAAGAGTTTTGATTCTGCAAGTGATTTTATATAAAAATTGGTCATTTAAAAAAAACTGATTCTCCTCATCATCAGTTCATTCAGATCACTGAAGATTGTGTGACCATCAAGTAGTGCATTTTTATCACAGATGTTAAAAATTGTCGCACGTTTTATTATTAATCTAGTAAACTGTAGGTTCGCAAAAATTAAATTACTTTACATATTGCTACAAAATACGAACCCACATTTTACAGTCATGGTGATAATATTTAAAACTAACACTGAGTATTTTGATTCATAACAGAAAGAATATGAAGAAACTTTTGATGATTTTAACAATAATACAGATTATTGCTTACTTTTGGTTTTGGAATTCTTACTAGGGCCTTCGGATTCTGGAGATTTTTTCGCACGCAAGATGAAGTTTAAGTTGAAAGCTGTGTTGACTGCATAGTATACATTCGCGTTTGCAGGTAACACCATTTCTGGAAAGAAAATATAAAACTTGCATTTTTAATAAGAAAACAGCTCATCTCTGCATCTCGTTGGTCGGAGTGAACGAGTGAAAGACTTTTACTTTCGGTTATTTTGTTGACGAAAAATTGTAGGTCTTAAATGTTCCATACATTTATTTGGAAAAATACACATTAGTTGAACGTTTCGGGTTCACATTAACCCATCATCAGCAAAAGATGAAAAGAATTTTATACAATTCAAGATCCATTGATTATATCTTCTGAGCTTCACCTGTCGCCATGGTGAACGCTTTACTTTTTCTAATTTTCGTTCCTTCAATGGTTATCAATAGATCCTGTAAGGAATAATTTATATAAAAATGTAACTTGGAAGATATAATCAATGGATCTTGAATTGTATAAAATTCTTTTCATCTTTTGATCATGATGGGTTAATGTGAACCCGAAACGTTCAACTAATGTATATTTTTTCAAATAAATGTGTGGAACATTAAGACCTACAATTTTTCGTCAACAATTTCCTAGGAAGGTTCCCAAAATATATTCCAATTTCGGTTATTTATTGTTTAAAAAATTAATATCGCTCATTTATTCTTTCAATTAGGACTATCCGGTTTTAATCGACTACCCAGATTCACGGACTGATTTCGTCATCGATGCGATATCAGCTCCATATTTCCGTATATTTAGAACCAAATTTTTCATGTTATTAAAAGAATAGTTTAAATATGTGCAAAAAATTTATATTTTTGAATAAAATGTTTTAAACAGAACAAAATATCCCAACAAAGATTCCACTAACCGAATATGAGCACCGGAATCAATACTGAAAATTGGTTCCATTATCCGGATCCGAAAACTGATTCCGGATATCCGAGTACCATTTAATAAAAATAATATCAAGGAATGAATAACACTTACCTTTGTCTGGTAAAACTTGCGCTAAGGTATACGCCTCCGGATTTCCTTCCAAACCGAGTTTCAACATGGCGTTTCTAATAACCTGAGGAGTCCTTTCGTTATTGCTTAACATAATACTTTTGTACAAAACAATTCCATCAGTCTCCACACTATCAGTTTCATAGGTCACTTTGATAATATAAAAATCCGGACTGCTTTTCTGCGAATGGCTCGGACTTAATGTCCCTGTCATCAACTGTGGCACCAAGAGTTTATTGTTAGCGCTCCCAGAGTGAGAACTATTCAGCGACGTATCTAAAGACGGCAAAGATGAACTAGAACTAGAGTTGGACATTTGTGACGGCGATAGCTTCCGATCTAAGCTATTGTGGGGGGAACTTGGTACGCTATCGACTTCATAATAAAACTGACTACTGTTGCTACTGGACGTACTAGCGATTGAATCATTTTTCTTGTGGCCGTTGTTGTTCTTTTTCTTCTGTTTTTGAGTGTTGGTGTTGTTCCCAGGGGGCTCGATTTGACAGCTAAGTTTATAAGCGTCTCTGTCATCTAGAACTAATATTGAGTCAAACCATCTGTCGAATACTGTGTCCTGAGGTAAGTGGTACGCATTAGCTGCGCCCTGCAGGAGTTTAATCTGAGCTAATACTTCGAATTCTTTTCTACGTTTATCAAAATTTATTAGGCCGTCACCTATCGTGTCAGGAATGGCAGTATCTATCATAGTTAGGTCGGTAAGAAAAGTTCCTAAATATGGAATGGTCCCAAATGAAATATTTGCAGTTTGGTGGTTTTGTCTTTGGAATACTTTTTGTAACTGTTTATCATTTTCCCCGACTGTGTCTGCGAATTTAGCCGTTCCTTCCCTCATCAACAATTCTCTTTGTGCCCACTGGTTGTTATCTTCACTGAATATCCTAGCTAATTCTTCAAATAGTTCTATTTTTTCTTTTGGTACTAAAGCCCAGATTTTTTGTAGCCTATAAATGGGGTTACTTTGTAAACCTGATATTATTGCTTTGAGAGATGAAAAGTTTTTGAGAATTCTAAGTTCTTGAGCGATGTCTATCCAGCAAGCGATGATTTGAGCTCGATTGACTGGTTTGAGTTCGGAATCTACTAAAATGGAGGAGATAACTCTAAAGGAAACTGCGTTGAACTGGTTAACTGTAGCTAAGACTGTGGCGGCGTCGTGGGAACGGCTTTTGTCTCGCCTGGACCACACTGCGCCAAGACACTGGTGAGGGACTAGCTTTTTGAACAATTCCTGCAACAAAGAAGAAAATTGTAACAATAATAATAATAATAAATAAATATGAGGGCTGTTTTCTTAATTTTGAGCTTAATTATAATAGAGTTTTATTGTGAAAATTTTATTACATTTCCTCAAAATCATTTCCCATTAGTCAATACAATTTTCCTTTCGAAGGAACCAATTTTCAAAACATGTTTTCCATGTTTCTAGAGGTATATCATTTATCTCTCTTTTGAAAACATTGGCAGCTTCATAGGTCAAAGTAGAAAGCATTTCTTTGACCTGTGGATATAAAAAGTAGCCCGAACTATACGGTGGGTAGATGACCTATCCAAGTCAATGCGTTCAACAGGGCTAGCGCTAGGCTAGCAAACTAATCGAACGATTTGCTAGAATCTAGCGCTAGAAGAAATAGCTAACGAGAAATATTTCGCTAAGACATCTAGCGAAATGGTTGGGAGCTGCACGCGTCATCTTTGGTATTATTTTATTGTGTTTATGTACGTTCTAATTTAGATGTTAAGTACTCGTTGTACAGAACACAGTAACAAAATTGTCAAAATACAAGAAAGTACATCTCTAACAGTTCAAGTAATCATATTAGATTTATTTAAAAATTAAGTCTTTGAGTTTTGAATACTAGACAGGTAGAACTGTCAGTTAATAGTCATCTGATATGATTTACTTTAATCTACGTTCGATCGCCAGGCTCAACAAAATAAATACCGTTCAGTACGCAACAAACAGCGCTAATATTTGCTAGGCTAGCACTATCCTGGTTGAACGCGAATGTTTTGCTCGTTTAAATATGATACTGTTCGAACGGCTGTATGTGGATGAGTTATCATGATGCACAATGACTTTTCCTCTTGCTCGATTATGAATTCTGACTGATCTTTTGAAGAACTGCAAGCAAGAATATCGTAGTATACCATTGGGAAATGACCGTACTATAACTTTACAGACCCAAATAATACCAAAGTAGGGGCCATCTTCTTGTTACATCTTTTTTCACAAACAATTTTTTTTTTAGTAGATTCACAATGAAAGACACAAACAGCCAAATATTTTTTTCGGGATCATACGAATAGATCCAATTTTCGTGTTGTATTATAAACAAGGCGAGAGGTTCCACGACCAAAGCGTTCGAGAATGCCTTTGCACCAATTGACACGATCTGCCTTTTGAGCTTGTGTTAAATTATGGCAAATCCAGGGAACACATAGTTTCCGTACACAAAATGGTGTTGATTGATTTTACGCCAATGCCCCGGGTTGATTGAATTGAACGAACAGTAACAGGACGCTCTTTCTCTACGACCTACTAATAAGGCTCAACATTAAGAGAACAGTTCTCGTACATAAAACTTCACTTGAATCAGTGTAATTAACCCTTAAAAATGATTTAGCCCCATAGATTTTAAAAATATTAAGAAAAGTTTGAACTGGCAGTTTTGTAATTATGAAAGAAACAATGAGCTGAATTTAGCACTCTTATTTAGTTTAGCGATCGTCTTTAGTGACCATAGAAATATCTTGCGCCTCTTTCTTATTAATGCATCTTTGTCTCTCTTTACTTTGTTATCTTTAGAAAAGCATCTTTAATTAAAGAAGAGTGCTGAATTTGACTCACTATTTCTCCACTCACCACATCCATTCTGGTGAGCTGTTCCGCAAAGTGTTTCACAGGTACATCTGGTAAATGGTACGATCTCCACCCCGCCATAACGGACGCTTGTCTAAGGGCCAGTGTGCTTCCAAGGGGCGTCGCTGCTAACAAAGGATCTGCTCTAGGTTCCCGACTGTACTTGTCCAGTCGATGCCGCGCCTTAGCTTCCAGCTCAGTCCCTGGTAGCTGCTGTTGGCAAAACTGCAAGAGCTGTGTTAGTGTTGGGTGGGTAGGCGATTCACGGAAATCGTCTGGATAGCTGTCTAACCAAACATGTAGGGCGGAGATCAGCGTCCTAAGAAGAAGAAATTATTTAGAAAGTAAAACCTAATTTTATTGAGTGCGTACCAGAGGTTATAATCCTATAGCCTGCTATTCACAGCTCTGTAGTAATTCTTAGTATATCCTAGTCTCACGATTTCCAGCAACCCGATTTTAGAATTATAGATAATAGAATAAAATTGTGCGTGTCCGAACTTATACGGAATAGGGCTTTTCTTATCAAATCTATGAAAGCGAAAATTTTAAATGTAGGTAACTACACCTGTTCTGCAAAGAACTTGGGTTTAATTTCTGCAACCAAATGCCGTTCGAAAAGTCTAACTTTTTATTGATCGTAGAAAAATGAATATTTGGACATTTTCGCTTGCATTTTTTTTTTAAATTCCTTTTCCTAACCCAATGCACAAAACTGACGCCGGCAAAATATTTTTGCTGAAACAGTTATTTACGTATAGAGGGTCGAAAGAAAAGGTTTTACGCATAACTGCAATCAAATGTAATGAATGTAAATTATTTTTTAAGTACATTTTCAATTGTATTTTTGAGGTTTTGTTTATCAGGCGCCGGGATTTTATTCTACTTTACCGCCCCCATACGCTACTTTATCGCCAGCATGTGCTACTTTAACGTACGCATATAGTGCTTTACCGCCCGCAGGGTGTCATCTTACAGTTTCCACCATTGTAACTAAAATGTAAACAAACAATTTTAATGCAGTTGTGCATAAAAGACGTAAATATCAATAAACATCTGATTTCCGAATTAATAGTACAGCCATCTACAGTTTAATACGCTATATATGTGTACTTGTGGTTAGCATCCTATTATGACTGGTTCAATTTGGTACTTATGGGATGAATTAGGCTCATATGACACTAGGGAGGCGGCATTTGTGCGGGGTAGGGCGAAGCATTTAGAAACTGTAGGATTATAACGCATGACATGCTTCAATTTTATATTTTAAAAACCTTACTTGCGATGCTGCTCTGCATTATCCGGCCGGCTACCATTCCCTTGAGCGAGCTCCGTATACCGCTGCATCAGGAGGCTAAGGACCTGTCGGGCCGTGGAGAAGCTGCGATACGTGGCCAAGAAGACGTTGATGTACGTAGTCTCCAGTTCGCCATCGTCGGTGGCTAACGCCTCTACCAGCCGCCTCAGGGTCCCGCCTTTCACGAAACGCACGCGGACGGTTTCCCATTCCAAATGGGAAATCTCATCATCCGAATCCTGCAACCGAAAGAAAAGAGTAGAACATAATTTTATACCACACAATGTTGAGTTTATTTCGAATACCTACATAAGATATACTACTTTCTAACGCAGTACGTGTTCAATGGTTAAATGTCAAATCATAAATGAGTTAATTAAATAAATTACATTGTGTACGTATTCAACTAGATTAAATAATTTTTATATTTATTAAAATTTAATTTTTTATTTCAATACTTAATTACTCCTCATTAGATATTAAATAATAATGAAAACTTGATCAATAAAACTGAATAATTTAAAAGTTTCCATAAAATGCATGGAGAAAAAAATTTAAACCCTTTTGACCCTATTATTGGTTGTATATTAATAGTTTTATTATACAGGGTGTTCATTTTAAATGTGCAACCATTGCTATCTCCAGAACTATAAGCTACAAAGACGGTTAAATGGGCAAACAATTTCTATTTCACAAGAAAAAATTAAAGAAAAGAAAAAATATTTTTTGGACCAGTGGTTCTCAAAATACGGCACCTAACTTTTATATTTTAAATGAGAACATATATTTTTTATTTGCTCATTCATTGGAGAATTTAATTCTGAATTAAGTGATATATTTTTATTCCCTTACATAACAATTTTTTTAGAAAAATGCATGTGAAGTTTTATATTAATTTGACTAAAATATGGCTATAATAAGAGGGTCATGAAAGGAAAAAAAGAATACGTGTTAATTTTTTTACAAAGAACATTCACTTCTTTGATCAGGGCAGTCTAATTCTATATAATAAAAATAACATGTATTCATTTTTTCCATTCTTGGCACTCTTATTATAGCCATATGTTAATCAAATTAGTATAAAACTTTGCATGCATTTTTCTCAAAAAATCGTTATGTAAGAGTATAAAAATATTATATCACTGAATTCAGTATTAAATTCTCTAACGAATGAGCTATTAAATATATATACTCATTTAAAATAAAAAAATTAGGTTCCGTATTTTGAGAACCAGTGGTCGAAAAAAATAATTTTTCTTTTCTTTTAATTTGTCTTGTGAAATAGAAATTGTTTTCCCACTTAACCAGCTTTGTAAGTCTTATAGTTCTCGAGATAGCAATGGTGGCCCATTTAAAATGAATACCCGGTATACATAGTTCTGTTCTTTTTAGTAATTAAAAATTTAAAAACCAAAATTTTATTTTATTATCATGAAGAGGGTGCCACTTTTATCACCGACCTGTGTATAATATCTATTGTAACATTAGGTGGACCTTGGAAGGGAACAAGTCGAACTTTAACCTAGCCGCCCCTTCAGTGGTTTCAAATAAATAAGTTTTGGTACATTTTGGAACTTTATTTTTCTCCGAGTGAATAAAAGATTTAAAAAATCCACTCAATATTGGAGTATATACAGGAATGACCCGAGAATATGTGGACAAAATTTATATATATATATATATATATATATATATATATATATATATATATATATATATATATATATATATATATATATTCTCTGGTCATTCTAGAACATATGCCAATATTGAGTGCATGGATTTTTTAAACATCTTATTATCTCGGAGAAAAATAAAGTTCCACAATGTGCCAAAACCCTATGTTATTTAAATGGGAAAAATCAAGTGCATTTAAGGCACGGTCAGGTATTAATATTAAGCGGAATCATTGCCAGCACATTTTTAATTTATTTATTTGGAACCACATTAGGTGGCGATCTAAGGTCCATCCTATGTAATATATCCCTCACTTTGTTTTCTGGAAGCAGTTACAGAATTCGCATAACGCCTGTTATTGCTCCAAATGTCATTACTTCTTAACAGAGTCGATAGATACTGTTTTTAGTTTTACCAATTATACACAGACGATAATTCAGTGGGCAATGACCAGTAATGATACCTGTCAATTCTCAGGTAGGGACTTCATGCTATAAGAACTCATAATTTCTTGGCGTTTGTCGACTAGAGTGAAATTAACTTCTTCGTCATTTTGGCGAGCTCATCTACTTTTTCCTTGCCTAAAACTTCCTCATGCCCCGCTGGCTGTCTGACATTTTCTTGAATGTTGCTTCATTTAAATCTTTATTTAAGTTTATACGATCAAGGAGATTTATTGCGTACATCTCTGCTTAAAATATTGTTGAACTGATGCAGTTGGATTCCTTTATTATTTGGTAACCTGAACCAAATATACCTACATCTACTTTGGTTTCTTCTGACTAATTTTGAACAATCCATAAACCAGAATAGGGAGTCCCTTTGGAAAACTGTCCTCCTACTTTTTATATAGTAATCTTGAATAAATACACCCACTCCAGGACAGAATCTTTTTTGGAAATCTGGACCAAACTTTAATTAAAATGTTATGCAAAATAACAACGTAACTTTATTGCTTATACGAGTAGTATAATATAAAATTAATAAAATTTCAAGAACATGTTTTATCTTTCAATAATTTAGTTTACTGGTTAGTCCTTTACCTAAATCAATAAGTACTCTCATTAAAATCATATTTCTAGAAGATGATGACTCACGCTGTTGTAAATTTCCAACTGAACATTTTATATTTTAGGAAACTAAATCAATAAGCAATTGTTTTAATGTTAAGCGCCTACTACTGAGCAAATTCAAATTGAGGTGACATAATTATACTACGAATGTTAATTCTTAGAATATAATACATATAATTAGTTTAGAATACGTAATTGCGATGAATCATAACAAAAACATCAACTAAGTACTTTGAATTTATTAACAATGTTTATAGCTTTACATCAGTGAACATGTTAATACTGTTATTAGTTTTTTATATAACATATAAATTCTATTACAAATTTATGATTTATTTATTTAATAACTGTAACGCCTTTACTTAATGTAAATAAAAAAGAAAGTGTTTTAATAAACAAGAATAAAATTAATCTTAAGTCGAGAAATAATTCACTCGCATCTCATTGTATCCTCACGATCTCGATTCCAATCAAATTTCTCAAAAGCGTCTTCTGCATTATTTATTAAATAATTTACAAGTTACTAGGCCTGATGCATCGCTCTGCATTAACTAGGACTGCGAGGACATATATTCGAAAATTTCTCCTTCAGACCAACATGGGAAGGATGTCTAAACCATGGAAGAGAAGTGGCCTAATCTATTGCAGATTGCTGAGAGCGAAGATTCCCATGTTGGTATGAATTCATCATCCTATGGGCGTCTTTACAGTGGTAGTCTGCAGTGACGCATTATCCTACAACCTACAAGTCCGGGCTTGTGACGCAAAATTTTTCAGAGTTATTTGGTTGGTGAAAAGCAAAGCAAAAAGAAAAAGCCTCGCGCGCTTGTGACGCCAAACTAAAAGCCGTCGCGAACTTGAGCGACACGAAGAGCGGCGAAGCGAAGCGCGACAAAGAGAAGTTTTTTCATTCATTATATTCTTATGTGTACAGTCGTCCCGTTGCTCTGCTCTGCGCAGCTCCAAAGTGCGCGTATACATATAATCATACATTGAATGAAAAAACTTCTCTTTGCCACGCTTCGCTTCGGTCGCTCAAGTGCGCAACGACCTTACGCCACTGATAGTCTGCCTAGACATACCAACTTTTAAGATACTACTGCTCGAAATGTGACTTTTTCTTCCTAGTCCTGTGACTTTATTATAAATAATAAATTATTGAAATATGGCATAATGAATAATTCAGGTTGACTTTAGTTCGCGGCTTTTTTTAAAATAATTCAAAATAAGTGAGTAATATGGTATTAAAATAAATCAATTTGACGATATTTACTAATTTCGTAACATTGTGGAGTCGGTATTATTGTACCGATTCCGTTCTACTTTTGCACACTATATAAGCAAACCTGTAAAAAGTTCGCTACAGAGGCATATTTGTATTATTATTAATTATTACAAAATAAATAATTAAGTTTAAAATTCTTAATTTTAAAGTATATTTTTTATGGTCCAGATTACGAAATTTTGAAATATAACTAAATACGTTATTAATATATGCTGTTTAAAAAAGATTTCAATTTAGAAAAGGATAATTTATTAATGTATCACAATGTTACTACAATTTAAAATTAATTAAATTTTAGCGTGTAGTTCCCTTACTAGATGTTTATCGTCTATTTTGTGACTGGTTTAGCATCCCCTCTTACTTCCTTCCATGTTTCCTTCACATGCATTTATTTCAATTTTAAATATTTTCCAAAATATACAGGTAGTTTACTGTTGTCTTATTTTTTAATGTGACACTATAGGTCAAAAGAAAGCGAAAAACGTTAAAACACATGTACGGAAACGTTGCGTTATAGAGCGACAGCCCTTTGAAGGTGCTCCTCCACAGAAACATTTTCGTTAATAATTTTGTTCTGTATCTCAACCAGAAACGTCTCATAATTATGGGGATGCTTTGAAAGCTTTAAATTATTTTTTACTCTTGTATTGTAAAAATACACAAAAAGGTACTCTTGCTAAAACTTGATAAAAGCAGTAGTTTTTCAGGTATTTCAATTTTTAAAAATCAGTATCCAATAAAATAAAAATAGGTAAAAACTAGTTACTAATCAAATTTATATAAATTCATTCTTGGATATACATAGACGTCAATATTTCCTGGACGTACCATTATCGTTACAATATCCATAAAGAAACACTAAATCTGCATATTCACCAGCACGAACCTTTTCCATTATTTTGTTAATTAACAGAAAAATTTACCAATAAGATAAATAACAGTAGTTATAAACAGATTTTGTTTTTATTTATTTATGTTCTATTTTCTGAGGCTAAGGTAACATGTATTTATTTGAACTAGAAAGAGGCTGCCGCTCGAAATTAATTTTTTTCAGACTAGTACTATGACATTATTATTAATAATAAAATGTTGATATTTGGCATAATGAATAACGAAGATTTAGTTTAGTGCACTACATATCCTTTTTTGTGATAAAATTTAAAATAAATTAGTAATATGTTATTAAAATAGGTCAATTTATTGACATGAGCCAGACGAGAATAACTCTGCTTCCCTTGTAGTAGTTAGTTAGTTATCAGTAATAATTAAAGATACAAGTACAAGTATTTAATCATTTTGCCGGAATCATGTCTATTTTTAAAAATGAACAGTGCAATAATCTGAAATTCCTTGTAAAATTGAAAAAATCTCCAAGTGAGTGTTTGAAACTGTTGACGAATGCGTACGGACGGATATTAATATGATGACACGTACGCGAGTGTATGCACAAACTATTTGTGGAGGGACGAAAGAATGTTGAAAACATGGTGCCAAATCCGGCAAGTAAGATGACTATTCCAAACAATAATTTTCTCCTCACCCAGACACTGCTTTACGGCCAGAGCATTGTGGGCAGAAGCATTGTCCCGGTGTATAAGTACGACAGATATTGCATAACCAAATAGGCATGCACAAAGTTTGTGTCAAAATGGTACCAGAAAACCGAGCAAAAAACCTCAGTCAGGGACAGAAAGTTGCTGAAAAAGATAATTAGATGAAACTTAGATTTTTCAGTACCATCCAGAAACCAAGAGGCAATCACTGGAAAACTCCCACGTCACCGAGAATATCAGCACTAGAAGAAAGAAACTCCGCTATTACAAAAGAAAACGAAAGAAAAAAAAAGAAAGAGAACACGACAGAGTACGAGTGCGTATTATGCAAGAAATTAAAGAAGAAATTTGGGAACAAATTTTAGAGATAAAGGAAGAATATGAAGTATGCACAGTGAAGATCAGCTGGAAATTAAGAAGTACCCTGAAGAAGAAAAGAGAAGCCAACTAGAAATGAATAGTCCCAGACGAGCAGCTGCAAACAAAACGGAGTCAGAAGACAGCGCGGAAGACGCGTGTGGACAGATCAAGTGAAAAAAATGAAAACTCGAATCAGATGACGACAATGACATTATCTCTCATTGCAAGGAAGAAAGTCAAGAAGAAGAAGCCCAATAGAACGTTTGGAAATGGTGGCAGGAAGAATTCGCTTGTCTCACGACGTTGAAGAAGTCGCTAAGACGGTCGACCATACAACCAAGGAAGTATTCAACATCATCTTCAAGAACTGGCGTAAGTGCATGACAGAGAAAGAGAGATCCACCATTACTGATCGGAAGAAGTATAACTTCAATTAGATGTACACGTACTTCAGGAAAGTTCCAGAGAAGAATGGGAACAGAACCAAGGAAGAAAAGCTCGAGTTAAAGAAAAGAAAAAGAAGAAAAATGAAGAACTACAAAACAAGTATAGGTTCTGTATCACTGGTGGGCTTAAAGAGAAGATTGGTAGCTTGAAGTATCTCCTGGCCACAAATGGAATGAAATCCACCATGATCCCATCGTCACTACTTGGCTCGCTTCCTGGACTGAAAACAACAATTTAAGTTGAACACAGACAAATAGGCTTGGCTGAAGTATGAAACTGCCTGCAAAATGGCAGGAGCCGGAAGAAGGTGCAAGGAAGACTTGAAGAGCTAGGAGAAGCGGATTAGACGACACAAGCCGGGGGCGTCGTGCTTAAGGCTAGTAATGTAATGAAAAGGGAAGACCAGGCGGACACTGTATGTTGTTGCTCATTGAGAGTGGAGCATATAGAGGTACAGGAACAGGAGGATGAGAAGTATTATGTCGTCATGCTTGATTATTCCTCGGAAATGACTCCATCCGGTGTTAGAATGAGGTTCCACTAGAAAAGCGCGTTTTCAGGAACCTGCAGCTGTTCTTGGACAATGAAGCACCACGTGACGATCTATTTGACCGGTAGAACACATAAATCATGGACAAACATCTGAACGAGTGATAGTCTCAACGTCAAGGTGTTCCGCACCTACATCGTTTTGCAGATAAAGAGAAGAACTTAAACGACTACAGTCTGCCACTTCCTTCAGACTTCTAAATACGCGGGCTTCGTCATCACGGGAGGAGGAGAGGAAGTGTAACGCGAGAGTACTTACATTTGATCCGCGACCCCCGACCGGCGCGTGCGAGCTGACGCCTATGAATAGAAGCATTCTAGTAGGAGGAGGAGCCTAGGTAGGCGATCAATAACAGTGCAGCGTGCGAAAGGCGGACGATGTGAGGCGGACGGTTACGTAAACAAGGGGAGATAAGCATTATTACCCGTGTATTATTATATAGTTCGAGACGTCACGAGAATATTACAGAAGGTGTTAAGAGTAACTATATAAGCGACGTACGTGTGTGCGAATTCATTCATTCACTCACATAGAGTGTTAGTCCATCAGAAGGACAGTTACATAAATAGACAGATAGTGAAGTGAAAGGTGAATTCTGTCCGAGCAATTGAATATACAGACGCTGGTGTCAGTTGAGTATATAGACGCTGTGGAGGTCGGTAGGTCGGACAGTGACATAAATAGTGGAAATAAATAATCAGTAATACCGTATAAATAAATAGTCCTGTTAATTGTTTAAATAAATAAATAGTGTTTAGTTAATTATATTCGTAGTCTTCAAATAGTATTTAATAATTATTTAATATTAGTAATCGTCATTATTATCTTTTTAATATTTACTTATCTTAATCTTAATAAACATTTATTTTAATTAATAATAACTATCTAATATTTACACTTCACCCATATAGTAAAAAACGTTACAGTATTTTATCTGTTACTCAAAATTGTCTCATCAAAATTTCAGGGAAATAGAATCGTTGTAAATGAAAAATGTAAAATAAAAAGATATATTTGTTTTTTAGTGATTGATAAATTAATAATTACGCCAATAATCGGCCAAATGATAAATAACAACAGCTAATAATTTAATTGAGTAATTAATAAAGCTAACTAAAACAGGTCGTAGAAATAGTTCCTAAACCAAAAAGTCAAACATAATTTAATTAGGTTGAAAAGAGAAACTTAATTTTGTCAATTAAAGACCATGTAATAATGTCAACTAACTGTAAGCACGCTACTGGAATATTATGTAGAAATTTGAAATAAACATAGTCGAATTCCTTCAAAAATTCAAGTAACATTTCACATAGTCTTTCATCAATCCTTGCCAACTTAAATGCATGGCTTGACGAATGAGTAACACGGGGGTTGAAAGCGGCAAGCTTCATTACTCTACTCGTAACATTTGTTTTGAGCTTTTGTGGATCGCAGAAGTTGAAAAATGAGGTCAGAGGTGATTTGTCATCTGGATTAGATATTGATTTGTAGCCAAATAAAAAGGTCAAGTGAATTGGAGAAAATAAGGTGGTTTCTCAACAATAAACTCGTAAGGTGATGCTTAGTCGTCTGAAATGGATTAGCACGGTCACCTAGAAGCTGATGTTTCCACACCAATACAAAACGCGCACCCATAGTTGTAGCAGGGCGACGCACGAGACGACGCATCAGGTATAAGGCTCCGAAGGCTGTGCGATCGATCTGATCAAAAAATTGATTAATCGGTCTGATCGGTTAATCAGAAGATCAATCCAACAACTGGTCAAGGTTATGTACACGCACGCGCGTCTCATGATTACTACATTAGTTTTTGATATTCAAACAAAAAAAAAATATAGCTACTTGTATATTTATCACACTCGGAAGCTATCAGCTAGCCCCTTATACGTACATCTTAAATAAATGTAACACTGGCAAAAATCAAACCAAAAGTACGGCAGTGATAACTGCGGCTCGGTGAGTTCGGTTATAAAGGGTAAACGGCGACCGAGGCAGTGACATCTATTCAAGCTCTAGATAGAGAGTATTAAATGATATTTAACCATGTTTTTAATTTCGATTTTATAATCTTTAAAATTCAGGTACATTTTCAGATAATTGTTTTTTTACGTTATAAGGCTGGGAAGTGAGGTATTACGGTACGAATGGAGAAACCGTGTCAGGATATTCGAAATGAGTACCGTAATTCACAGCCATACGACGTACAACAATTTATTTCACACTGTCCACGTGTTTTAAAAATTTATATTAATTCAAAACATATCTATTTAGCTTAGGTCACATATCATCTTTGAATTCGAGACATTTGTGTGTATTTGTTTTATTTTTGTTTGTCTTGATTGTCAAAAAAGACAGATGCATCTTCTTTTGGTGATATTTGTGATTTATTGAGTGAAATTTCTACAAAATATGGCGATTGGCGAGTCTACGGGTTACAGTGAACCTTGTTCCCACCAAGTTGTCGAAAAAGAATACCGGTTATTTTGTGATTGGCGGAAAATCTACAATTTTTTACTCGTACAAGCGCTCCAGGCTCTATCAATATCAACAAATTTCCACCACCACGGTAACTATCAATGGGGCATGTGAACTTTTAGAATTGGTGAAAATACTGATTGTACCATATTAATCGCTTATAAGTTTCAAGTTATTTAAAATAAATTTGCCAGAAATTGATTTTGACGTTTCTATTTTCTTTATGTTAAAAATAAACATTCCGTGAAATGTTTCCAGGCAACACTTCCCAGTCCAGGTAATGTAATGTGCAATTTCCCGGATTCAAAATAGCAACGTAAAGTAGTATACAATGAACACATACGAAATAAAAAGAATTAGTATCGACAAAGTTTGATTTCACGAATTTAAATTATTTATTTAATCCATGTAAATACTGTCGGCTTTCAAGCGCACTATAGTGACTGTAAAATCATCAATACAACTACAAATTATAATAAATATATTTAGTAAATAACTCAAATGACGCCTTAGTTGAATCAACAATTTAAAGAATGTATTATATTTAGATTTTCTTCGAAAACATTTCATATTCGCATATTCATTTGTTAATCTTCCTATTCATTGCCAGCTATGAATACATATTCATTCCGCTATTCAGAATATGAAATGAAGGATCCAAATATTAATTTCGCATAAACAAACCAAGCGTCTCGAAATTTGTAATCTATAACACGGTCACGGAACATTCCTAGCATTCCGTTTTCCATTTTCGTCTGCACGTCACTGCCTAATCATAGCGATTGTTTCGCATTTGATGTGAGCAATCAAATACGTCAAAAATGAAAATAAACAAAACATAGCATCATAGCAACAACAAGCAAAAAAACATTTGTATTGTTTTTCACTCTTTTAAATTTTAGATAAAGTAATAACACATTAAAAAATATACTAGTTGTTATTTGCTATAACGTCATTGAAAACGTAAAGAACTTATTTATTGTTTCACGAATGCATAACTTATTTTTATGATAAAAATATATGCGTCATAGTTTTGATAATGTTACAAAGTTTTTATTTTATTCTTATAAAACGAAAAATTAAGTGTTAGCCCTGAAAATAAGAATATTAAAACACATTTATCACCCAAACCAGTATATTCAGAATTAATACAAAAAATAGCAAATCTAGATGGCCGTCGCCTGGCCGAACCCGGTCACGCGGAATCCTCCTCCACGCCGTGATTATTTCTGCAAAAGAATTAACACATGAGAAATACTCAGTGAGGAGTCAACCATTCACATAATACACGCGCATCCTCCACAATGTAATGTATTGCAAAACCACACCACAAATAACACACGTATGCAACAAAGTCCAATAGAACAGGGAAAAGGGAATGTCATCTTATGCGAAACGCATACCTGCTACTCCATAGCAGTGTGGCCCCGGACTTACGCGTACATACTCAACTGTACCTGCCATTACCACCCTGGCCCCGGTCTTACGCGTACGTATACTCAACTGTACCTGCCATTACCACTACTGTGGCCCCGGACTTACGCGTACGTATACTCAACTGTACCTGCCATTGCCAGCCTGAGCGGTGTGGTTTATCCCGGCACTCAACACATGGTTACACAACCAACCTTGCCATTACCACCCATGGGAATAGGGAGCTACCCTAACCCGAATTCCGCTCAGGTGCTGATGACCCTAGTGGACTTACTTCGGCCTTAGGGGCATAGTTACAAAACCAGGATAAAACTATCCCTGCCGTTCCCACGCGGTCAATCAGCGAAACCCACGAGGCTAGCAATCGTGGACACATAGATCGCATTCCTGGTTACCCTTATCAGCTCTCTCACCACACCTGGAGGCTCTACCGGGCGCGACCGTTCAACAAGGATTAGGATAAAGGACAACACCGTAAAATAAGAGAATAATCATACAAATCCGTATCTCCATTACTCTTGCCATCGTAAACTAAAAGTGTGTGTAAGACTAAACTCACAATCATACACATGCTAGATTAACTCTCTCACCTGAATCAATACACAAATCAATCACTACGATATCGATGTTCTCACACTGAAATCTAGAAATAAACTGAAATAAAATACATGAATACCAGTATCATTAAATGTAGCTCTTATCCAACAGCATCGGTTACGTACCTAAATAGCTAATTAGAGACAAAACATAATAAATTTAATAAAAATAATCTTACGCAAAATAATTACTGTGACATTCTTTGAACTTCCTACTACAATTTGCGGTTTCAATATACTAATTATTACTCAGAAATATTGTACAAACATTGTGGCTAATACATTAAACAAATTGTAAAATGCATCATTCCGGGCAAATTTATCAATTTAAAAAGTTTGAAATTCAAAGCAGCCGGAGAAGCTGTCAACAAATTTAATAAGTTTGTTTTTGTTAACAGCATTTCATTGCCCTTAAAAACGAATCCATACCACAGTATCACAAAAAAATTGAATTTTTACGTTTCAGAAAAAGCTCAGCGAAAAAAGTCAATAAGTAGAAATTTCCAACTTACCGTGTAAGACCGTTTTTCGAAGAGAAAAATATTACAAGCAATTAATTTCTTAAAATTACTTATCTGCAGACCAGAGATTTTGCCATTTGGTAACTCATATATTTTTAAATTTGTTACTCTAAAAAACTATTCAAGAGGCAAATGCAAGAATGTGTGGAAGTATTCGATACTTTTGTATGGCAAATACCAATAGAAACGTCTTCATGTGAATTGTTCCTTAACATACCCCCTGGATTTAAATGATTGTATAGCTTTGATATAACTTCAAGATTAAGAATAGTTTTCAATTCGGGATGTATTGTATTAGATGCCATAACACCCTATTTGACGAGCGACTCATTTATTTAATAACACAAAACTGACTGTGTGCATTAAGTGACCGGTTGTGATTCGGTCAAGTCCAGCACAAGCTATGAAGCGTATCGAAGAAGTAGGATCAAATCGAGACATACGTTAATTGAATTTTGTAGTGTTGTACTTATGTTTAAATAATTATAAACTGTGCACAGTTCATAATTATTGCACGAATCTGGAAATAAGTATCGGTCTAAGTAGGTACCTACTATATATAATGCTTTGTATAAGATATTTAATTTTATGAGATTTCTTGGCCTTTAAAATTGAGCGAACATTTCTTCGGTAAGAAATACACGGGGATCCAAATTATGTTATCAGCGTTATGACCTGAGTTTGATTTTGGCGTCTATATTTGACCGTAACACTTTTCTGGTCTATTGCAGTCAATCCGATTTGAGCCACAAGAAGACAATATGACAATATATTATGTAATTGTGCTTAATTTCCAAAAAGGCGTTCCAGAAATGCATCTAATAATGGTGGGACCACTGGAAAAATGAGTTCAGACCCAAGAAAACAATTTTAAAAAGAATTAGGATTTTAAATCTCCTGATGAGTAATAGTATTTTTCCCGGCCAGAGATCATTAAATATATCTAAGTGTTTCCTGCCTAATACATTCTTTCTTGAAATATACTTTATTAATTTTAAAACTTAACAAATGTTTATAAAGAAAGCTTGTTACTAACTAATGATTAAATCATCATTATTATGCAGACACGAAAATGTTTGCGTAATTGAATACAATCTTGTACGTAACTGTTACTATTGAATTGACCATTATTTAACCAACGGATAACCGTTGAATCTATCAAACAATACTCAGCTTCTTTTCAATTGTCAAGTTCACGTAATTCAAGTCAAATATATTGACAGACAATGAATTGGAATAAGTCTGAATCAATAGGTTTGACTATTACGCAAAAGCATTACCATATGGCACATAGGCCAAGCAAAGGAAAACATAAATAGAATGAAATGGAAACAGACTGAATAAGTGAATAATTCATTAATTCAATAGAATTGATATTTATTCCAAAAACAACGTATGTAAGAGAATCTTCGTTTAAATTGGTCTTTGTTTCAATTTAAATTAACTAATTACGAATAATTCATGGACTTCAGAGGGACTTGAACCCTGAAACTTCTATGTTCCAACAGAGCCACGAAGTCCCCTTGAAATGAGTAAAGTCTTCACCTGTCTTGTCTTTTGCTAGAGAGTTGCCCATGCCCAGTCATGCTTATGAATTTTTCACAAAAACCTTTCTTCGGTATTTAATACATATTTGAATCGTTTGCGTAATAGTGTTTCTTTGATCTAAATGCCATTTCTATATTTTAAAGTTATTAGCCAAACATAACCACGTTATACCGAAGTGGGTACCAGGGCATGAGGAAGTTTTATACAATGAAAGAGCAGATAAGCTCCGAAATTACCGTTTCAGGGATCTGAACCTTCCCGTGGATTTCTACAAAGTAAGTCCCCCGGCCTCTGACGGTTGATAATAAATATCGTAAGACTGGCTACTCCGTTATGAAGCTGATCCTGATATGTTTATAGAACGATTTATTACTATTGATGAGATATGGGTTCCACTATTCATCTGAATCAAATTAATAGTCAAAAAAGCAAGAGGTTCACCACCTCCCAAAAATGTTAATGCACACGTTAATTCAAAATAAAATAATTAACTTCCAAATTAGCGGATGAACGTAACTTCGCAGAGACATTAATTATTACTCTGAATGTCAACTGCCATTAGTGACTAAATGGCAGTTCACATAACAATGTAAATAATTGTGCGGCTAGTCCTGCCTTCTCTATATTAGGCTGTCGGCTCTGGGATAAGAACGAAGAAATTTCTAAACACATTATTATGTGAAAGTCCAGCCTCAGTAGGTCCCTTCCAGAAAATTATATTTGGGTCATGTTACAATAGATTTTATAGGTCGCAGTAACAAAAGTGACTAGCGCTTTGTTTTTACTGTTTCTTAAATGGAATCTTAGATTCACTAAGACAATATACCTATAAAACTAAAATATACTGCTGGTGGAAGTAAGATTTGTGAGACTGACATTGGACGATGACAGATATGTAATGAAATATCTGCATATAGCTGCACTTGTCTGTAAGAATACCTCTGCGCAAGCGCCGGATTGCTTTGATTTTATTGGCGTAGAACGTAAAAGAGGAACTAGCAGGCGGGATATTCTTACACTAACTGACTAAGATAGACAATAATGTTTGCAGCAGACTCCTCTTAAGTGAGAGATAGGGCATCAGCAGTATATTTTAGTTTTATAGGTATATTACTAAGACATTGTCATCTCATAAATTCCAGTAATACAGTTTATATTATTTAAGATTAAAATTCCTAATCTAAATTTAGTGCGCCATGTTGGGATTTTCAAGTATCAAGAGATGGCGCTGATCGCATTAAACAATGGTACACTTTTTGTTGGCATTTGTAAAATGTCAATAGGAGAAAAAAATGAATTGTAGATGGCAGGTCGGACGACGACAAATCCCCCATTTGGCCGCCATTTTGTCTAGTAAAATAGTGATATCATATATTGTTTTTATTTCAAAGTGCAAATATTGAAACGATTTATATTTATGTTCAAAATAAACATTTATTTCACTCACCAACAAATGATAAAAGTGATATTTGCTACGTTCACAAATCTCTCACTAGATGTCAGCTACTTTGATTTTTTTCTGCTATTGTGTTTCTTTAGTTTTCATATTATTTTCTCATTTATTAGTATTTTTTATTTATATTTCAAGTACGTATAATAGAGTTTTTGTAGTCATATAGTTGTAGTTTCATGTAAATTTGAAATGTGTACCACTGTTTGTAGTTCCAATATTCGCCGCTAATTTGCGTTTTCTTATATGAAAATCCCAATACTGAAAATATTTTTAACTCTTTTTTTCATTGTTAGCGCAAGTTTACTTCGAATCTCACCCAACATGTTCTATTTTCCGAAATACAAAACAAAACAAGTTTACTTAGTATTGGAAACAAAACGAGATTCCACTGTGTTTAGCTTCTGCAATAGAATTCTCGTAATTGGTTTAATGTACAATGCTACTGTACCAATTCTTACTATACAAGTTTGAAACTAATGTAATTAGAGAGAATGATATAAATTCAATACAATAAGAAGAAAAGTATGCAAGCTTTTTTAGGTTGTAATAAAATTCAACGTAACTTGTATAGTTTACGTTAGAATTATTACTTATACTCTGAAATAAAATCTACATACACTATTTAAATAAAAGTGAAGGTGACTTACACTGACGGATGAAGAGAGACTCCTGGTGGGCCTATGGTATCGCACCTTCTTCAGGTAGACGGTATAAACGGCGCCATCTGCACGCTCTTCGCCCCAGAGCCGCCACGTAGGCTGCTGGAAAAACACAGACAGATAAACACAATGCCATCATCAAAGATATTCGTAAAGAAGTTTGTATAGTAAGTTTTAGATAAGAAAATAGCAGATGGCGCTTAAGAGCCGAGCGTTATACAGATTAAATATATTTTTTTTAATCAAACTTTGTTAATACTAAATATTTTTATCTGTATATACAGAGTGTCCCATTTAAGGTACGAGTGCATTGGGATCTCGAGAACCGTAAGAGCTACGAGGTTGGTTAAATTAGACAAAAGTTGCCCCATTAGGAGACCATTTTAACGGTATTTTGTTATTTGCGAAAAAATGCATAGGTCACTAGATATAGGCGAAAATGTAAATTTTGCAGTTTTTTATTTTTGCAAATAACTTCGAAGTGTGAAATTATACTGGATTTTGGTTTGCACATCTTTAGGGCACTTTTTTATGTTCTTTCGTCTGGCGATGCTCAAT
The DNA here is from genome assembly GCA_963082715.1 of Harpalus rubripes. Classification (NCBI taxonomy): domain Eukaryota; kingdom Metazoa; phylum Arthropoda; class Insecta; order Coleoptera; family Carabidae; genus Harpalus; species Harpalus rubripes. The sequence goes on along the minus strand of OY720460.1, from coordinate 45,433,981 downwards.
TTTTTTTATCAATGTTGGTTTTCGAGGATTGATGTCAAAGTTTTTATTTTTATATGGGCGCCATATTGGAAAGTTACGCCATTGAAAAGAGAATTTTTTTAGCTTTACAATGATATAAAATAGTAATAATTTATTTTTATAATTAACAGAGAAATTAACAAAAAATGTTATATATATATATATATATATATATATATATATATATATATATATATATATATATATATATATATATATATATATATAGGTACCTGGATATTAAAAAATAAAATGTAATTAAAAACATGGTTATATTACAAATTTCTGTACATTTTTTAGCAAATGCTCACAAATAATAATTTTTTAGCTATTGTGAACTAATTGTAAGTGTAGATTTTGGCGAATTAGAGCCGGTATTATATACGTGCAGTTAAATTTAGTTTCATTGTAAATTTAATTAAATGAACAAATGCAACGAGAACTTTTGACAGCAATACTTTAAATGTCATAAAGCACATGGGAATTGATTCGAATTTGTTCATTTTATTATTTTTAGATACTATGGAACTAAATTTAACTGCATGTCTATAATATGTCGACCATTATAGCCGGGTGTACCAACGTAACTTAAAATTTAAGCGCTTTATAAACTAACAATATTGCGTCGAAATGAAATGTCAAATAAATTATTAAATATTGTTGTCGATTAGCATTTTTTTTTTTAAGATTATTAAGGTACAGGGCATAAGAGGGCAAAATTTACTTTCCTTTCTAAACCAACTCTATTTTCTTACGTGAAACAGGCTATAGCAACGAAACAGATATTAGATTTTATTGATTAAAGAAAGCTGATTTGGTGCGGGCATCTGCCAAGAAAGTATGAAAAAAAAGAAACGAAATTTGCATAAGACTAGAAGCAGAATACAGCGTGAACATTGATATTTAACATGGGAAAACATTTTTTTTTTAAATATGATCTGTTCCGTAAAACTGTATGGGGTGGTACATACATTTTAGTGACAATTTGTTTTTAATTTACGGCTTTAGTGACAAAATAAAGTTATGTGATTAAAACAAAACGACTATGTTTTATTTCAAGAAATGAGCGTCGGTTATCTATCAAATACTTATTTTTTGCTTTGACAGTTTACTCAACATTAATTTTTTGAAATAATCACATACTAACAGCATTTTTACCACGTCTTAAGATTACTCGATCACCCAAAAATTCGGAATTAAATTCTCTATGTTAAAATCACTGATTAAAATTTTACAGTACAGATTGATTGATAATATTTAAGAAAAACGTCTGTCACGGTTTCTCGTTTTCTCCCTATACGAGTATAGCGTGTTACCATGGCATTTACCAGTTCTTCTTTTAAAATAAATTAAAGTAAACACATTCTATGTTGAACTTGATCTGTAATCTGTATGTTTGTCAAGAGTCTATTTTTATTTCGCATCACCATCTGGAAATTCATTACATAACGCAATTATTGTGTCTACTGTATCTGTGAGAACTCTTAATGGATTTAATACTATTAGTTAATTTGTAAGTCTGGAAAAAACGTACAAGGTTTTTCCTTTAACTCTGTTTACTTGTACTTAGATAACATTAAATTACTAACGTTTTGTTTTGATGTTTAATTATAATTGACTTTCTAGAATTTACAGAAAGAAGAATATTTATAATAACAATAATTTAAGGACAATGCAATTCTATTCATAAAGAGTTAATCTCCTTATAATTCCTACCTTTACCTTGTTCACCTTTCTATAGATAAAGTAAATATCAACTTTGGTAAAAAAATTATGAGGACACAGTACAAAACTATGTGTAAGTATAGTTTGTACAGATTTCTACTGTTATGGCTTTGCCTTAATAAGCCTGTGGTAGACGAGCACAGCTGAGTGTAGAACTGCCTGTCGCTTATGGTCAGACTGCAAAATATTTAAATTCGGAAATCTCTGTATGCATTACGTATTTCATATTGATATTTAATGAATTTGAAAAACAAGTTACGTCATTGACCATTGTTACAAATAGTGATGGGACAATTCCCGAAATTGAATGTAGAGGAAGAATTCCCAGGAATTCCCAGGAAAATTCCCAAGAATTTTTTTTTTTATTTCCCAAGTAATTTCAAATATTTCGTTGCACCACAATATTTGTTGACGAAGTAAGAGTAGGTAACAGGCAGGCATAAATCACAAACATGCAAAGCAAAATGCCAGGCGCCAAGGTATAATATTAACTAAAATAAAATTTTTTTAAAAAATCCGGGAAAAAAAGTCAAGATATTTTTCTCTGCAAATCGTAGTTGTAGGAATTTCCGGGAATTTTCCCGGGAGAAAACAAAATTCCTTGCGGGAATTTTTTGGTAGCACATCACTAGTTTCAAATTAGGAAAAAATAAGATTAGTTGAAACATACTGTGACCATAGTATTAAAATTAGGAAAAATAGGATTAGCAAAGACGCACCAAACGCATATATATTAGTTTTCAAAATTTTCAAGTCGGTAGTAAGTAACAAGACATATACTTAATATGTGGCGACCATTTAAAGAAGATAACAATGATCCCTTAAGTATAAATATTGATCTAAGTAAAAAAAACCTCAAATATTTTAATAGCGAGTGGTAATACGTTGGTCATATCGGATTGTATTTGCAGTTGTATTCTACCTATGGATAATATAGACATATATCGATAGATGATACACATTGTAATTATAGCGATTGCGAACCATCACTTCATGAGCATTCACAAATGGAATGCAGAGTGTATTAGCATTATTCAGGAATTTTAGGAGCAGTTGATAGACAGTGCTTAATTTCAATCCGGAATCTGAACAATAATAAGAATTCATGACATTCGTCCATCTTATCAATTTCCACGAACGGCCGCGTCCATTTCCAAGCGCAATTCTATTTCCACCGGTCCATAAATTCTCAAAATTTCCTCTCCGTTCTCAATGTATAATAAAGTTAAGAGTCTATTAAGTGCTGTTACTGTGAGAGGTAATAAATTGAAGAAACCACGTCTCGGAAAAGTTGAGTGCTAGGTGAGTTTTTAGTCCTCACGCAAATGCAACCAGCTCCCACCGAGGTACCCACCAGATAATGAGCCCCAGAGCAGGAAGACTTAAGAGAGATTCATTACTGGCATCGATTTTAAATTAGCTGTTTACGGTTCGTTAATACAGGAAGATTGAAATCTCGAAAGAAAATATAACTTTCATCGTTTAACACATTCCTGTGGAGATTTTTTTTCGAATTTGTAGTGCGATTACATACGATACGATTGGCCATTAATGTACCAAGTCCAATTCTGCAATAAGGGTTTTCTTCTCCTAAAAATTTATTTTAAATATTTCTATGTAACGGTATGTATTGTATATTGATTAGATCAGGCGTGGCCAACAGTTTCACTTCCCGGGCCACATTTTAAAGAATATTCTTTTCGCGGGTCTGACGAAATATTAAAAAGAAAACGTGTAATAAAAAAACAATTTATGTTATTAACTATAATGACATTAGGGTATTTGTTTCAAAATATTAAAACTATAAGAAACTAAATATGGTAGGTACCTACGAATTTAAAAACAAGTTTATATTTTTATTTGATCAGTTATTTTTTACATTAATGATCAGTCGTTTGTAAAATATTTAACCACTAAATATAAATATTGTGTCCAAGTTAAGTTATGGTTACGTTAGTTTAGCTACATAGATTAAGTTAGGTTAAGTTAAGTTAAAAAGTTACATGGGTTAAATTATATTTAGTTACTGATCATTATTAGTAGTCATCATTAATTTAAAATACTGAGTCAATAAATAGCAGCCTATCTGAAATACAAAAAGAATATTTAAAAAAAAAGTGGCAGTTAAGTATGTAATGTTGAAGATTTAATCTCGGTCCGCATAACAATATTATAATTATATACCTTCAGAACTTACTTAAGCGCCGCCAAAAAATATAGGTCTTTTACCGCATACATTGGATATAATGTATTAATACAGTTTTTATACTTATAAAACGTATCTACACATTCGCGCGAATGGAGAGTCGAATCGCAATGCGAGTGGCGGGGCAAATGTGTAGTCTGTACACTCATCATTCGCCTCGTTCATCACCTTGCCGCTCGTAGCGCTCGCTCTAGGAGCGTTTTTTGGGCGAGTCAAAGGTTAAAGGTGGATATTATGGGACAGAAAGCGAATGCGGCAAGACGAGCCCGAACGGATGCCTTATTCGTGAACTTTTTCGTTGCGAATGAAGTCACCTGTGGCAGTGAACGAGGTACCGATTCAAATTATGCGCGATCCATGCGAGGCAAGGTTTGCGCGCGAAAAATCGTCCACGCCGAACCAAATTTTCTTAGGTGCATCTACACATTTGCACTCGTGTTTTGTCTCGATACTTGCCGAAATTCGCGAATGACATTCGCACGTTTGCCCCCCACAACACGAATAACCGATTTCACACTCGCCGAGTGTAAAGACTGAGTTCGCCGCATCGCTACAAGCCTTTGACTCGTCCCAAAAAACCGCTCCCGGAACGAGCGCTACGAGCGACAAGGCAAGAAACGAGGCGAATGACAAGTGAACAGACTACACATTTGCCCCGCTACTCGCCTTGCGATTCGACTCGCCATTCGTGCGAATGTGTAGATGCGTTTTGAGGCGCATCTACACATTTACACTCGTGTTTTGCCTCGTTATTCGCCGAAATGCGCGATTAGCATTCGCACGTTCGTCCCCACAACGCGAATGACCGTTTTCGCACTCGCCGAGTGTAAAGACTGAGTTCGCCGCATCACTACAAGCCTTTGGCTCGTCCCCAAAAACCGCTCCTGGAGCGAGCGCTACGAGCTGCGAGGCGAGGAACGAAGCGAATGACAAGCGAACAGACTACACATTTGGCCCGCCACTCGCCTTGCGATTTGACTCGCCATTCATGCGAATGTATAGATGCGTTGATTTATATTCAAAGTAAACTTTAAAAACGTGTTCTCTCCTTAACAAGCTCAAAATGCTACCTTTACTATTAATTCCCACAGAAACTGAATTACTGAAATTAGTGTCTGCAACTGCATCGTAAATGTGTTTAATTATGCTGCACTAAAACAAAATACGTATTACCGAAACGCAGTGAACATGTTAAAATCTTTTCTTCAACCTTTTTGATGTTTTCCTTTGGATCATGCTCAATCGACTCCCGGCCATATCAAAAAAGTCCATTACCTTCTTGCCAAGAACTTTACGAGTCGAATAGTGATTCTGTTCACTCATTTTCTTGTACTCTAACCTTTGCAGAACTGTAAAATTCTTTCAATTTGAACCAAACGTAATAAGCCAGGAGACAGGTACAATAACTTGACAGCCTAAAATATTTCGAGACAAATGTTAAACATTGACACAGATCAAACTAGTATGTATTGTCTGACAAGAGAAAATTGTTGTTCTTATCATTTTATGATATACATATTGGTCAATGACAATAATTATTATTACTTCATATTTAAACATAAATTAACACAATATATATATGGAACATCAATATCGCTTTCTAAGTACAAAAACAATAAAAAATAAGCCAATCAGTAATTGGAAAACGATACAATATCAAATGTAACAAACTTTTATTTACATTCCACTATTATCGTAAACCGATTATCGTATTTTCGCAACATGATTGAGAAACATAGCTGATTACAGTTTCCAATATTCTAAATTTCCCTAGAAGTAATAAATTTCTTGAACCCACAAAAGGTATCCATAAATTTTCGAATCCGATGAATTACTGTGAATAGAATTCCGTATCATTATCAAACGCAGATTTGAAATGTCGCCTCGTAGGAATCGAGATTTCCACAGAAAATACAATCTCCTTTTTTATTTAAAAAACGAAATTGTATTCTTTATCCGCGAAAAAATGAAAATGCCCCCAGAGTAATTCCACGACAGTAACAAAGATGTAGGTGAATTTTATCGTTCATGTCATCTGTTTTATTTTCTTTTTTTACTCTTTGGTCGTAGATGACAAGAAAAACACACCTAACCCCGTGAAAAATTTATAACAGCCAGCGTAGCACTACGTAAAGTTTCTGATGGATGAATACAAAACTTTTTCTTTTTGAATTCTGACAAGTGAATTTTTATTTTTCCCAACAAATTTTTATAATTCATCATTTCATTTTTACCGCGTACTATCCTAGGTAAAGTTATGTAGATTAAGGCGATCTATCAAACGGATGGACTGGTTTTCAAATTATATATCCTGTAAATTAAGTATTTCATTTTTCTTTTTGATTTTAAAATAATAAATCAAATAAACCAAAGTACTTTTTTATATTTATAAAAGTTTCTCTCTGATAATATTAAATTTAGATTTTTATGGTTTGCGATGCACCTATAACTGATATATTTTCGAATAATCGATTCAAACTGCAACTGTACATTAATGTTCTTAAGAATTATTGTTGCCCAACTGAGAAGGTGATATTTAACTACATCTCAAATTAAGCTCATTTTAAGAGGCTCATGTTCCTATAACTTCCAAAGCAAATATTTCGAAAACGAAGAAACATCGACCTGCAACTTGAAAATTAAGAATCTATGCATCAAAATTTTTGGTCTTCCAAATCCGACCACCTCTCTAACACAAAATTATTATGCGTTACTGCTTTAACAACATCACCAATTAATTCTTCTTAACAAAAATCCTACGCAGGCACACACATTTTTATGAAAATACGAATACGTTTTTAATTAATTATACAGGGTGTTATGTAAGTAATATGCCATACGTTACCACTTAATAAACAGTTGCAATGTATCGCATTCTGCAGTAATTTCTTTTCTAATGTGCTTGTTGCAGTTGTAAAAGCACTTCACGATGGACAAATAACAATTATTTATTTGAATAAAGAATTATTTAAAAATCACAGTAGTTTAAGTGAAAACAACAACACTTGTCATTTTTGAAGGATCGAAGTTAGAGACGGAACACTTATTGCAAATTCAACGTCATTTATGACAACCAACAAATGTTGTTTTTTAGAACAACTTGATTTTTAGATTTTAAATTATTAAGAAGTTGGTTCGTAATTGACCAACTTTACTTACATAACACCCGTATAGCCCAGAACTCTAAAACTATTTTCTTTGCGATTTTGAGCCATTTTTTGAGGTTTTCAGATATTTAAAACGGAACTTATTAAGTGAAAAATGTGTCGGATAGCAAAGTTGCTTGATTTGTATTTATGTATTTTCGCCCATTTTTGAATAATAGGCGTTTTTTGGGAGAAATAGAACTAACTTGAGGGTGAATATCTCGAGAACGAAAAGACACGAGATATGGTTCGAAAAACTCAAAATATTTTTTCTGGTCTATTTTTCATGGATACCAAGATAGCTACTTCGTATACCGAAGGTACCGGCTTGTCGAATGTACTGGCTACATCATATTTTTCAATTAAATATTGTGAAATACGTAACAAACAAAAGAGTAAACAAAAGGCAGTAGGTGACGTGAATCACGCATAAACTAATGTCAGTTCCATGTAGCTGTCAAACAAAAGAAGACGGACAAAACTTAAAAAGAAAACAAAATACAGTCAAGACATACGAACATCGCTTTAAAGTGTAATATGCAAAGGAGCGAAAATCCCAGAAAAGAGTTCAAAATCGCTATGTGAACCGAAGCGGACAGAAGACAATGCTGGGAAGATATAGGGGCTCTAACACAAGTAATGACACTCACTTGTTATTTGCAACTCACTCTTTTTCGTCGAAAAACAAACGAGTACCGGGCTGCTAACAATGGCACTGTAGAAAATGAAATTAAAACGGTAGCAAAATACTTTTTATTCATTAATATTAGTTACCGCAGAAAATGATGCGGCTTTTGTTTTAGTTAATTTAAAATAATTTGGGTGAGATTTGTCATGCTTATTACACAGTCTTTTATTTTCTTTTGCATAATAAATCGGACATTTTTTAACACAAAAATAGATATTTATACCACAAGTATTAGGTCGTAAAATTTTTAGCAGACACGCAGTTGAAATTAATAAGTGTACAGGAAAATACAGTAGAGATGCTTTAATCCGAATTTCTAAACGTAAGGGGGTATTCGGACTTACGATTTGTTCGGACGAGTCGGATTACTGAATTTATATGGATAAGTGTAAATAACTTTAATTTAGAAAGTTTTCCAATATTTATTACGGTACTTCAGAGACAAATATCGCTAAAATTAAGAAACAGAAACAAAAATCAGAATAATTATCATCTTATCTTCTTAGATTTTATTTTTATTTTTGTATATTATTTATATTAGGTACCTATTCATATGGCTTTGTAATATTATTCCATAATTGAGGTGTAAGGTGTAAGCGTCCTGTTGAATAATAAATAATAAATAATTTCTGTTTGTTTTCGGGCATTCATTCCGGCTTTGATCGCCAGTCGCCGAAGTATTATTATTATTTATCTCGTTATTTATTAAACAATGTATGTAGGTACAGGATGTAAATCGAAAAGTGAAACATAAGCGTTTACTATGGAAAATCAGTTTTTCTTTGCGCAAACGTTACCTAATTATTTCATGCAAAAATACTTCAAATATAAGTTATAGAGATTTAAATTCTGCATCCAAATCATGTGAAACGATTAAATTAGCTCTTCATATAAACGTAAAAATTAATTATAAATTTGCAGTTTTTATGAGCTTTTAGTCTAGACAGCCAAGAATTTATGACAGAAAATAAACAAATGCGTTATTTTTAACTGTCAATTAGAACAAACTAAATTTAGATTACAGTACTAAATTAATACAAAACACAAAAAGGTAAATTGTTTTACTTCTAAGTGATAGTTAAAAACAACGCATTTGTTATAAATTCTTCACTGCGTAGACTAAAAGCTCATAAAAACTGTAATTTAATAATAAATTTTTACGTTTGAGGAGGTAAAATTATAGTATCAAATGATTTAGATGCAGAATTTAAATCTCTATAATTTATATTTGAAGTATTTTTGCATAAAATAATTAGGTATAGTTTGCGCAAAGAAAAACTGATTTCCCATGTTAAACGCCTATGTTCCACTTTTCGATTTACAACCCTGTACGTTACATCCACCATTGCAATCTCAGCCTACATCACATTCCGCCACTTCAGGGGTGGAAACTAAAGTAACATTTGATAGGTTTTTCCAATAATCACACGTGCTTATTGTTGCATTCGGAGAAATTTTATCTTACAATTTGGATTACTGGATGTTCGGATTAAAGGGTCCCTACTAAATACAAAAAATGAGTAAGTAGGCATGCTTTTCCGTACTGAGTGCAAAAAATAATACTTTTTTGTACTGACATAGTTTTTTTTTCCACGAGTGCGGAAAAAATGCTTTTTTGCGTCCGACAAAAACAGGGTACTTTTTCATTAAAATACGTTCTAAAAGCATGAAAAATGTGTACTTTTTAACGCAAACTGGTGAAAAAATGAAACGCTGTCATTTTTTCACGTTGTTATTGTTAACAAAAAAAATTGTATACAACTCATGAGATTTTTTTACGAGAAGGAAAATTTGCCGAAATCAAGAAAGTTATACCTTACGCACTTATTACATAAATATCGATGTATTTCCTCAGTCATATGAATATTGAAATAAAGAACTCTTCCAAATGGATCCTATTAAACACAGACAAAATACCTAAGAAACAAATATGATATGGCCAGCACATTACCTTCCAACAATTCAATTTATTTTAAACTTGAAAATAAGTTGTTTTTTTTGACAAATAGATTAGACCTCCTCGGAAAATTGAAAAAAAATAGGACAACAGTGACATATGTGGTGCTCTGCCACGATAGACGGCCAGCTTAGATGAAATGAAATATATTGTCATTACCGAAATTTGCAAATAAAACCAGATTGCCATAACTAGAAATGGATAACAGACCGAGATAATTGATGATATATTTATTTATTTGCAATACATAACTTCTAGGTGACGCTCTAACGATACGGTAGGTAAAAATAAATCTTTGGGAAATATCGTGTAATATATTGCGATAATCAGTTCATCCTTGGAAATAATGAAAATAATTTAAGTCGTTTTGCATATAACTTCAAATAATAACAGTTTACCATGCCTTCTTTGTATGAGTCATAGAAAACGATAAATAATATGAATGTGTCACTATCAACTTTTGAAAAAAATATCCCATATATTTAGAGTCATTGATAACAGTATTTCCTTTGGCATTTTGATTTTGTCAACAAATATTGGAAGACTCATTCAACATCCGTCAACAAAAATATGATAAGTTATCACCTTATAAATAGATCTATCATATTATAAATAGATCGCACCCTGTATATTTATGATTTATATTTACGTAACATTGAATTCTGAATCTGATTCATATATTTATTATATAAATCATAATTAAAAATGCTGATTTTTAATGTTAATTTTGCTGACTTTGACATGATATCATTAGCTTTATATTTAGTTAATCATCTCAAAAATGTAACACCTAAATAACCTCATACATTATATGATTCCACGAACTTCTAAACAAAGAAAAACATTTCTTCATTATCCTTAATTACATTAATTAGCTCCAACAAAAAGCATTTTCCTTTACGTATTTCGTGAGTCAGCGATTCAATATACGCAAAAATCTACATCTAAGAGAGTCCCAGAATAGACCTGATGATTTTTTTATGTTATTAAATATTTAAAACCGTTTTTACATTATTTGACATAAATTTTTTCACACTTGTTGGAAAAATGAACAAGAAAACGAACTTTTTGGCAATGAGAAACTATAAATCAATTCACAAGCATATACGTGTACATACGTTGTTATATTTCCATACAAAATATTGTGACTTTTTATGTTGCAATTACAACGTATACAGCGTGTTTACGAACTTAATACCCTAAAAAAAAAAAAAAAATAAGAGAAAAATATTCTAATTATGAATTATTGATAACCCATTGAAAAGGTACAATTTTAAAGTTTAACATCCCAAATTAAGCTCAATATAAGAGGTTCATGTTCTTAACTTTAAAAGCAAATATATATCCCGAAAACAAAAACAGATATTGATTTGCGGTTTGAAAATTTGGAATCTATACATCGATACCTATCCTATTTTTGGAAAAAAAAAACAAATCAAATTACCTCTCATACCCAAAAATTGGAATGAGATACGGCTTCACCAATGTATTTTTCGTACCGAGAAACCTAAGTATACTAACATTAAATTTCATCCCACGGTTACATTTTTAATTAAAGATTTAGATTTTTTGCGATATTAATCTATTTTCCAATGTTTTCAGATATTTGTTTAATAAAAATGAAATTTGGGTCTTATGATTAGATTGACGAAGTTTCCAAGTTTGTATTTAAAGAAAATGAGGATCAAATCTGGGCTAATATCTGGAGAACGAAAAAAGATATCGACGTGCGGATTGAAACTTTGGAATGTATTCGTCGAGGTAAACCTAAATAGCGAAATATTAGTTCAAAATCATTTTTTAGAAAAGGAATTATACTATATGTTAACACTTATCGCATTTTGACCTGCAATATCGCCCATTAAAAATAAAAACGGAAGTTCGTAAACACCCTGTATATTGTGCACAGTGTGCAGGTGAAGTATGGAATTTGAATACAAAATAATATCGAAAAGTTTCTCGTATGAAACTTATTTTTAATAAAATCTTTTTTAAAAATTAAAACTAATTTGGTATATAAACTTCTTTTGGCCTTTTTGGGAAGATTTTAATTTTTGATGTTTTCCCATGAAGTTCCGTCGTGAGCAAACATACCCGACAAAAAAAGCAAAATAAAAATGTAAAATCCACAACGTGTGGAAAAAAATAATTTAGGTGAGTGCTGCTTATTTTAATTTATAAAACTGACTAAGATAAACTTTTTCGTAAAAATGTATCAATTATTTGTACAGAAATGTAAATAAACATCAAACATTAAAATCTTCGCAAAAAGGCCAAAAAAAAGTTTATTTACCAAATTAATTTCAAAAGGGAAGCAAAAGTCTACACATCAAACAACAAAATTAAAACTAGTGAAAGTATAATGTAAAACACATTTTATTTTAAAGATATGCTTATTCACATCCTTGTTTAATCTAAATTAAATAGAACAATTTTAATTCATATAATGGAGAACGTTAAGTGATATTTATGAATTGTTAAGTTGTATTATGAGATATTTACTACGGTAGTATTGATGTTATTTTCAATGAGGTACTTATTTAATTATTTATATGGGCTTGAATAGACATTGTTAAACGGATAATCCACTTACGTTCTATTTAAAACTTCACTGACCTATATGAATAGGAAGAGTGCATGCTTCCTAAAAGAATAAACAAATCTTTTCTGAGGCCATTCTAAATTTAAAAGTGCAATAAATAAAAATTACCCATTTCTGAGTGTACCAATATAATGACCATATATCTGTATCAATGGAGGCGTTTAGAGAACACCATCTGGGCTGTCTAAATAAAAAAAAAACGCACGATACATTAAAGTCTTTAAAAATAAACATCTAAATTTTGCAATCACTGCGGGATGGTAACAACATATTGATCCGTAACCTACTACCCTGACGACCCGGGTTCACAACCGGTCAAGCTTTATCAGATCGAACACCTTTGGAGCCCGCCCAAAAATAAATCTGATTTATACGGCGGGATAAAATTTCCGGGTATTACAAATTGGATTTTCTGATAAAGTTTTCTTTTATTCATGAAATCAAGGAAATGTCGTGTAATATAGGGGTAAAGAACTTTATTTAAATAACCATGGAATCATTTATATAGGTTAATAAACCTAATTATAAAGAATTATTAATTGAATCCGTTAGTATTTTTTATTTTAAAACTGTTTCAATTATTATAACTGTCCGTTACAGTTTTATTAATAGAATCTTATATTTTCATTAATTTGTTAAAAGTTATGTGTCGTATGAAACAACGATTCTTTGATGTTTATCTTTATGATAAACTTAAGATAACAATAATTGTTACTACCTTATAAAAAAAATAAAAATGTTCACGTATTATCAATGATTAGATAAGGAAAACAACAATGATAGTATTATACAAAACCATTAGAATTGCTGAAATGTTAGCGAATTTTAGATCATAACCAAGAAGCAACCTTATCCGGCTGGTGTTCCTCCTGAAAATGTCACGTAAAAAATATCTACAAATATATTTTATTTGTTGAGAACGCGAGTCATGTTAGACTTATTGGGAATAAGACACATGATTCATATATTTTGAATAATCATGAATTATTGCAGCATCAATCTCTTCTTCAAACGAAATCTTTCTACCCCGTATTTTTTTAGGTCCAAAAAAAGGAAAATCAGTTGAGTATAGTGGATATAATGAAAAAATGGGTCAGGCAGAAGCGTCGTCGTCGCGACTCTGGTACTGGAGTTTAACTAGTATGAATTCTGCAACTACGACCTAATCGGATATATTATGAAGAAACGAGTGACTTTATATTTTACTTTTTGTTGCTATTATTGATATACTTGTGTATATTACATATACAGGGTGTTTCACAACTTCTGGATCAAAATAAAATGGAAGATACTACACACTGTGCTGATCACGAATCAAAAGGAATTTTTGAAAATTCAAAAAATTAGTTGCACTTATAATGGAGGGTACATTTTTAGTGCCATTGATATCAAATAAAAATCATTCATATGAAATTAACAACTTTAATATGACCAGTTATATTGCGTAATGTTTAACAGAGGCACCGACTGTAATGAAACAAATTGAGTAAAGCATAAAGCGCGGCTAAACGCGCATTTTGTCTTGTTTCCTCATACATTAACACTATGTCCACCAACTCACTATCACTGTACTCGTAGGGCATTTTGTAATTAATCTCACGATTATCACCAAACGAAAGAAACAATCGAAGTACGGCCATGGGCATCACATTTTTTTGATTAAATACAATATTAGGTAAGTTATTGCTTCTATTATTTTTAAATTTATATCATTACTGTCATATTACAAAACAGTAAATAAACCAGTGGCACTAAAAATGCACCCTCCATTATACGCGCAACTAATTTTTTTAATTTTCAAAAAATTCCTATTGATTCGTGATCAGCACAGCGTGTAGTATCTTCCATTTTATTTTGATCCAGAAGTTGTGGAACACTCTGTATAGCTAGACACGATTAAATAAATAACTGTTATTTTTATTTTTCGCTGCAGCAAGGGTTTTCTGGTTACTTCCATAATCTCACCTCGCAAAGATATTAACTTTCACAACTTAATTTTAAAGGGCGAATAAATAACTGTTTACAATAATAGTGCAGTTTTTGTTTTTCGCGGCTTGATGTTCATATTCTCAATCATTGAGTTTGTTTTACTATTAAGAATAATCCATTTGTTTAGTTATACTTAAATTACAGAACCGGATTAGTATACGTAAACATGTACTAGGCACAGTACCTATGGCCTGAAAAGACATTACGAAGGGCGTGCGGCGATATTTTTATTTCTTCAATCTTCACGAAAAGTCGTAGGCACAGTGACTTTTTTCCAAGTTATGATCACATATGCCGAAAGATATAATTCGGCTCTGTTTTGTTCATTCTTGTTCTTGTACTTATGCATAGGTATAGTTAATAATTATTACATGTGAATGAAATGTATATTAAAAAAAATACTGGCTTCATCTGGAAGAACGAATGTGCAGGTTAGGTGGAAAAGAGAAGGAAAATCTAGAATATTATATGTACTGTTCTGCAGTCTGCAGGGATCTAAAAAGAGAAGAAAGAATAGAGAAAACATTACTGGATTTAAAGGACGGGAAAAACAGGTTCAAAGGATACAAAAAAGAGGAAAGCATTAAGGTGCATTCACAAATGAAAATTAGGTTTATGGTTTTTGTTTAGGTTTAAAGTAAGTCATTCATAAATGTAAGTTTAAATTACCTGAAAATTAGTTTTAATATGTACAAACATCTGTGTAAATGCTTCAAAAACAAGATTAAAATATCGCTAGAGCAGTACTCAACTGTGCGCCGTGAAACTGTCATTCGCTTGGCATTATTGGTTATATTTCAGCAATTAAGTTATGAGAGTCTCCATGTTCTTCTCGCATTTGTTTAAAAAGCCGAATCCACCAAGTGGATACTAAATAAAGATGGGTGTATATATCTATATCATTTCAGACTCGTTCTCATTGAAGTTTGTGACGTCAAACTAAATCATAAACCTAAAGTTTGGACCTTGCAATGTTTAGCTTTATGATTTGGATTTAGAGACCCTAAATTCTGAAGTGTGAATGGAGTCATTACATAATATGCAGCCAAAGTCATTAAATCTAAAGTATAAACCATAAATCTAAACATAATTTTCATTTGTGAATGCACCTTTAGAAGGCTTGAAAAATCTTTACTTACTTAACACTATGAAATACTATAACATGTGTAGATAAATAGATGTAAACATCAGGCTCTAAGCCTTATGGCAAGAGTTATTTTCAATAAATAAATAATACTATTTTATTCGAGGAGGTAGTCTATATCCTTCAATATGTACCTATTTTTAAAGGTACACTCTAATAAAATATTGTTAGTAAATCATCACTGATAACAAGGATGGATAAAAATTTATTTAAACAATAGTAACTTAAAGTAAACACATCCATAGCATCCAAAAACATTTGTGTTGATTACTATGAATATGAAGTATAAAAATGTCTAATTTCTTTTTCAATTTCATTTTAAATACCTTAACGATAGGTTTATATCATCACGGCTCATTACCCATTTCTGGATGTGCGAATCAGCTTTTAATTAATGACAGTTTTCAATAAGAACGATATCTGACATCATTGCCCATTTAACCGACCTCGTAGCTCTTATAGTTTCCGAGATCCCTATTGTATCCCAATTAATTTGTGACAGCCTGTATATATATATATATATATATATATATATATATATATATATATATATATATATATATATATATATTTTATTTTTTAGTTTTTATGTTGATGCCCTTCAGAGGATATTTTATTTTGGTCTCCATAGACCATACCCGATCTAAAGTGTTTCAGCAAGGGCACCCGACAGACGGAGGGTTAATATTAAATATTGGACAAAGTCGCTACAATATTTTAATTAGTATAATTATTCGATTTTTTTGAAAAATAAAAGCAAACCTATAACTACAGAAAGGTAAAAAGTCTCATTTAACCGAAGTTGTACAGTTTCGAGGTAGCGGAGGTAATCCCCGTAAAAATTCATATTTCATTACTTTATATCTCGGAAACTATTGAAGATCTGACATACGTTGATTAAGCTTTTTTAATTCATTTTGGTCAGTATTATATGCCCTCCTAATTTTGACCTCTATTTTTTAAACATCCTGTATGCATATGAGGGCGTTTGAAAATTGGAAATAATATTACTCACTCCAAAGGGATGAAAACGTACCTACTTGCATAAATTCAAGATTCCGTTATTTAATAAAGTCACGTGAAGCAAGTTCATCAAACTATCATTACTTGTAAAAAGCAAGAGAAAACAAAAATCCCCATTTGCTCTCAACAAAATGATTATAATCAACACGCACTCAGCCTTTCCTTTTCATTTCAATGTGTGAAAAATTCTTGGCTTAATAATATGATTCATCTCTCAATCTCAATACAAGTTCAAGAACTTTCCTTGGAGAAACTTGAAATTGTTATAAATTTCGCTGTGTAATGTAGCTAACTTAATGCGATCGTCTAAATAAGAAGTCTCTCTCTATTCATCTGTAGAAAACGTATTAAAATTCTTTGGATTTTTAATGATAAAACGTTCGTTGAAGAAGAAGTTTGAGAAAAGTAAATAATTACTAAAGGAAGTTTTCCACCAGATTTAATGAGCTTGTGATGTCACCTATACTGTACCTCCCACCAAATCAATTTTATTTGATATACGGGGTTACATGGCTGTGTGGGTTGTGATTCAGATGGCCAGGATTTGATTCCGACCGATGTCAAATTTGAAATTTGAAAATTAATTCCAAGTTTCAAACAGCATAAGTTTCGTTCAACGGCACAGATTAGAGATGCGCATTTTTAGTAAAAATGAAATCTGCCACAATAAACTAACCGAATTCGATTAGATCCACCCAAATCTACCCTAACCCGATCCAAACCCTGATCCGAACCCAATCCAAGCCCGAAATAAACCAACCTGAACCCGATATGAACCAACGCGACTCGAATAAAACTAACCCGAACTGAACCAACTCGACACAAATTGATCCAACCCCGACCCGAATTTAACCAATCCGACTCAAACTGTACCAACTAGGGCTACGAATAAGATCGATTGATCGATCTTTTTTTTTAAATGGGATTGATTTTTTCTTTTGAAAAGATCGATCAATCGAAAAAATCGATTAATCAAAAAGATTGATCAACTATTGACAAATTGGTTTTTTTTTCAAATATAGATTGATTAATTGAAAAATCGATTTTGTTTCAAAAAGATCGATCATTTATAAAAAACATTTATCCGAATTCCGGAAAATCGATCTTTTTAAAAGATATCGATCTTCTAGATTCTGAATTTGGCGTTTCACGCGCGTTAGGTGTTATTCGTGAATTGTGTTTCATGATTTGATATGCGTAGTAGAAATTTTTTATCAATAAAAATCGATATTTTAATAATCCTGATCTTGCGATTTTTTTTATTAAAATCTATTCTTGATATGTTATTAAAACTCATCTTTTGATTCCTTATTAAAATCGATTTTTGATCTTTTATTAAATCGATTTTTTGATACAGTATTTCGATTTTATCAAAAGATCGAAAATCGATTTCAAATTTCTAAGATCGCACAGCCCTAGTATCAACCCGACCCGAATTTAACCAACTCGATGCGAATGAACCAACCGAACCAGAATTAAACTGTAGCAGGACCAGCCCGACCCGAACTGATATGATCCCTCGAAATTAACCTATCCGATCTGACCTGAACTATACCAATCCGACACGAACTAAAATAAACCAACCCGAAACGAATTAAACCAGCCAGACCTGAATTGTATTTTCAAATCATATTAGACTACATAATTATGATTTTGTATATTATAATTAAATCGTAATTAAACGTATCAGTAAACGCATTTAGATATTGATTTAGCATAGTTTTAAATAACATTTCTGAATGCGTATATTCGAAGGGAGTAGGTTGATAATTCCCTATTGAACTTTGAACTTTTACTCGTTTTCATTTCAAACTGTTACAACTTCTACAGATTATGTATAGTAGTTACCGAAATCTGCGCATAAAAGCAGAATTGCAATAAATCGTGATAATATATTATTAATTATTATTGTTGTTCTTACTTTTTGTTGTTGTTTAGTGAAGTCGATTTTGTTTTCATACAATTTCCAGTTTGTAGTGTCGGTATTTTATATTTACGTCGTTGTTTTCATTTAATGAAGGAAATAAAAGATAAATAAAATTATTAAGTGTTGTGGAGAAAGGGAAGTACAAAACTATCTTGAATGTAACAATTTTATAATCTATTTGACATTTAACTATTAGATACTAAACTATCATCCTTCCCGTTCCTGTGATATGTACCCGCCTTTCATAGATGATTTTGCAATTGACAATATATTTTTGTAGCGCAATTTCAACCTAGTTGAATTCCATAAATTTTAGAAGAAAAATATATCGTAAAAAAGTTTTTCCAAATACAGCAGGATATTTCAAAGAGATAGAAACGACCTGCTGATATGCTGACACTTCAATTTTATTTAGTTTCACTTAAAATGTTGGCTAATGAATTTTTTACATAAAAATAACACTTGCTGAACGGTGCTTCCTTGCAATGCTGACATTTTTAAGTATGCAGCCTTTATTTTCGTGTCAAATCACGTCAAATACAAAAGAGGAAAAGATATATGAAGTTGTAATAAACAAGCAAACAAACCAAGAACACAATAAAGTTTTTATTAAGTTGACAAATTTCCGAATAAAAAAGACATTTGAATTTGTGAACTGGTTTCATGTTTTAGTCTCCTAATAGTTGAGAAACTAACCTGACTGCATTCACACAAAAGACTCTCACAGAAATCATTGTAAAAATGTTAAAATCGGATTCTAGGGACCATAAAACGTGTTTATTCACTAAAATCTCGATATGCGATTTTCAGCATTATATACCGCCTTTAACAAGAGTAGCGGAAGGTAAATATATATGAGGACGAAATAAACAAACAACTTTTTTAAGTTGGCATATGCAAAAAATGCGAAAACATACAAAGAAACACATTTTTTGTGAATCAGCACAAACACAAATGAATCTATATATATAAACGGAAAAAGAAACATGATTTTTTGGTTGGGAAATGTTCGAAGTCTTGCAGAGGGTAATCTGTATTGAGCAGCTTACCTTGACGTACCACTTGGTGAGGGTCTTTTTCCCGTTGGGTCTAGGAGGTCCTTTGCACGGACATAACCTAAACTTTCCTTTGCAAGGTGACGCATCCCTTGACTTACTAGGGCTTTGAGTCTTGCTAGCACATTTGGCCACTAAAAACTTAGTCTTATCAGTGACACTTTGATAAAAGTCGTGTTGAAAAGGAGCTCCGGGTTGACTGGTCGGCAACAACATTTATCCACCACGAGCGAAGATGAAATATTCAAGAGGGAAGGCCACTCAGAATCATCCGGAAAATGGGCTGACACATGGGGAGCAGCGAATCTGCTCAACGATCAATATACGTGCGCTAACCGAACAAAACTGACGCTGAGAACATACATCGAAATTCAAGCGGACGGCGAGCTCATACATTCAACGAAGGAGAGCGAAGGCGACTAAGCGAATTGCGCTCAAAGCGCGACTTTCATATCATTTATCACTTCATTCCGGCGCATGCGTTCGCGTGCACTAGCTCCCAAATTAGATTTACGATGAATGTAACTTCATTTCTGATGCAGTCTCTTAATTACACAGGTATTTTTAGACGAAGCATATGCATATTTGCAACATTACTTAATGTTTTTATCCATCTACCTACGTAATTTTATGATTTTTCTTCGACCGGGGTAGTGCCGGGTTCGAATCCCGTTTGTGTACAACCGTGGAAGTGTTGTCCTGCACTTCCTCTTAGGATCGAAGAATATCTATGCTTAACTATTTGTAAATGTATTACGAGCAAACTCTTATAATAAAAGCGCTTTTACATTATATTCCTATGAGGAATGTGCTCCATAAAAGCGAATTTATTATAAAAGCGCTCGTAATACGGGCTAATGTCTCGGACCTCGGAGTTCGGAGTGTCTTACTGCGATCGTTAATAAGCTATTAATAATAATATTTTTTGCGTATCGTTTATTCGAAAGACGTATACGTTAACGGTTAGTAGTTTGCTTGGCTATCGTATTTATAATTTGTTGTACGTGAATTTACAAATGTAGTACATTCTTGAAGGACTAAAAACAGGCCAATTTAGTGGACGTCTACTACTACCTAGTAGGCACTGGTTTTATTTTAAAACGTCAGAACTGGCTTCAAAAAAATCTAAAATTGGGTAAAATATCTAAAATTGAGCGAATAGTGCAACATCAAACAGGTCTTCTATTAGTTTTTGATTTCATTACAAAAACTCAATAAAAACGACAGTCATCCAAAAATTAAAATTAACGACTAGTTAATGAGACTAAAACGTTACACTAAATCTGTAGTCTTTAAAATTACTCTCTAATATAATAATAGTCCGTACGTCGCTACAGATTCCGCGTATTTGCAAACTCACCATCTCCACTTGGATCGTTTAAGGCGAAGGCGTCTGCTATGTTATTTATTAAACATATTTATTGGAACTTGTATACAAGTCGCAAGTCGTAATGTGGCTCTGCATTAACTAGGACGGCGAGAATGCATCTTCTCTGGAAAATCCTCCTTCGGAGTAGTGGCCTAATCTATGGCTCATTGCGAACTACATAGATTCCCGTGTTGGTCTGGATTTATCATCCAATGGGCGTCCAATCCATGGCAGAGAGTGGCCAAATCTATCGCTAATTTAACTGCGGAGATACCCATGTTGTTCTGGGTTAATCATCATATGGGTGTCTAACAGGTTATATTTTATATTGTTATATTTCTTCAATCTACACTTTACAGGATCTACTAAACTTGATGCGTCACCTTGTATTAACTAAGACGGTGAGAATCTACGGTCTTCGAAATTCCGCAAAACCATGGTAGGGATGTGAAAGATTCCCGTGTTGGTCTGTCAACCTCTTGGTATACCGTAATTTCTATCTATCTTTTTAACACTGTGGTGTTGCATTTCTATCTACGTACGAGTACAACATAATTTTATGATTGATATTTCCTAATCAGGGATGATTTAATTTCGCAATGAGAGCTCAATTAGTTTGACCCGCACATTAATTCACATAATTATGACTCAAAATCAAGATTGAAACGAATTAAACAAGTTAAGCTGACAAAATGAATATAAATGTTACATTTGATTTAAAGACTTTGAATTTATTACTTTAGAAAAATTGGGATGCACCTCTAACATATTTCGTCTAGGATTTAATTCAAAATTTTTAGAATTCCAAACTATAGAGTACTTTTTACTTTCCATGACATTGAGAAGTCGGATGTTATGTTTATTTATTTGTTAAACCATTAAACAACAATAATTCATAACATTTTTTTTTTCTAATTGGAATTCCATGTTATATAAATCAAAAACTAATCCATTATTTGAAAAAGTAAATAAATTAATGCACTAGATCTAGATGACTAATGTAGAAGCATCGTTCCGTAACTCTGTATGAATAGGTACGATACGATAACTATTGTTATTTTTATTTTCAGTGATAGGTTTATATCGCTCCATTAAATCAATAAATGCAATTTCATATTTCAGGATATTAGTGTTAAGAAATGCAAGGTAATAAAAGAAATAGAATTAAGAGGTATTGTTTGTTTTGATTATGAAAACCCCGGTTGATGAAGACGCTAGTCGCATAATCAGCGTAACAATAACAAAGTCACATAGTCAGCGTAACAATAACAAAGACGCACAGATATATGTTTTTGTTAAGTAGACATATTTCTTTCAGTTCTCAGTTTAGTTCAATCGCCTGTTGTGAATAGTTATTGTATGTGATTTGAGTGTTGTGATTATTGCGAGATATGGGTGAGTTTACCAGTTATTGAAGTATATTTGCTGGTTTTATGTGTTATCCCTAAACGGTGTTGTCCCAGAACCTGCTACGGTAGGAGGACCAGCTGAAATGCGCCCAACGGTGCCCTGCCTGCCATTTCTAATTAATCAGGAGGTTTTCTCAGCTTACGCTTGCACCTTCGAGTGTGCGGGCGGAGATATGAGTTTCCAACTCAGCTTTACTTTTTCTCCCTGGGCCCTGCAGATCAGTCGCATGGAGGTGACAAGTCTCACAGATTCACATTATCAGCGTGGAGCGAAATTTTTCTTTTCTACAGGTTCACGCCTAGCGTGGACGCGGCCCTCAGATAATCACGTGTACTGTGAAGTAAGGTGTTCTTCATCTCGCCATAATTTTATTTACCCATATATGATTATATGTATATACTGTGAATGAGTTGGTGTATTGTTATGACTGGGGATGAACTCACTGAGCGTAGTGTTCATAAAATTCTCTTTATTTGCAGACCTCTGATTGACCACAGATTGACCTCTTGGATCATCTTGTTATTTGAACACGAGTAATTGTATAGTTAGGTAAATAATGTTAAAAATATATTAATCAAAAGAAGCGTTATTTATTTTATTTCAACGACACGCTCCAAGCACAATATAAATATCAACAACAAGAAAATAACTTCGTCTTTGTATGATTTTTATTAGATTATTAAGTTCTAGTCCATATACGAGGTCGAGCCAAAAGTAATCTGAAATCATTTTAAAAAGTTATATACTCATATGATGAAATTGTACCTGCATATCTTTTTTCTGTGATATTGACATCCTTTTGATGCATTTCTTGCATCGCTCTGGTAACTTTGCAATAGCGTGGAAAAATATTTCGTTTTCTTGAATTGGATTACGAAAAATTGAACTTCACAACTTTACTTCATCTGTCGTTCAGCCCAGATTATACGGGGTGTAATCATACTTCGGGGAAAAAATTAAAGGGCATATAGTACTGACCAAAATGAGTAAAAACGGCTCAATCAACATGGGTCCGATCTTCAACTGTTTCCGAGAAAGAGGCTATTTACTATTAGAATCGGAGAAAATTGACAAAGACAGTGACTGAACAAAATTTTGTTTAAGTAAATAGACTATAAAAAAACAATAAAATTTTATATGAAACATTTTTCTCAATTTCTAATAGTAACGAAGTTATTTGAAAATCAAATATTGGCCAAGGTTACCACAACATTTAACTTAGTACAATTATTTATTTTAAAAAAAAACAAAAGCACATCTAAGTGAAGTATGATTACACCCTGTAGTAATACGACACTTTTAGAAATTAGAATAATGATGTAAGAGTACAATATTTTCGAAATTAACACGTTCAGTACGTTTAGGGGTCTTTTTGTACCTTTTTATACATTTTCAAAGTACAGCAAAATTTAATGCCTGTTTACGATTCTGCGAAAAAAATTAATTATAAAAACTGTATTAAAACTTGCGGTAAGGAACCTATATTATTTGGACGACGCTAAAGTAAGTTCTGAACGTGTATATAGTATATAGGTAATAGTTCCCAACCTTCAAACCATACCTTCGGTCAAAATACCAAAATACGTGCAGCTACGAGTAAATGGAAATATCTATTTAAAATAAAAAATTAGGTACAAAATAATCCTCACCGCAGAATTGCACTTGTTACATTAGGGTCTAATGGTATGTAATCGCACTATAAGTAAAACTCTAAATAAATATCATCACAGTAAGTGTATTAAATGCCACAAAGAGAACAATACCGACCGAGGCAGCGTAAGCCGAATTGGATCACCGTAGAAGTATAGACGTACACCTTCTTCCTAGGAGTGAAGAGTGTATGTACCCAACTTAAGTTGGAGGTAAAAGAGTACGGGATCAGTGTGTCTACTGAGGACGTTAAAAACAATAATAATCTCTCTATTTACGGCTTGTATCACTGCTTACCTTTTCTAACCGAACTCACCGAGTCGCAGTATTTTTTTATCACTGCCATACTGCCATACTGCCAGTTAGATTTCAGCCAGTGCTACATTTTGTTTAAGATATATATGGCAATCATGTTGTGATAAATACATGTAGCTGTATTTTTATTTTTAACGATAAATCACACAATCACATTATCGATCGGCGAGATAGGACGTAAGGAATATAGTTAGGGTGACGTCACATCGGGCTACAAGATGTACGTTAACCAGCTCGGCCACCACGCATAATAATTAATAATAATTATGTATTCTGAGTATTATCTACACATTAGCATGGAAATAGCTATAAACATATGTAGCAAACAACAGTGAGGAAACCATGAAAGTAGAGAAATGTTAAAAAGTGCGGAGACATTAACTTCACATTTCCTAAAAAAGTTCTTGTGGAGAAATCTTTGCAACTGCTTAGCAAATCTAATAACATACTCTTAGCACCATACACAGGACGGAAAGAGCCAGGAAATTATAAAGGTAATGAAGTATTAAAATGTATATTTTCGTTTTTGTTCGTAACAGCTGAAGCCAACATCCGTAAAATCTTCGTTGTGTCACACAGTTCTTTTCGTCCTCGAATTTCATTATTGCTGCTTCGGCTTCAAAGCCAGCCAGCGTGTATCCGAGATAGTTTTTTATCCTCACCTACAAAGGGACCCGTAATCCTGACATTTTGTCAATATCTCCTCTTTATTGAGTAGACGTAGACAGAGATGTAGACCTTTCTTAGGCAACTAATCTTCTAAATGTCAAAGTGTTTGTATTTGTGAATTGATTTTCTGAAAACGCCAATATACTGAGGGACTCATAATGGGTTGTCTTTTGATTTTACGTGAAAATTTTTAGGTGACTTATTTTGTGGCTGCATTGACGTTCGGCAGTATTCATATTATATGTCAAACAATTTCGCTAGTGTTTCAGCTTTTATTACAATGAAAATATTAGAAAACGAATGTTTTGCAAAACGAGTTGTTCGTGTTCATTACTATAGATGCAATAGTAATGGGGTCTGTGACCATAATGGAATTTCAATATATGGCATATGGCGCATAAAATATAAAAAATAACCATTATAACTTCTCATTAAAATTAAACAGAGGACAACGATGTACCGAATAATAAAAAGGTATAAAGACACTTGACTGCAGTTCATAAAAAAATTCTAGGTAGACTCGAAACATCAAAAAAGTACCTCAGAAACATTGGAAGGAAATATGATTTACTTTTGTTTAATATATTATAATTTTTATATATTTTAAAATCCTATATTTTAGTAATTATTTATCCAGACTCGATATAAATAAATTAAAAACGTAGGTGACAACTCTGGAGAAGCTAAAATGCGAAGAACAGTAATAAACTTACGGAAAATAGACTATTTAGGCTAGGAGTTACTGGAGCCAATTTGGTATATTGTTGGTATCGTTTTCATTCATAACTTACCTATAAATTAACATAATTATGTCCATGTGCTTCAGTGAGTGTGCATTTTATAACTGACATATAATTTATTCAAATTATGAATGTCATTGACGCCAAATTTTATACATCTTTTATTGTAAAAAATAATTATTTCTTCCTGAGGATGATCCTGGTAGGATCGAAACGTCGAAGCAAATAATAATAAAAATTACATGACTGCATCCCAGAATTTATTCTTCTCCATATCCAAATCCAGTCAAGAAATTACTTTTCCATTATAAATAAAGGTTCAAATGTTCTTTTGTAAAAAAAAAAAACAAATTTTGTCTCTCTAATTCATGTTTGTTTGCAAATTCTGCGAACTACGCCTAATGTTGCGTAGCATTCTCGTAATTTAAAATTTAAACCCAATTTGCAGTTGGATTCTACATTCTACGGCGTAAAGTTGGACGGTGCCTGGTACGCGTTATAATGTTTTCAATATCAAATGACGTTTACACAGGCTATATCTTTTTACAATTTATTATTAATTGATCAATAAATAATAAATGGGTTGCAATAAATGAAAAGTGATAATACGGCGCCTATATGAAAATCAGAGTTCAAAAAACTTTAAAAGGAAAAATACAATACGTGACATAAATTAAAAATAAATAAACAAATGTTATGTAAATAAATTTTTGATATACTACCTCATTGTAGAAGAGAATAAATAGTTTGAAAATGTAACGCGAAATAATAATGGCAATTTAAAAAAAATATATGTACATATATTTTTATCTCTATCCCTATAATCCGATTTTAACATTTTTATGATGATATCTGTGTATGTACCTAGGTACTACTTATTTTAATTTTACATTAATGGGAAGCACTGATTAATTCTTGGTAATCGAAAGTACTTAACAGTTTACATACTTAAAGCAGTAAACAGGTTTTTTTTTAATTCATCATAATTTTATTTTTTGACAAATTGAAGAAAATTAAATTCTCTATTTCTTATTTTAAATTCTTTATTATGTCTACGTAACAAGAATGAAGGAAAAATAACTATTTCCTATACGTGTCGCACACAAGACTTTTTCTGCTACCGTTTGGAATTAATAGTGTAGAAATGTTTACAATATACTGAATCGTAAACGTCTTATTACAGAGCTCTGTCTCTAGCCCGTAAAAAAATATGCAATTTTAGTATTTAAGACTTTTATATGAAGGGGAATAACATGCTAGATTTTTGCCAAAATTGATAAACCGCAATTGATAATTTACTTGAAGCTCTGAACAGATTTTCGTAAAAAATATGTCTTATGATATATACCAAAACTTTACAAATTTGGTATTTAACACTTTTACATGAAAGGGAACAACATATTAAATTTTGTGTAAAATTGATAAACCGGCAGTGATACAATACTTGAAACTCTGAAGAGATTTTCGTGAAAAATATATTGATATATTCCAAACCTGTTTAAATTTAGTATTGAAGACTTTTATATGAAGGGGAACAACAACAACATATTAGATTTTGGCTGAAATTGATAAACCGCAAGTGATACTTTATTTGACGCTCTGCGAACTGATTTTCGTGAAAAATATATAATCCAAATATATATATATATATATATATATATATATATATATATATATATATATATATATATATATATATATATATCATCACGGCATATTACCCATTGCTGGGTGTGCCAATCTGCTTTGTATGCAGATATCGGTAATAATGATGACATATATAATCCAAAACTTTTCAAATTTCAAAAAATATATTAAAATATGATCAAAAAATCTTAAATTTGGTATTTAAAACATGTATATAATTTGAAACAACCTACATATTAGATTTTGACTATACCTATATGATAAACCGGAAGTGGTACTTAATTTGGAGCTCTTAACAGATTTTCGAGGAAAAACATAATAAAATATAATCCAAAATTTCGTATTACAGACTTTTCTACTTATTGGAACAACAAATTAGATTTTGTTTACAAACGATCAACCGGAAATGATACTTTACTTAAAGTTCATTGCTATTTTAAACATGGAATTGGCAGGAGGTCCGTGCTGGCCACATCAGATTTTTTTCAAGTTATTTACGACTTGGTATATAATAAAACATTGTACAATGCTCAACTGGAGAGATAACAAGCTCGCTTCTCTCGCTCGTTGGGTATCGTGCACGCCCGTAAAGTTATGAGTAACGGTATTGCAATCTAAATTGCTATACTGTTAATATTTACAATAAATCAATTTATAATTTAGAACAAAATATAATATAATATAATTACGCACTGAAATACTTTTCCAAACTGGGTGCGAAAAATATTTTTTCTAACACATGAATATTATAATAAAAAACTTTTCCAAGAGCTAGAGCAAAAAATTAAATATCTATAAAATAATCTGCTGTAATAAATTACACAACCCAAATTAGTTCGGGAAAACCAGTTAACAAATACAAATGTTTGTAAATGACAGATAAATATCAGTGCCAAAAATAAAAATTCTGAAAGATGGAGCCACGGCAGGTGTTTTTTAAGTGCAAAAAATCACATTGATATTTATAAAATTGCATAAATTTCTAAATAAAAATAACTATTGTAGTAACATGTGTTACAGAATATACTATTCTTTCAACTAACAACAAACATTATATTGTGGCCATAACAACTTATTTCCTTTTGTTTTTAATTTTTCAATTGCATGTTTATTTCCTTTAATTGTTTTCCGCAATTTTTACGTAAATAGAAATTATATCCTTGAATCATGACGTATTTCTAGGCAAAAATTTACGCCTATATGACGCAATAAAATAACTGATAGTGAATTTATTGTTTTGAAAAGTTTTCTGATTATCAAAATAAATATGCTCAAATTTATTTGAATTCTGGAGTTGTTGAGAAATAAATAATGAAGAATAATAAATAATTATTTTTGATAGATGATATAAACTAATTAAATAAATATAAAAGCATATCAGTAATTTATTCTTAAGTAGTATACCTGGAAAAGTTATTTACTGAAATAGACCAAAATTAATTCATCTTTTATGGATTTTCTGTTCCAGCTAAATGATTAATTATACAACAATAATAAGAATACTTTTCACGCAAAATTAAAATCGGAAACAATTATAGTAGGTAATTATGCCAGATAATTAAAATGCATTATTTGGTCAAATTCTTTTCAAATTCTTCCATTGCAGTGCAGTAGATACCGTTCTGCATTCCAAGGATACTTTTTCTGCAAAATACCTTGAAGAAATTCTTTGTACTGTTGTAAAGACTGACATAAATTTAGCGAAGAAAATAAGTACAATTAAAGATGTATGCAAGTGTATTCACTTCTTAGTTGATTTTTAAATTGAAGGTTTATCATTATAATGTAAATAACACTGGAGATATAATATGTTAGTACAAATATTAAATATTTGAATAATGAATTTTATTCCTTCTAGTATTTTATTTGTAGAATGTTTCATTTACTTTAAGTTCAATTTCCGATAAGATTTATTAAACTGTAAAACTCATTTTGTCCTTCTCGATCTAAGATATCTTCTGAGGTTCTGAGTCATTTATTAAATATATTTATTTATATGTTAATTGAACTATGGGATACTGTTCGCTATACCATGGCAGAGAAATGGCCGAATCGCTATCGGTGATTTTAGATAGACTGCGAAAATTCCCTGTTGTTGGTCTGGATTCATCTCGGGATTCATCATCCTATGGGCGCCATTTCTGTGTTGATCTGGACCAAGCACCGGTCAGCTCAGAACACTAGGTGATTTTTCGCGAGCATGTGTTAACTGTAGTAATATGTGGTTAACTATGGTTTGATATTTTCGCGAGGAAATTGATGACATCAGACACTAAGATAGTAAAATGTGATTAGACAGTAGCTGGTTTTGGAAGAGTTGATATATCTATCTCTCTCTAAATATAACCCAAAGTTTTGTTTTTATTTTTACCTTCCGTCACCTTTAGGTAAGGAAGGTATTGTCTTTGGTCAAAAAATTCGGTGGTGAGTTTTTGATGAATAAGCACGTTTTAGGGTCCCTAGAATACGATTTTATTATTTTTACAATGATGTCTGTCTGTATGTATGTATGTATGTATGTATGTATGTATGTATGTATGTATGTATGTATGTATGTATGTATGTATGTATGTATGTATGTATGTATGTATGTGTGTGTGTGTGTGTGTGTGTGTGTGTATGTGTGTGTGTGTGTGTGTGTGTGTGTGTGTGTACGTGTGTGTGTGTGTGTGTATGTGCACGTGTGTGTGTGTGTGTGCGTGCGTGTGTGTGTGTGTGCGCGCGCGCGTACGTGTGTGTGTTTGTGTGTGACAAAATTTTATAATGCGATAACTCTAATACTACAATTCCAAAAATTATAATTCTTGCGTATTCCCAATTTGCGCTCATTTGCGCCCTAAAGTTCTATGTTCTATTTCTTATTACTTGCGAGATATTAACGATTAAATATTTTTAGTGCAACTTCTCATATCAGCACCTGCAGTACTATGTATCATGATTTATTTAAAGAAATCAAAAATCATTTAAAAAAATCAAATAAATCATTATTTTTTTTAAATTTTCATAGACCTGTTGGTGTTATTGCACTTTTTAGTTGTTTTAAAGCAATATAAATGTTTTATTTATTTCAAAAACGAAAACGAAATCTATAATAAAACCCCAAAGAATGCATTTCAATAAATAATTTGATTTTTCGACAAAAAATATATTTTATAAAATTTGATTTAATCAATGATTTTTTTTTAATCAGTTGATTTAAATCAGGCCAGCCCTGATCAAATTGTTTTGTATTTAAAAATGATTTTTTTTGTTTTATAAATTTTCAAAATATATATTATGTATGTATATACCTATACTCATTTATTTTCTTATCTTTTTTATTTTCAAAACTCAAAATTTCACATGCCACACCATATCAAGCCATCACAGTGTGCGTTAGTTGAAGGCAGGGCCGCGCCATGCGGGTGGGCAGGTTGTGCCCCGCACAAAGGCGCCTGACTTTGAGGGGCGCTGTTTCAAGACAGTAAAGTAAATAATAGTAAATTTTTATAAAATGCTTTTATTCGTAAAGACCAAATTACTACAAAACTTAGAAATTAACGTGATAGATGTGAACAATATATTTTTTTAATTTGTTTGCATTAGAGCTCTACTTATAAGTAAAATAATTATCGTATCAATCGGTTCTTTATTATTCTAGCATTGTTATATTGAAATAATAACTATGAAACTGTTGATTACGACAATGAATATATTGATTATAACTCAAGAATATTGATTACAATAATGAATCCCACACTGAATCCAATATCCCTATTATCATTTTGCACAGAATCAAATGCATATACAATTCTGAAATTTGTTGCAAAATTGTTGATTACAACAAACGATTTTGATTATAACATATTGATTACAGGAATGAATCTAGGAAAATTTCAGCAATATAATAAATATAGCATTTTTGAAGAACAAAAAGTATAATTTAAACTTTAATTTGCAAATTTTACATTATGAGGGGAAGGGGCGCTAAAATGTAACATAGTACAAAGGCGCCTAATACCCACGGAGCGGCCCTGGTTGAAGGGAGCAATCTGTAGATGTCACGACTTTTTTATATCAAAAAATATGACTGTCCTGTCCTATCTGTAGTGTAAGTGTAGGTGATCCCTGGCCTGGACACATTATTATTATACATCAATCAATATATTAAACTATTTCAGGGGTCACCTCACATAGGCTCCGTCGGGAGAGCACCACATGGGACCCATATTTTAGTACTTTATTTACTTTATTTCCAACTCAAGCAGATGAGCATAATCAGTTCACAATGGAATTCAGTGTTTATTTGGAATGATAGGTTTGATTTTTATTTTTTAGAGTTTAAATCTTGGTTTAAATAGTCGAATGTTTATGTTATAGTTCAGTTACATTGTGTAGCACGTAGAATAGAATAATAGTTTATTGATTTTGTCAGCCTGATGAATATATTTCTTCGGAGAATTGTTAGACATAAGAGTTGTGAATTCTGGAGAGTGAAGTTATGGAATGAATCACACGGGCCGATCAATAAACTGGGAAATTGAAGGAAAATGCCCGAACGAAGGTCAATTAAAGTCTGTTGATTGATTACAACACAAAAATAATAACAATGACGATTGCTATAGGGTTAAACAAATATTATATACTAATTAAGACTAAGAATATAATGAACTAGTTAAACACCAACACTAGGATTATTTACTTATTAAACAATTAACAACGTACTATTTATTTACACGATATTACTGATTATTTATTTCCACTACTTGTGTCACTATTTATTTATATCACGTTCAACTGTCCAACCTCCGACCTCCACAGCATCTATATGCTCAACTGACTCAACAGCGTCTGCATATTCAACTGCTCGGAAAGAATTCACTCCTTCTCACTCACTAGTTGACTGTCTGTCGATTTATGTAACTGTTCTTCTGACGAACTAACTCTTCCACAGCCTCAGTATCACCGACTGTCCGTATGCCATAACTCTTCAACACAACTGCCGAGTATCCACTCCCACTCGCCGTTACTGTTACTTACAGCTAAGTGTAAAATTTCCTTAAATTCCATTAAAACCCTTGCGCATACTACCTGGGGTGAAAATCGTCTAACCTTAAAGGCCATTTACATAGCACTAGTACTATCAAGAATCGAATACGGCCTATTTGCTTATGGCTCAACGCGAAAAAGTAATTTAAAAAAGCTAAAAGCTGTTCATCATCGTGGCTTAATAACAGGTGCATTTCGCACTAGTCCAGCAAATTCACTTTATATTGAGTCAGAGATCTCCCTTTCGAAATTAGGAGGACTAAAATTCTTCTAAAATATACGTCAAAAATATACTTTGACCCAAGTCATCTCAACTTCAACGATATTTTTCACAATCACTCAAATATCGCCGTTTTTGAGAGAAAACCTCCATCATCGACTTATCCTGTTTTCCTAGACGGGTTTAAAACATTCAACAAATTATGGCGTGGTGAGCCAGAAGTAAAAATTATTTACAAACATATGGTAAACCTCCCCCCATGGAAATTGAACAATCTAATAAAAATTAATACAAGCTTGATCAACAAATTTCACAAAAAAGAAAATCCACCTAAATTAATAAGAAATGAATTTAATACTCTCACTGAAAAGTATAAAAGTGACAACTGTTAAAAGTTATAGATTTATTTAGGTAGGTAAATGAATTACAGATTGCACTATTCGATTATTACTATTATAATATTCAAAAAACCAAGTTAAATACAATTATATATACAGTTCAAATACAATGATGTTAACTTTTCAAAGCTGAATTGAGAATGTGTTCCTATTCCATTACACATAAGTAGCTGCCTCGACGCCAGTCAGATATTCCAATATAAAAACTAAAATAAACAAAGAATTCAGCCCTGAGTATTGGTGAAGTCATCGGCCGACTTCTACTCATTGTTTAAACATCATAGTACGTATCTACACTGATGGGTCTAAACTCCTTGATGTCGGTAAGTGCAGCATCAAGTCAGGTGAAACTAAGAAATATTTGTACATAATTGTAATAAAGAACAATATGTTTTATAATATGAATATTATTAACTGAACAGACAGAATGAAACTGCAGTTTCATTCTGTCTGTTCAGTTAATAATATCCATATTATAAAACATATTGTTCTTTATTACAATTATGTACAAATATTTCTTAGTTTCACCTGACTTGATTTAACCCTGAGGATGATCATAGTATGATCGAAACGTCGGCATAATCAAATAAACATATTATCTTGACTGTATTTCCGAGAATTTTTCTTCTTGTTTTTTCCTGAATAATAATAATGCATTATTGTATATATTAACTGGGTTTATTAACTAACTTGTCAGGAACATATCTTTCATTTTCATATAAACGCACTTGTTTCTATCTATATTTCATTCCACGTAAAGAAAATAGTGATAGGAAGATACAGGTGTAGTTTGATCTAATTTTTGATTGGATCATACCCCGATATTATCCAATCAAACAACAAGATAATACTACACCTATCTTCTCCTAACTATTTTCTTACGTGAAATGAAGTATAGCATCAGCACGGAATCAAATTCAAACACGGTTTGGTTTACTTTCGTTGCTTCGTTATTTTCCAAATTCATGTTGCTGAAAATGGATTACGGATCTAAAAATGCGATAGTCGAAGGCTTTTAAGTAATAAAAAAGTGGAATGAAAAAGATGTGTGTCGTAGATGTTCAGAGACATTAAAAATTCGAATATTTTAAAAACTAATAACTAATTAAAAATTTGGTAGTCCCTTATCACACAATTTTAGAAACTAGTTTTATTATAAATTATCAATTTTCTAATTTGTGACTGTGAGGGAGGTCGCCATTTTCAAGTTTAACAGCCAACCTGAATAGAATTTTTTGTACATAGATTTAAAGAATTTATTGTTTTCAATATTTACTTTTTCTTTTTCTTATCAATCGTAAATTAATATTTATAGAACAAGTTTCTAAAATCT
This sequence comes from Harpalus rubripes, assembly GCA_963082715.1. NCBI lineage: Eukaryota > Metazoa > Arthropoda > Insecta > Coleoptera > Carabidae > Harpalus > Harpalus rubripes. The sequence continues at coordinate 45,399,722 of OY720460.1, read as the reverse complement.
TATCAATATAACTTTCCGTATAAAAGATTTTTTTTAATTTTTTTTTTTTTTTTTTTGTTTATATTTGACATTCGTGAATAGCTACATACTCTTATTTCAAAATGTAAATCTATTCCAATTCTGTGAATAAATTTTTCAAAAAGCTGTGAAAAGCGATTTGTTCGTGTTAATCCACAAAAATACAATAAATAACGCGGATAATTTCACAATTTCAACAGACATCATTTGCAACTGTTATCAAAAAAACAATTTATCATCGCCAAACGAAAAAAAGAGGGGATTCACGGATGTGATTTTACAAATTTTAAAATTGTCTCACGTAGCGTCAAAATATTACATCTCAAAACGAATGCTTCGGTTTCGGTGAAATATCATTGTGATGGATTTGTTTTTGACGTAAATTTGGATTTATTTTGAACATAACCATATTTTTAACCACGTACCAACGAGATAAGCGTGGAAATTCACGACGTTTGGGATGCGTACATTTGGAGATTGAATTTTTTATTTCCAACCCTTCAGTCCTTTGGGATGTGTAATAGGGTAAAATTTGGCTGATTTCAGAACTTGGTTTATGGGGCCCTTAAGTACATAAATAACACGCGGTGTAAATCAAGTTTATGTCTATTTATTTATTTAAATTAATCCAATTTGCAGCACTTTCTTCGACTTTATATGGATTAATTTGATCGTGCCTTTTATTTTTTAAAAACCTGTTTTTTGCTATAAGTCAATAATTCTCGTGTTTGTCTGGATTGGATTGATCGTGGGCGTCAGTCACGGGATATCGTATGTAGTAGGCAGATTGGAAAATCCGCCTTATTATAAAACGCGCAGTAGTTCTCAAAATGACTAGACAAATTGTAAAAAGAATATATGAACATTTTCGTTTGTAATCTTTTTAAACACCTAAATGTAACCAGGGTTGAAAAAAAAACCCGGAGTTGTCATAAAACGCCTGGGCTTTTTTAAAAAACCCGGGTTTTATTTTAAAAATGGATTTTATTTAAAAAAACAGGTTTTATTGCGTTTTATTAACATACATCAAATTATAGTAGGAATTTATCAATTATAATTTTATTTAACGTATCTTTGTTTTGAAAATTGTTTTTTTTAAAGCGTCAAAAAATGCCAGAATAATTTTGCAGATTTTTAATTAATACTCAATCTTGTCCAGTAGGCTCTGCATCAATCGAAGGTTTCTTTTCTCTAAATTTAGATTTGGAAACTGATTAGGTGCCTACATGGATCATAAACTTCAAATTAAAAAAATATATAAAAAATTGTCGTTATAAGACATATAAGTATGTTATTGCATCTCGTATTATGCCTAATCTAATAAAATATAATTTTATGGAAGTGGGTTTTTTGGGTTTTTTTAAGTTGTCTTTTTTTAAAAAAAAACCCGGGTGGGTATTTTTTTGGGTCGGGCAAAATTACAACAACCCTGGTTATAAGGCATATAAGTATGTTTCTGCAGCATATGCCTAATCTAATATAAAATAATTTTATATAAGTGGGTTTTTTTGGCTAGGGCAAAATTACAACAACCCTGAATGTAACCTAACCTAACGCACATAACTCACGCCTACACAACTTGGCTAGAGTTTTATGCGTTAGGTTAGGTTATGTTAATGTCGAGGTTAATGTATATTTCTAAAAATATCCAAACCCAGTCTAAAACTCATCATTTTCGCCTAGTCAATTTGAACATTTGAGATATTGTCAAAAAATGAAATTTCTACGATGTAAATATCTAGAGAAGTAAGAGATATCAACCTGTGATTTAAAATTTATAATTAGTACGTTGAAATGCATCTAAAAGTATAAAAAATAGATTTTTCAAAATTTCAAGGTAAGTGTAAGATTTTAAGGGAATATCTCCAATAATATCCAAGCTAATAATTCGCCCAGTCATTTAAATATTCAGAAAACGACTAGGCGGATATTATAATCTGCCTACGACATATACAGGTCAACCTCTGGGTCGAGCTCTGGGTATACCGTAATGGCGCATTTCGTGTATCACCTCACGGGCTCTCGAGAGAAGTTAAAATGTTTTTAACCGATTACTACTATAATATTGCCACTTTCTAAAATGTATAAAACTAAAATAAATCTTGTTTAAAAAGCAAATATATTAATCACGTAGCACCTAAGGCTGTTTTGCTTTCGTCTATTTTGTCAGGGTCAATTTGCTTCGGGGCTATTTTGATGAGGAACCCATCCGTTCGATCGGTTCCACACATTGGCTGTTTGGAATCTGGGCGGAATCTAATTCCGTCAATAAAATGCACGGGTTTATTTGAATGATAACAAGCGATCGGGTAATCAGCTAAACAATCGACACTCGGCGCAGCTGTAGCTGGCGACTTCCGGTCATTGCGTTTTGTTTTTGTTTATCTGCTGATAAAAAGATGCATGTGCGTGTTTAGATCGTACACGTGAGAAGGCACGTGGATACAAGGGCGACAGACAGACATTTTCGTTTCAATTTATGCATACTGTATACCTACTATTATTGTTAAAGGTGAGCAGACAACAAGACAGTGCACGTTGTAGATTCCAACTATATTGCAGAAAAACATTTGTTATCTCCCGTTGCTAAACAATAAGCAACTATATAAATAATTAAAGTAGTGGAAAAAGATATGCCTAACGGAGAAACTACCACGTTGGCGGGAATGCAACTCCGCCCACACTGAGGCAACAAATACAATTTAAACTTTAATATGAAATGTATTTTATTCATTCAGTTATATTATTTATTTGACCGTCATTTATTTCATTTAAATTTAATTAAATTTTCTCAAATAAACTAATATATGTATGTTTAGTATTTAAAATTGAGATTTTTAATAAATAAATCTCTGAAATATTTAATTGTTTAGAATTAATTTCATAATATATTTGTGTAAACTTTATATTAATTACAATGAAAAATAGTTTTTATGTGGCAAAATAATATTTCCATTGAGTGAACAATGTTCTATTTGTCAAATGACGATTTTAAGTGAAGTGACTTGTATGGACTTGTTCATTTGTTGTACGTTGCATCACAGTATAGCGGTTGACCGCTTGCTCGCTTACAAGCAGGGATCGGAAACCGAAACGAACCTGAACCGAAAACTGTTCCGAACCCACCTTTTTTGTGAACCTGAAGCAGAACCCGAACCATAGTTAATTTGGTCGACATGAACCCGAACCGAAACTAAACCCACTATTTTCGGGTTCAAAAAACTGGGTTTACTGAACATGTTTTTACTTCTGTGTTATATAAGTAGCAAATAGGATTAGTTTTGTACTGAAATAATTACCTTTAAACAAAACCTACATTTTTATTATTTTATTTCATTATTTGAAGATGAAGAAAATTTATTAGAAAGCCCGTGAAAGACAATGAAAAAGCCCAAACAGAAATATTAAAATTAAAATAAACCCATCTTACAAGTACACATTTTTTAAAAATTATGAAGATCCAAAGACTTTCAAATAATGCTAATTATTTTGAGAGGAACAAAAATTGTTACACTCTGTGACGTTAAGTCGGGGCCACACATTAGGTATTCGCTGACTGCCGAATATTCGCCTTTCGCCAAGTAATGTTCGTCAGTTGGCGAACATTCGTTTACAGACATGCGTAGTTTGCCGAGCATTGATTAGCGGGTCCTATAAAACTATATAGGCAAATATTCGTTCACTTTGACTCGGCTCGAAAAACCGACAAAAAGCGGAGTATAGACGCGCACCGAATTTTCGCGGCGAGCAGTCCATTAACACATTCGACATTGGGCGAATGTTTGCTCGGGATTCGCCGAATGCCGAATGTGTGAACCCGGCTTTACTAGTTGTACAGTACCAGCGGTGTGAAATCAGTGGTTCATGGGTTTTCGAGGTGTTCAGTAAGTATTGAAAAAACCTCGTAAAAAAACTTAAGAAAATTATAAGAAAAATCATTTTGACATTCTTAAACTATATAGGTGGCGTTTGGCTACATATTTTTATTACCTTTGTATAACAAAGTTTGACAAAAGAGGTTTCATAGCATGGTGGTAACGTGGCAACGCTTTTGCTTATGTTAAAGATGGTAGGTTCAAATCTCGGTTCAAATCTACCAAACTTCTTTGTCTTTTTGTTTTTATTTTCTCTTCATATTTATTTAACCAGATAAAATTGGTTATATTAAAATTGATACGTATTTAAAATTACAAAAAATAAAAATAAAAAGAACAAGGAAAGGGAAGATTTTTTATAAAAAAAAAACCCAAAAATTCTTAATCACACTGTTCTTTATTAAATAAAGTGACCGGTTTCGGCTACTAAGTAGCCATCCTCTCCTGTAGGGTTGTCTGAGGATGTGATCAAGAATTTTTGGGTTTTTTATAAAAAAATCTTCCCTTTCCTTGATCTTCCACGCCACACTTGGGTTCCCCTTCTTCATTACTTTAAGGTTATTTTAAGGCTTTCTATACTAATCTATTTTTCTTCAGTCAAGGACGAGCCTGGTAAGCTGCTTTGACTTCTTCCTTTACCGAAAAACCCGTTTTTACCTTTCTTTTCTATACTGTCTATTTAAATAAAAATGAAGAGCAAATGGAGTATGTATGATGAGTGTAAGTTGGGGACGTGGAATGTCAGAAGTGTGAATGGGAAAGAGAATGAGTTGATGAATGCAATGCGAATGTACAGTGTAGATGTTTTGTGTGTAAGTGAAACAATGAGGAAAGGATGTTATGAGGAAGAAGTAGAAGGCATATTTTGTTTGTGGTCGGGCGTTCGTGAGAATGAGCGTGCAAAGCATGGTGTCTTGTAAGTGAAAGAATGAAGCCGTTTGTACGAAGTTATGGCTGTACTTCTTCGCGAGTTTCTTCAAGGTAGGCTATATACGAATCTTCGTTGTGTCCGTTTACGGTCCAACAGACTCCGAAAATGATCTTGGAAAAGATCAGTTTTGGAATTCGGTAAATAGTGTAATTGATTTGTGTGATCCGGGTGAGAGATTGATAGTGTGTGGTGATCTGAATGGGTGGGTGGGTGTTAAACGAAGTGAATCTGAGAATGTATTGGGACGTTTTGGTGATTGTCGAGTGAATGACAACGGCGAGAGAATTGTTTCATTTTGTTTGGAGAGAAATCTCTTCATTTCGAATCCCACTTTTAAACATAAGCTAGCTCACATATACACCTACGAGAATGTGGTTCAGAATAAACGTAGTGTGCTTGACTTCGTTGTCTATGATGAACGATTGAGGAGTATGGTAGTAGATACGCGTGTGAAACGAGGCGCTGAACTGGGTACGAATGATCATTTTTTGGTTGTATCGCGAATGCGGTTGAATAAATTTTGGCGAAAGAAGGTGAAATGTTCTGGGAAAATGTTTCGCGTGAAATCCTTTGCTCTTTTGAATGAAGATGTTAGAATGCAGTATGTTGAAAGATTGAATGAATCCTTGCCCGAATGTGAGTCTAAATTTGATTGTAATATAAATGAAGTTTGGATGAAATTTAAGGATTCACTCCTCAAATGTGCAAAAGAAGTTTGTGGTGAAAGCAGATTAGGCTCTTGTCCGAAAAATGCGTGGTGGAATGATCAGGTGAAAGAAGCGATTGCTGAGAAAAAGAGAGCATATTTGAAGTTCTTAAATGTTAAGGATTCGCCTGGGCGCTTGCGAGAAGAATGTTTGTTAGAGTATAGAAGGAAGAATAAATGGGTGAAGCAAGTGGTGAGAGAAAGTAAAAAGCGATTTGATGACTTATTGAGTGAAAGATTGACAAATGATTTTAGTACGAATAAGCGACTGTTTTGGTTGAGTGTGAAGAGACTGCGGAGTGGAAGTGGTCGAGTTGTGAAAGCTGTGAGAAGTGCGAATGGTGAGTTATTGTGGGATGAATCAGATGTGAGGAATAGGTGGTGCGAGTATTTTAAAGGTTTGTATGGAGGTGAGATTGAGAGGGACGATTGTAGTGAAACTGGTAGTGAAAATGATAATGAAGATGATTATGATATAGATGAAAGTGATGTATGTGATGCATTGGGGCGTGTAAGGAATGGTAAGGCTGCGGGTTTGGATGGGATTACAAATGAGATGTTGAAATATGGAGGAGAGAAAGTATTTGAATGGTTAATTTATTTATTTAGATTTTGTTTGAAACGTAGCGTGGTTCCTGGTGATTGGAAAAAAGCTGTTATTTGTCCATTATTCAAAGGCAAAGGCAGTTCGAGTGAATGTACGAATTTTCGCGCGATAAGTTTGTTGAGTGTAGTCGGGAAACTTTTTGGTAAGGTTTTAATTCATAAGGTGCGAACCTTAACAATTTCAAAAATTAGTGACGTTCAGGGTGGCTTTTTGCCTGAGAGGGGATGTGTCGATCAATTGTTTGCTCTTCGTACGATTGTTGAGAAGTCACTTGACAAGAACAAGAAGGTGTTCTGTGGCTTTCTTGATCTAAAAAAGGCGTATGATAGTGTTCTTCGAGATACTTTGTGGGATGTACTCAGGGAGTACGGCGTGAATGGAAACTTGCTGGGAGCGATTCGTGCATTGTATGAGGGTAGTGAGGCTGCTGTAAGAATAGATGGTAGGTTGAGTGATTGGTTTCGTATAAATGTTGGTGTGAAACAGGGCTGTGGTATGTCTCCGTGGTTGTTTAATTTGTATATGGATGTGTTGTTGCGGAGAGCATTGAGTGAAATGGATGGTGTACAAATTGGTGAAAGTATTGTGCCTGCGTTAGCGTATGCGGATGATGTAGTTGTTTTAGGTGAAAATGAAGAGCAACTCAGAAGAATGATAGAGAGAATACATGTAGTTGGAAGAAGTATGAATCTGGAGTTGAATGTTGATAAATCCAAGGTGTTAGTATTTGAAAGGAGTAAATTGGTGACTATGTGCAATGTGTTGGTGGATGGAGTGAAACTGGAGCAAGTGAATGAGTTTGTATATTTGGGTAGTATGATGTCAAGGGATGGTCGAATTGATAGAGAAATTGAAAGGAGAGTGAGTGCGGGGTGTAAGGTAATGGGTGCTCTGGGTACGTTTGCTCGAAACGTAAACGTATCTAGAGAAGCTCGTTTAAGTGTGTATAATGGAGTGCTAGTGCCTGCTTTGATGTATGGAAGCGAATGTTGGGCATGGACGGGAAAGCATAAAAAGAGAATGACTGCCGTGGAAATGAGGTATTTACGTGGAGTATGTGGATATATAAGACGGGATCGCGTGAGGAATAATTTGGTGTATGAAGAATGTATGGTTAGGAAGAATGTTGTTAAGAGAGTAGGAATGAGCCAGTTGAGATGGTTTGGTCATGTGGAGAGAATGAAGAGTGAACGGCTTGTAAAGCGTGTATATCTTGGTGAAATTGAGGGTGTTCGATTGCGTGGCCGTCCAGTGTGTAAGTGGATGGATGTGATTGATAAGGTACTAAAAGAGAGAAAGTTTCCGAGTGGGAAGAGAAGAAGAGCGTGTATCAATGCGATTATGAATGTGGCCGAGGCGAAAGAAGTGTGCTTAGACAGGAATGTGTGGCGAAGGATGATTGTTTCGTAACTATTATTGTGGTCCGGTTGCGGTATTTCGCTACCGAAAATCGGTCACTTTAATATGTTAAGAGTGAGGAATATATGTTGTACCTATGATGTCAGGTTAGTACGAATGTTGTTGAAAGAGAGACTGATTTTTTTTTTTTTTTGGATGATGTTATTGTTATTCTTTCGGGTTTGTGCTAACCCACTAAGTGGGAAATGTGTAATTTTATGTATGTATGTATGTATGTATGTATGTATGTATGTATGTATGTATGTATGTATGTATGTATGTATGTATGTATGTATGTA
>OY720460.1:45268547-45383547 GCA_963082715.1 Harpalus rubripes | reverse complement strand
TGACGATTCCTTGGGATCGCATAACTTTAATACCATCTTTCCAAAAATTATAATGTTTGCGTATTCCTCGAGTTTTCATCCACACGAAGAGATCATTAAACCGGTATCTCACTGTAAAAAATTTTATAATAAGTCAAAACATTGGTCTTGTTAACTTGACATTGTTCTTGTCAAAATGACATGCGCACACAAATCAGCTGATTCTAAGCACGTCAAGGTCCCTCGAGTCACGTGTCTGCTCGCGCCCTATAGGTGAATAAGGTCCATATTAAAATGCTTGAACGAGGCGGATTTGTATGGGCTTCTCATTTACTTCATATTTTATTTTTGCAAATTTGTATAGGTAATTCAAAATACACTTTCTATAAATTATAGATCATGATATTTATACTTATACTACGTAGAAGTATTGGCTGAAAAACTTTGTTGGTTACGATTAATGAGTTTTCTAATATTATATTATAATATTCAGGCGATTTTGTGTGGTATAAAACTTCTTCATTTCTTTACAAATCAATTAAAACGCTGTCTGTTCAGGCAACCACACTACACATTTTGATTATTTTGCTTCATATTATTTCCAATTTCAATATAAACTAAAAAAAAGTGAATATATTTAAAACCGAACTTTATTTTTAATTAAATGATTTATTATTTATAACAACTGCTCAAAATTATCCCTATTTTTATCAATACAGACGTAACAATAAACAAAATATTCACTTTTTTCAGTCATGGCACGCTTATTAATATCATTTATTTTGGGGGATTAATTCAAACCTTTATTAATTTTTTATTCGAACATTTTATTATGTAACTGTCTGAAAATTGTATATCGTTTGATTCAAAATAAAGAGCTCTATTAAATGAGCAAATAAAAAGTGTATGTTTCTATTTAAAATTAAAAAGTTGGTATCCAAATGATAAGCGAAAGTAATACTTTACTTAAAACTTATTGGTATTTTAAACACGGAATTGGCGGGAGGTCATGTGCTGGCCAAATCAATTTTTTTCATTTACATTTGTATTTCTAATAATTTTTTGACATGTGTCAAACATGTCGATTTGTTGTTCCATTCGCAATTACCAAGGTAACTATAGCTCGTGTCAAATAGAAATGACCAGCGCGAAATAATAATTTACGTCATACGTTCGTTAAATATTTTTCACGTACTCATTTCGAAATTCGTGACTCGGCGCCTGCGTCACATCGTCCGTAAAAACTCATTTACCGGACATATAATGTAAATTGCTATTTCGCGTAAGTCATTTCTATTTGGCACGAGCTATAATTCACTTTTAACACCAGTGTACTAAATAACAATGATCTGTCACTTTTCAACAATGGTTTCATATAATGACATTTTTTACCCTAAAAACAAACTTATAATAGATTTGTAGAAAATAGTTATTTATGATTTGTTAAAAATGACATTTTATTTTGCGAGAAGGAAGTAAAACCACTTTTAGCACTTTATTATACACTACTTTTTCTACAAACAGTAGTTTTTTTAAAAAAAGGTCGATTTGTTGTTCCACTCATTTGGAAGGTAACTAATTTACTTTCCGATTTCCAATAAAAGTGCGATTTTTTTGACAGCTAACAGTCTGTAAAATATCACTTTAACTGCCTATTACATATCAACCGCTATACAAACGCCTAGCAAACGATCAACAAACGCATAGCAACATAATTTGTTGGCGATAAAATAGGTATTAAAAATAATAACTAAATTGATATTAATTTTCAATCGGTAAAAAAATATGTGTTCAACATGGCACTAAACACAGATTCACAGCTTCGACTGCATAAAATAGCATTTTAAATCCTAAAATCAAACATTGAAAAGCCTTGATTTGTAGAAAAGTAAAGTTTTTAAAGTCTTGGAAGTTTTGGAAGTTTCACGGAAGTCTTGGAAGTTCCATGGAAGTCTTGAAAGTTTTTTGAAAGTTTTTGTGATTTGGAAGTTTGGTGTACAAGAATTTTGGGAATGGTTGACCCCTCGGATTTTGGTTATAATTGGTCAATCGGATGTACACTCAGTTGAAGATTTTAACTATTTTTCTTGAAAAAACGCTGTTAAATAGCATTTTTTCACATTTAATGTTATTATAAATATTTTTAAAAATATTTTATTCTCTATCTCTATACGATTTGATTGCATTTTATACTTCAATGGATAGAGTTAAAAAATTATAAAGAAATTAATGGATCGATTCTGTTCACATCTGTAAATCTTACGGATCTGTAAATTTGTAAATAATGAACAAAATCGCAACGGAAACTGCCTCTTGTATGTATAATTTTATATTAATCAACAAAAATAGATGCGTTTTTGTCAGGTTTTTACAAAATTACAGAACTGTAAGATATACAGATGTGAACAGAATCGACCCATAAATTTCATAAAGCAGCCAGCTATTGTATAACCATGGAAACAAGTACTAGAGAATTCCGATTGACAAATGTTAGTGTCAAGTGTGGTGTCAAGTGCAATAATTGGCATACGGATTGTATTATAATTTTCGAGATAATTTTACTGGAAATACATAATCTCTTGAAAGAAAGTATCTGTATGGAATTTGTACAAAATAAATGGAACTGATAGAACGTAATGTACTTAAGAAATTTCCTGTAGGTATGGAATTTGTACAAAATACTTTTTTTCTTGTTTCTATGTGACATTTATGTTAAAGATATTAAAATATGTATTATAAACATCAAAAAATATACAAAAATATTTAAACCGATTATAAACAAATTTATTTGTTTTCAAAGTTTAAACAAAAATTCTTAGAAAGCTTTCCTTTTCAACGGTAGTGTTTAAAAAAATTCTGCTCATTTCATAGCACTGGAATTGCAGCAAAAAGTCCAAGTATTTTACATCGTTAACTATGACCTCTAGCCTTTCAATGTACGGATTATCAAAGGCTGCAAAAAGTTCCTGAATCGACTACATGGTCCTTTTTAATATTGCGCAAATAAGTTCGTAATAATCGTGAAAAATACCGATATAAAATTGGTCACACAACAAATCAGCGATTTTACTTTGAATTGAGTTTGTTCCGTAAAACTTTTGTCAATCTTCCCACGCTTAAATGTTGCAAATGACGTCATTAGAATGACGTAAATTGATTACGGTTTTCAATGTTAAGTTTTTATGTTTATCGCCTTCTGATATACAGATTGCATCACTTATAGAAATAGAAAGGAAAATGCGAAATTAAAATAAATAAAATCAACAAATGGAAATCAATTTTGGTATAAAAATAACTTTTGTGAGAGATTTGCGATTAGAATAATGATTGTTCATTTTTTTCTACAAACAGTAATAGTGTATTATTTTCACTGACGAGTTTTATATTTTTTACATTTTGAGATAATTGTAAATCATTACAAACTTTCTCCATCAACTGTACTCTTTCAAAAGAATTTTCTATTTTCTCACAGAATGTACAGGAAGCATATTGTTTAGCTTTGCGTAGGAAAACCATACACAAGAAATTTTTAGACATTAATATTATTTGATAATCAACGCAGATTAAGTACTGACCAAGCTATCTGCATCTGAGTTCATTTTTTCCTCGGCATGATGAAGTCTTCCCACTCTTCTTTCTTGAGATGTGAAACTCAAAGAAAAGTTTTAGTTCACGTGAAATTATTGTTCTGTGCCACATTACACCATAATTTAAAGCGTTACTTATTGGTTTAATTCAAGAAAATCTACGTGATACACTCTTGACACAAAAAATATGCACTCAATTGGACAAGACTTTTTTGATATTAGAAATTTCTGAAGAGATCTTCCTCGAACGATAAAATTCCAAGTTAAGTATCACAGTAGGATTTTTATGATGCACTATATATGTTGATACTATTTTATGAAGTGTCTATTTTTCTAAAAATATTTGACAAACCATTAATTAACACACAAAACATAACAGTAAAATTCACAAAATATGTTGAGATGCGCGCGCATATGTCACAAGTTTAACAATACTTGTTGAAGATGTATACTTCTTCAATAACAATAATTAAAAACGACTAAAATATATTATTTTCACAAAATTTAACAGCACGCTTTATCAAAATCACTTCCTTTCATTCAACTTTGTGTTCAATTCAATACCTATTCCACTCTGACAGCTTTCTCCGTACATGACGTTTAAATATTCCAAGCATGCGCTTGAGTTTCAGGTTCTAGACGTCATTCATAGGTACTTTCAGACACTATTTTCTTTAACTTGAAACATAGTTAAAAATTACTGTAACAATAGTTAATTGTAATTATAGCATAAAATGAATAAATATTGTACTAAATGATATTAAACGTTACTAATAATTTTTAAACATTAGTTTCTACTAGCGCAGCACCTAACCACAGAAGAGATGCATGTAGAAGGCTAACACTATCCGCGAAAAAATCGGATGTAGATGGCATTCAAATCGCTTACTTCATATAATCTTTATGGTATACGAACTTGGGTATTTTTGTATTTTTTAAAAAATATTTGTGATAAATAAAATTTTGGGGTATAGAAATATCCTTAGGAAATATTCTTTCATATTTAGACGGAAAAGTACGGCCGATTCATGTAAATATGACGTTATTTTTGAATTTTTTTTCTTATCTGATAATTTAAATTTTGGAAAATGGAAATATCATTAGCAGATATTCTTTCATATATAGACGAAAAAATACGGCCGATTATAAAGGGAGAAGCTAAATATAAATGGTAAACACATTATAACCTGTAAATATTTTATTATTACTATTTCAGTGGGACATATATTATGTGGATTCAAGAAAGATATGGAAGAATAGGAATTATTAGGATTGTGTCTTCAAACGTCTAACTTGAAGGGTATGTATACTGCATAATATCAATACTAAATTAAAAAGAAATGTTAGTGAATGAGCTCTTCCCTTCTTTGTGCGATATACTATTGACAACATATATGTATATAATAATAAATAATTAGTTTAAATATTTTATAAATACGTACCTCTTATAAAACCTGTAGAGATAAAATGATCGAACAAACATTCATAAACTGTGTAACCTTTTTCCCTATTTTTAATGCATGAATCCATGCTTTAGGAAAATAATGTAACGATATATTCTCACTTGAATAATTGTTGTGGAACCGAGCAAATCTTCATAGCCGCCCGCAAAGGTGTGCAAGTTGTGGCTGAGCCCAATCTATGATTTTATAGAAGAATTAAAACAAATAAATTTAATAAAAAAATATATATTACAATTATATATATCAATATCAAAGGCCGGAGGAAATAGTACAATTTTATATATATTTATAATAATGACTTGATTTTCAAAAACAATACGAACTCGCCTTTGTGATTCTAAAAATTTTTCAATAACTTGGGTGATGAAATCTTTGTTTTTGTTATGTACAACTATAAAAATGCGTCAGTCACACCCTTCCCAACAATAATTTTTTTTAGCCCCATCTTCCATTTTCACCTCCATCTTACAAAAATTCCTGCGGGCGCCCATGAATATCTTTTAGATTTACTAATTTTCTTTAAAACCTCTATCTCTTTGAATGTAAACAAAAACTTGTTTTCCTTACTTGGGAACTATTAAATTTTGTCACCAGATGTTAGCTACTTTGATTTTTTTCGCGGATTGCTGTTCTGTGCATGTAGATCGTACAAAGATCGTGATCGATCTTTTATTTTTTATGGTTTTATTTCGGCAGGAAACTCGGATAGTGTAAAATGACTTGTATCACAAGAATCTATCTGTCAAAATTATTTCGGTATTTCAAACAGAGTATAATAATACCGAGAGTATCTTACTGTGAAATTTATTATTATTTAATGATAATTACAAATATCACCAATTTTGTGATCTTACTCACTCGTCTACTTTGGTTATTTCTAGTAAATAAGCGTTTTGTCAGCTGATTTCATGTTCAATCTCTTTGTCCAATATACGAAGTATTTACATAAATTAAAATAACTTCGAATCACGCGCTTATTTACTTAAAACAATGAATCATACGCTTATTCCCGTTCACCTCACGTGCTCCAAGCACGGCTCATGTTTAAGTTTATTTGAACTCAATTCAAAATGTTGAGAGAGTAATCGATCAGCCTTTTGTTTATATCTCTCTCTTTCTCTCAAAAAAATTTTTGAGCGTGAGTGGCACTTCTGTTCCTTTATGGAATTATTCTTTTTCTATGACTTAGCATTTAGCCCCAAAGTAGTCAACCAGCACAGCAGTGACTAGCATTAGTAACATTTTAAAACAATAAACATGTCGTCTGCTCTAGCTCCTGAAATTTCGGCTCCAGGCTTTTCTTTCGAAAACTGCCGAAGGTAAATAATTTTAATCAATAAATATTGCATCCTGAAATGTATAAACCATATAATTTTTATCGCATCTTGAAATATGTGGTTGCAAAAACATATTTGCATTGTCATGTAACTTAACCTCAACTTTTCAGAAATGCAGTCCTGGCTCAAAAAGGATTAACATTACCTAAAGCCACAAAAACTGGTACAACCATCGTTGGACTAGTTTTCAAGGATGGAGTTATTCTTGGGGCTGATACTAGAGCAACTGAAGATACTACTGTATCCGACAAAAATTGCTCCAAAATCCATTATTTGGCCGGGAATATGTAGTAAGTATGGTTATAGTTATTTACTCAGCGAAGATTGTAATTTTAATTTGTTCTGTAAAGTTGCTGCGGTGCCGGAACGGCAGCTGATACCGAAATGACAACAAAACTAATTGCATCCCAATTAGAATTACACCGTTTGTATACCGGCCGTGTTGTTCCCGTGAAAACAGCCAACCAAATGTTAAAACAGATGCTTTTCCGTTATCAAGGCCATATTGGCGCTGCTTTAGTCTTAGGTGGTGTGGACTCCTCTGGTCCTCATCTATACAGCATTTATCCTCACGGTTCAACCGACAAATTACCGTTTACTGCCATGGGATCTGGTACGCTGGCTGCAATGGCGGTCTTTGAAAACGGTTTCCAAGAGAATTTGGAAGAGGAACAAGGAATCAAAATTGTTAGGGATGCGATTGCAGCGGGTATTTTTAATGATTTAGGTTCGGGTTCCAATGTGGATATTTGCGTAATTAAGAAAGGGCATGTCAATTACTTGAGGACTTACGATGAGGCTAATAAGAAAGGAGTTCGTCAGGCTTCATATCGTTATCCGAAGGGAACTACTGCAGTTTTGACAACGCAAACTGCTAATATTGATATTGAGGAACAGGTTCGCAGAATTGATGACGTGGCTATGGATACTTCAAGTTAAGCATTGAAAATATAATTGATTTATTTAAGCTTTTCAAATAAAACATACTATGTAAAAAAATATACAACTTTTTCGTTATTTAACCTTGTACCATTCTCAATATGTACATATAATATTTACACTAAAATCTGTGAATGCTTCTTTCAGTCAATTTTTGTAATAAATAAAAGTAATTTAAAATAAGTTCAAAAAACCTTCAGTTATTTTGACGCTCAGTCATTCAACCTTTTTGTGATGTTACGTATATGTATTTTGTTTGTATATATTAAAAAAATTAATTCTTGTGAACAATAAAATCCCATGTCTCTTTCCACCTTAAATTCAAAATATCACTGGTTGATAAAGCAGTAGTACCGTAGCATAAAACTGTAAACTTTTTAAATACATAAAAGATTGTAAACATCCATCCAACAACCGCTAAAATATAAATACGAGATAACATTTTAATTCTTAACACTTTAAGTATCAAAAAATAAATATGCTCTATTAAAGCTGCAGTCAATAAAATTTTATATGTAAAGGCAGGCAAGTAGTGATGTAAAAATAGCGTTCTTTCTACAAAAAAATATGGAACATAATGGAAAACATAACCTGTCAAAAAAACTTCGCCTATTAGCATAAATTTATTCCAGCTGTTTTGATCCAAATCAAAACAGTTTCGTCTGCGTCTTAATAAGTAGAAAATGAATAAAACACAGTATATGAGTAAACTTGCAGTAGCAGTATACCATATTACTAAATTCCCCAACAGATGCACTTGAGCCTAGAAAAATTGTTTAAAATCAACGAAGGTTCAACATAAAAACCGGAACAAATCTTTAACACGGGAAATCAGTTTGATATCACTAACGGCATTAGATGCTCAGTAAGAATTGTTTCACATTTGTGCCCGGTTTTTCAGCCGTTAATATCGGGGTGCATCAAGTTTCAACTCTCGTGCCCTTACTTTTTGTGAATATAGTAATAGCAGATGTACAACATCCTCAGTCATGAAATAAATTGTGAAAAGATCATGTAAGCCAGCGAGATTTGAACCAGAGACCTTTACTTTGCCGGAGTAACAATCTAAGTAAAGGTCTTGGGTTCAAATCCCATATAGACTGTTAACTCATTATTAATTAGGTAAAATAAATAACACTTGGCGACAGTATAAATATGAACAATAGTTGTGCTCTCCATATATTTGATTACCGAAATATTTGACCTCGACTGTATAAATTTTAGTTTTGTAGCTCTCCGTAGGATGACAAAAAGACAGTTTATTTTTAAATTTGTCGTCTACCTGTACAACTCGTGTGTAAATAATTCAGAGCGCATATTTTCATCATTTATTATTTCGCACCTATAAACCAGGAGGCGGAGCGGGCGGAGCTTAGCCGATGTGCTGTCGAATCGCTAAATCAAAGGCATCGCTGAGGAGTGCAACTACAGGTTTATATTTATACAGTGACTTAGGTAATAGCTAGTGGCACCAACAAAACTAATTCTTAAATTTTAAGCTAGGTTTAACACGTTTAACATGGTTTAAAAAAATGCAAATCGAATTTTTGACAGCAGTATATTATTATAATTCATTTAGCATTTTATTTCGATGCCATATTTTGATGGTGAAGATCTATATAAGGTTGTTTAAAGTGAACACTGCATGGATAAAATAGCGACGAGTGTGATTGACCACAATAACAGAAAACATGCGACATAAATGAAAACTTTAGTAATAAAAAATCATGCGAAAAAATTCTAGATGTAGAATTCAACTAGAATTCTTTTAAACTAACCGCCACATTTACTCTAGGAAGACTAATGAAATGGCATTTCCTCAGTACCCAAAAGACACATTTAGAATAGAATCTCATGTTAAAAAAATCTGATGTGGCCAGCACATTACCTTCCGTCAGTTATATGAGGTATTTACGAAAATTCTACCGGCGAACTGTTACCGGTAAACAGCTTTTAGTAGTTTATAGCTACTGGAATCGATATTTTAAGAACGCAAGTGGTAGGTAAACAGGGGAGATCCATAATCTACGAAAAAATATGAAAATTTAAAACAGGTTAGAAATTTGACGTAGTTAACAAAATGAGCAGAGTCCTACTTTGAACACATTTCCACTTTTACCGCGCACGCTTCGCTTTGCATCACTACCTTTTTTTGAGATTAGATTCTTCATGAATCCGGTAGTGTTTTCAAACACAGTCGGTAGATGCGGTATCTACCGGTAGAAGTTTCGTAAATGCGTATGTATTTTCTATAAAATCCATACAGAAAGTTCCTTACAAAAGATTATAAATTTCTTGTATGTACATTATCTTTCGACAGTTGTATGTATTTTAAACAAATTTCATACAGAAAATTTCGAGCAAAAAGATCCTAACACAAATATACTACGAATATGTCATTGAACTTGACATTGACATCTTTCAATCAGAATTTTCTTAATATAGTAGCTGTTTCTAGCATAGC
The DNA here is from genome assembly GCA_963082715.1 of Harpalus rubripes. Classification (NCBI taxonomy): domain Eukaryota; kingdom Metazoa; phylum Arthropoda; class Insecta; order Coleoptera; family Carabidae; genus Harpalus; species Harpalus rubripes. The sequence continues at coordinate 45,373,778 of OY720460.1, read as the reverse complement.
TGGCTAATTTATGAAATTTAATTTCTTTATAATTTTATAATTCTATATCCATTTAATATGAAGTATAAAATGCAGTCAAATCGGATAGAGAATACAATGTTCTTTAATATTTATAATTACATTAAATGTGAAAAAATGATATTTAACATTGTTTTTTCAAGAAAAACTGTTAAAATCTGCAAATAAGGGCACTTCCGGTTGACCAATTATAACCAAAATCTAATCAGCTCTTCATATGGATGCAAGGAAGAGGAATACGAAAGAATTATAATTTTTGGAATTGTAGTATTAGAGTTATCGTAGACGAAAATTTTGTTACACACACACACACACACGCACGCACGCACGCACGCACGCACGCACGCACGCACGCACGCACGCACGCACGCACGCACACACACACACACACACACACACACACACACACACACACACACACACACACACACACACACACACACACACACACACACACATATACAGACATCATCGTAAAAATAGTAAAATCGTATTCTAGGGACCCTAAAACGTGCTTATTCATCAAAAACTCACCACCGAATTTTTTGACCAAAGACAATACCTTCCTTACCTAAAGGTGACGGAAGGTAAAAAACACCCAACATAGATTTCCCATTTTGAAACGTTAGGGAGCCCACGCCACTGCATGGCCGATTTTTAGTGTTTTGTCCAATATTCTCTTACAGAGTGGGCCTGGTGCAACAACGCACAAGTTACTCCAGCCAAATACAACAGAATGAAAGTGTCATCTGCACTGGACTTGGTACATTAGAGTCCAATCGGATGTAATCGTTACAATAAAATACGCAATAAAAAAAGAACCCGACGCTCATCTGAGATCTACATATTTGCAACGCGTCTTTAAATTAATTTACTTGATAAATACAATAATTTATGTAACAAATAATGCAGAATTTTATACTTTAAAAACTGATTCCCATTTTAAATATTTGTTTAAGGATTTTTGATGAATAAATTATATTACATAACGTACATTACTCTTGCTGGAAACCCAATAAGCAATACCCCTGGATAAAAACGGCCATTCTAACGGCTCCGAACTGTACATATGATTTTGCACATTTTCCGTAGCAGTTATCAGCATTTTGTATTGCAATTCCACCAATTTCTCCCAAAATGATAAACTAGTAGCTGCAGTAGGAATCATTTCTGCGTTTACCAACTCTCTTTCCCTTTCTTTCTGATCATCACTTTTCGTGTATCTATGTTCCTCAACATTCCACACCGTATCATCCTGATGAACGATTCTATCAGTGACGACTTCATGTTGATTGAAACCCCAATCAGGGAGTTGCCTTCCGCTGAATTTTAAAGCTTGGGTTGAATTCATATGAATTAATCTAATTTGGGATTGAATTGTATGCCAAGTATCGCCATTTTGATCTCTATTTACAATCTCAACGCGCCATAAATTTTGCGCAGGCATGGATACATTATAGTCTATATAGCAGGTGACTTCTTGGCTTTGCGGTGACATGGGGGCTGCGACATCATGGGAATTTAAAGCTCGGCTAGTTATGCCATGTACTAGTTGAATGACGTCACCATGTTTTATGGCGTCTACTGGCTGTTCAACGACTAAATCGTTCTTTTTAGGGCGTTTAACAATCCACCAATTGTTAACGTCTTTAAAGCTGTAACACGTAACTTGTTGTTGATGGCTGGATCCTCTTTTATCCGGGTAGCGGATAGGGTATACGTGTGGATGAGAATGCAACCAGCAAGTACGGCCATGAGTATGACTACAACCGCAATTATTCTTATCAAAGTGTTTAACTATAATATGTTATTCAATACAAAATAGAATGCGAGCAGACATGTAACTCGAAAAACCTTGACCTTGGTTTTAATTTCAGCAAAATTATATCACGAAACTACTCTTAATTTATTTTATTCAATTCATGATCACTCGAATTATGTGTCTTTTCGCACCCAAGAACATACCGTAAAGTAATCTGCGATCCATGTGAAACCAATAATGGTTGTCCTTTTGTAATGGAAGCCAAACCACCTTCAAGAGATGCTTGAAAAGCGCTTGTCATAATACTATCATGAGGTCCCGCATTTATTAGCACATGTAAATGTGCATAAAATATTCCTAAATATACGGCAACCGGAACTGATATAATAACAATTGCTTTACCCATAAACTGAAAAAATAACGTGCGATCCGAAATTTTTTTATCCGATAACAGTTTCCAGTAATCTCTTCCCAAAATTGCTAGACCCAAACAACAAGAATAAAATCCGGCGTATTTTACGCACAAAGCACAAGTCAATGAAATGAATGCCATTATTAACCAAAACCACCAAAAGAAACTATAAACTTTCGTATGATAATGTCTGAATTTTAATATACATAAAATACCAAATAAAGAAAACAACAACAACATCGACTCCATTAAAATAAATCGCGATTGAGATAAAATTGCGTTATCACAGAGCAATAGCAAACCCGCTAAAAGAGAGGTCCATTGCGACAAGCCCATTTCTAGCATCAAATGATACGCGGTTGGCATCAACAAACTACCACAAAATGCTGGAATAAATCGTAGAGCAAATAATGGAACTGAAGCGGAATATGAACTTCCGATTCGTTCAAATTTAAAATTCCCATCGAATCCTGCTAAATATGCAGCACCGGCTATTAACTGTTTCCCCAGCGGAGGATGGGAATCGAAGAAAAATGTACGTTTCATATATAATGACACGTACTTTCCATAATGTAATTCATCGAAACTGTTAAATAACAATATTATTAATGTTATATTCATATTTCATTTGTAGATAACTTACACTACATGTCGAGGTTCTTCTAATTTATACATTCGGGTTAATACTCCCAATAAAAATAAAATAACAGAAACCATATCAATTTCAAAATTAATTCTAAATAATCTATTATTCGATAATTCATTATTCAAGTTACTTTCATCATTAATAATTTGTTTTTCTTCATTGTTGCAAGCAGCATCTTCCATCTGGTTTTCATCTTCACTTTTATATAAATTTTCAACACTTTCCGTCAATTTTTTGTTTTCGTCTTGAATAACTTTTTTAGATTTTAGTTTAATTTTTCTATTGCGTATAGTTTCCATTTTCATTTATAAATATTGAACTTATTGCAGACACATCAGCAAAACCTAAGTAGTTTTCATAACGGGACTTCTTGGTAATTTAAACATTACCAAATGCACTTAAATTTAAATACATATATCACGCAGTTATTATACCACGTGGTTTTAAACTAATATTATTGTGATAAGCGCAATCAATTTTCCGTAAAAAAAAAACTACTATACATTTCGCTACAAAAGTAGGTTAAGGTTAGTTTCTACCCTACCACTTCTACCAACAACGTAACACGTAACGTCACCTTTGTGATTTAGGGTGAAAATGAAAATCCTTTGCACGGCACCAGCACAGATGACCAGAGATATATCTCTATATCTCTGACCAGCACCGGCACACCACAAATGGACCTACATAAATTTTTATTACATCGTTTTAAATTCGCCATCTAGCAGAATTTTTCTGAATCAATGAGTGCGATGACACATGCTAAATGACGAGAATGAAATAAATTAAATTTATGCCTGTTAAAAATGATGAAGAAAACGACAAAAAAAATTAAATAACAGTTTCGGAATTACAAACAGAAATGTATCTAATAATAAAATATCTAAAATTTATGTTTTATCAGAGATTGTAATATCGGGTCTTAAGCAAATCATTTGCCAACTATGCTACACAGCTATGCTATAACTGTCACTTTTCGATTGTTTTGGTATAATGACGGTATAATAAATTTGCAAGTTTGAAGTGCAAATATGCAGGAACATATAAAAAAACCAAGGTCCTTGAAAACATATGTGCTAGAGCCCCACTTGTCAAAGTGACAATATAGCTTTTTGTTCACGATCACGTTTTTAACTAAAACGCTGTTTTAAGATATGTCAAATTTCATTATTTAGTAATAATAATAAATAATATAAAATTTATCAAAATATGATTTTAAAGCAGAAAATAGTTTGTATTCAAACAAATATTTTTTAAAAAGTTCTATATACATAAGGGAAGGGAGAAATTAAATATTGAAATTTGAATTTGACATTTCTTAAAACAGTGTTTTATTTAAAACCGTCATCGTGGTACGGGGCTGAGATTTCAGAAAAATACAAGACAAACGACAAATACCGCAATACACAACAAAATGGCGGTACTTTCACTTTGACAAGTGGGGCTCCAGCACATATGTTTTCAAGGACACTTAAAACAGCTGTTTGCCCGTGCCCTATAAAAATGTAAAAAAAATCTAACAAAAACGCATCTATTTTTGTAGATTAATATAAAATTACACATTAGTAGCAGCTTCTTTGCGATTTTGTTCATTATTTACAAATCTGTAAAGACGCACTGATTTGTTCAGAATAGTGCCATTATATCCTCTTTTCTAATTTCTATCTGTTCTTCCTTTCTTTTTAAAGTATTCATCGCATATAAGATACCTAAATTTACTCGGATTTCTTATTTTGTTGCACATGTATTTGTTGCCATATTTTAAATTTAAATGTTCTCCACCATATCACCCACCTGCGCTAAAAGTCAACTGCGCACTATGCACATCTCACTTTTAATAATATCTCTCTCTTTTAATTTAATAGTTCCATTCTCAGACTAAACATAATGTTTAGTCTGAGGCAGTGCTGCCACGTCTACCGATTTTTCGGTAGATCTACCGATTTTCAAGTTGTTCTACCGATCTACCGAATTGATTGCGATTTTTTACGATTTTTTAGTTCAAACATGTATTGACGATTTTTAGTCTTTATCGTTATGAAATTTTTAAATATAAAGGACAATAATGGCATTTTCGTAGGTAAAACCAGGGTGTTGCGAATGTATCTTTATCCTTTTCTTTGTAATAGCGTTGAGGGAGATAAAGATATGTTCATTAATACGCTGAAATCGATTGCTGCCACCTATTAGAATTAGAATGCAGTTCAATACAGTTTAATAGTGTAGTGTCCTAACCAGCTACTTCGGCACTTCACTTCGGGTCCGGGTAATCCACCGAAATCATTTCTCATTTCTACTACGCACACGGGATTTGATGTGATGATGGATGTTGTGTTGTTGTTGTGTTTGTTATTAGTTATCACAGTGTTGAGTGTTGTCACATCATAAAGGTACACTGCAGACGTTTTTTCTGGAAGTTTGTTGTGAAAAATATATATGAATTCCAAAATTCCGGTATCTACCGAAATCTACCGAAATTTGTATGTGAATTCTACCGATTCCCGTACGTTCGACGTGGCAGCACTGGTCTGAGGTTCCATTACTATTCACTTTTGCTATGCTTTACGCTTTCCAATCAAACACCTACCTCCCCCCTCACTTTTGTAGTGTTTGACAATTATTTGACAGCCTTCAAAATGTCAGAGCCTACTATGAAACAACTAAGCGAAAAAGATTTTAATCCCGAAAAATGTGAGTATTGATATAAAACATTTAAGAAATCATAAAGAATGGTCCTAAATAAAACTATAGATGTACGAGAATTATCGCAAAGATGTGTTGGGGGTCAAGAACTGCAACAACTACGAAAACAAATACAATTTCAAGCCGAAAGAACCAGCGCAACCCTCAAAAGAAATGTTTACCAAAACTATATGCAGTTCATCGACACAGCCAAAGAAATATCACGTATGTTATTAAATCTTCATCCGCCTACTATTTATAATATCCTTGAACAATTAAACAGATCTAGAGAGTGAAATGTACCAACTTTCCCACTTATTATCAGAACAGCGATTACTCCTAACCGGTTTAGCAGACACTGCATTATTGGCGGACGAAACACCTGCCAAAGAAATTGAAGAAAGCGATACTAAAGAAAAATCCGAAGAACAGGAAAAGGAAGCTAAAAAACTAAAGCTAGCAGCGATTCTGGAAAAAATTGAAGGATGCTCGGTAACTAGCAACTGTCTATTGGTTGTCAGATGTTTTTATTTGTATTCCAGGACATATTAGATGTACCAGGAAGAACATTAATACATCATGATGATCTAATTGAGTTAGATCCTGTTGATAACACAAAAATTCAACATATTCATGGGTATTTATTATCTGATAGTTTTATGTTAGCTCCCTGGATAAAAGGAGAAAGGTAATTTATATTTATTACTATAATAGAGTAACCTATCATTTTATAATATTTAGACGTGGCCCAGTGAGGTATAAGTTTGAAATACTGTATGAACTTGGAAGTCTAGCTGTTGTAAATGTAAGAGATCTTGGTCCAATCAAATATGCTTTTAAAATACTTGCATTTCCTGATACGAGAGTATTTCAATGTAGTTCAGGATCAAGTAAAAAAGAATGGTTAAACCATTTTGATATTGCTAAAAAAGCACGTTTAACCCAAGAAACTTTAAAAAGAGAATCTGTTTCTGAGCGTTCACCATCAAGAGCTGTGTCAATTGATTCTCCAAGTTATAATCGTAAGTTCTAACGTATCTAACCACAAATTTATTAATTAATAGTGACATTTGGCTATGAGTTCGACCTTCAGCACCAGGGAATGCGCGCGCGATATCAGCAAGCAGATGGCAACGATGATTTAAAAAATTATTATTGGATATCAATTTTTATAAACAAATTAACAGCGGGATAGCACAATGAATGTGGGTTCGAATTTGGGTCAGATTGGGAATTTTTCTTGCCTGGCCTTGATCGATATCTTTCCAACGACAATCCCTAAGCTATCGGGCACCGTAGCAGTTGTAACAAGGGCAAGGGCTTACGCCGGGTTCTTAAGTTTATTTTTGCAACATAAATACATTTGGTAAATTATTAAATTTTAACTTTATTTTAATAATAATTCTATTTTAATACTAATAGGTGAACTAAAAGTGTGATTGATTGAAAAAGGTCTTAACAAATAAGTATTTTTTTTTTATTATAACTGCAACAAATAAATGAAAAATGGAGTAAAATGCCTTCAATATTTTTAAAATAAAAAACTACTTTTTATGGATTTGAAGACATGCAAAGTAGCAGGCTACTATAGAATATAACCCATAGGGGTTAATAAAATGTCACCAATTAAGTCGTACAATATTGGCGCGAAAATACAAAAAAAAAATACTAGATGTCAATATAACGTGCTTTTTTCTGGTATATTATTAATTTGTTAAAAAAGACTAATTTTTGTTGTGCTAAGCTTACGACGAACAGTCTGAAGAAGAACTAACCCAACATCCAGAATGGTTCTTAGAAGTACCTGAAGATCTAGATGTCCTTGTAGCTCAAAGACATTTTGAAGATGCATTAAATTTATTAAACAGAGCCAAAGAATATATTTCACAACATAATGTAAATAAAACAGAGATCCAAGATCCTGTTTTAAATGAAGTTCAACGAAAAGTAGAACTGCGTAATACCGTATTAACTGAGACTTTAATGCGAGAATTAGAAGTCAACCCTGACAAATCATTACAAGGTGGACTAAGAGCAGCAAGAAGAGCTGTAAGATTGCTGAATCAGTTGGGAAGATCTACACAAGTATTTATTTTTTATATACTAAAATATACATTCTATAATAATATTGTCTTTTAGTCATGTGAACTATTTTTGCAACTATGTAGCAGCATTTTGAAAACACAATGCAAAAGAGTTAAAAGGGAAGGTGCTACCAGCTTATACGTAAAACAATTAAGTAGTGTTGTTTTTACTAATATGTGTCACATGACAGAAGAATTTTTACGGGCATTTCCTACTTCGTCAAGCTGTGCCGCCGGTAGGATATTCTACTTATTTTTTATTATTATTAGCAATAATAATTGAAACTACCTCTTGAAGCATAATTTATTTTTTATTTTATTTATTTCGAAAAACTAAATTTTTAATTTTGCGGGCATTTCAATATCCTGGATGAGGGATGAATACGCGTATAAAACAAAGGGAAAAAATTAACTGAAAAATATATTTGATCATTATACGTCTTAATATGTTAATTTTTTAGCGTTTGTTGTATGGGCCGGCAGCGAATTAAACATCTTGACATCCCATTTAATAAAACAAGTATTCATTCCGCAGATATCTTTAACAATATTAACTGAATGCGTCGTTTTGGTCCGAATTCAGTGCGACCGGGTACTATCAATACATTTTTAATTATACCTAATTAGTTACTAATATATATTTTTCGTAGTTGTGTCATTATGGAATAGATTTGTGTTATCAATTAGACGGTGCTTTGCGCAATCCATTAACTAGAGCATTACGAGATATGAAAGACAAATTAACGGATGCTGTTAAACTTCGAGCTGCTGACGATAAATGGATACCAACAAATTTAAATTCAAAACAAAAATTATCTAGATGTTTACAAGAACATGCTGATCTTGGAATAAAATTAGATACTTATGTTACAGGTTCGTTGTATTTTCGCAGAAAATCAAAAGTGTCAACTATTAAATTTCAGGTGATTGTTGGCTACATTTGACATCAAATACACTTGCATTTATCAAATTGTACTTATCACTTACTGATGACTGTTTGAAACTGCAAACCCCTGCATTATTGTACGCTATAGACGAAACGTTATACGAGGTGTTCAAACAACAACTGAGGCATGTTGAAGTCTCGCTACACAATGAACAACAGAATGATGTGAGTTTGCAACATTGAGGACCAAGTTACCTTACCGTAAAAGAATACTCATTGCAGGAAAATTTCATTGAAAGAAAATTATGTTAGGTTATTTTTTTTACGATAAATTTTTCGTTAACCCCCCCTTACTTGTAAGCGATGGGAGGTAAAAAGTACCTTAACTTTGAACAGTTTAATGTGAAAACATTAAAGTTCAGATCCGTTTTTTAAATCACTGAATCTTTATCGAAAAAATTGTCCTATTGTAAATGAAAAAAATAGTATTGTTTCAAATTATACACGAGTTTTAAATACAAAATTTGAGAAGTTTTGAATCATGTTTTACTATATTTTTTCAAGAAAATCTGTTTATAGCTTCCTGCAAAGTAGTATTTCCGGTTTATCTATTTTAAAAAACATCTAGTTTGTCGGTCTCATTAATATAAAAGTCTTAAGTACCAAATTTGAAAGTTATGAATTGTATCAATTTATTTTTCACGAAAATCTGTTCAGAGCTTCAAATAAAGTACCACTTCCGGTTTATCAATTTTAGCTAAAATCTAATATGTTGCTTCTTTTTATATAAAAGTCTTAAATACTAAATTTCACAAGTTTTGGAATATATCATAATATATTTTTTAACAAAAATCTGTTCAGGGCTTCAAATAAAATATCACTTCCGGTTTATCAATTGTATCCAAAATCTAATATGTTGCTTCCCTTTATATAAAAGTTTTAAATACTAAATTTGACAAGTTTTGGAATATATCCTATTATATTTTTGACGAAAATCTGTTCAGAGCTTGAAGTAAAGTATCACTTCCGGTTTATCAATTTTAGAAAAAATGTAACATGTCGTTCTCATTAATATGAAAATCTTAAATACCAAATTTGAAAAGTTTTGGAATATATCATATTTTTCACGAAAATCTGTGGAGAACTTCAAGTAAAGTATCACTTCCGGATTATCAATTTTAGCCAAAATTTAATATTTTGTTCCTTTTCATATAAAAGTCAAACACTAAATTTGACAAGTTTTGGAGTATAATATATCATAATATTTTTCACGAAAATCTGTTCAGAGCTACAAGTAAAGTATCACTTCTGGTTTATTAATTTTAGCCAAAATCTAATATGTTATTCCTCTTGATATAAAAGTCTTAAATACTAAAATTTAAAAGTTTTGAATTATATTTTAATATAATTTTTCATTAAAAACTGTTATGGGCTTCAAGTAAAGAGTCACTTCCGATTATCCAATTTTACCCAAAATCTAATCAACTCTTTATATGAATGCAAAAAGCTTAAATACGGAAAAGAGAAATATTTGTTGTAAGAGTTATCGTGGAAGAAAAAATCGTCACACACACACACACACTTCATCGCAAAAATAGTAAAAACGTGTTGTAGGGACGCTAATTCGTGCTTATTTACTGAAAACTCACCATCGAATTTTTGGACCGATAACATTACCTCCCTTACCTATGGTATGACGGGAGGTAAAAAGATATCAGCATTAATTTTGCATTTATATTCATGATCATTTTATTGAAAGCGTAGGTTAGTTGATTGAACTGTCTAGGAGCAGCATCAAAAGTTGTGTACATCCTCGGGTCGCTTTTTACTTTCCGTCACCTTTGGGTAACGAAGGTATTGTATTTGGTAAAAAAATTTTTTTGATGAATAAGCACGTTTTAGAGTCCCTGGAATAAGGTTTTACTTTCTTACGATGATGTCTGTCTGTATGTATGTGTGACGATTTTTTCGGATCCGATAACTCAAATACTACAATTCAAAAACTTATAATTCTTTCGTATTCCTTTTCTTTACATCCATGTGAAGAGTTGATTAGATTTTGGTTATAATTGGTCAACCTGAAGTACCCTCATTTTAAGATTTTAACAGATTTTCTTGAAAAAAATCGGTTAAATATCACTTTTCCATATTAAATGTTATTATAAATATTAAAGAATACTTTATTATCTATACGATTTGATTATATTTTATACTTCATATTCAATGGATATAGTTAAAAATATTTAAAGAAATTAAATTTCATAAAGCAGCTAGCTATGTCATAACCATGGAAACCGCTACTATATTAAGAAAATGTTGATTGACAGATGTCAGTGTCAAGTGCAATTGACATGTTTGTGTTATAATTTTACTGGAAATATAGAATCTCTTGGGTACATGAAATTTTCTGTATGGAAATTGTACAAAATACATAGAACTGACAGAAGGTAATGTACTTGAAATATGGAATATTGTGCAAGAAACTTTCTGTATGGAATTTGTACAAACCATATGGAACTGACGGAAGGTAATGTGCTGGCTACATCAGATTTTTAATAAAGCATTTATTTTTAGCCTCGACAACTCATGGTTAAAAATGGTCTATTTTTTATGGGAACTTTGCTCCCGTTAGTAGAAGATAAATATGAGAAGCAAATTGGCTTTAAATGTGCGATGTTGTTGCGATTGCATAATGAACATGCTGCATTAGAAAAAGGATTAGTTCCTTCAGGAAGATCGGTTACAAAATATTCTACGACTGAATATTTGTAAATTATTATAAAATTATGATTATGAATTGTTATTTATTTATGAAATCATGTCAACTGATTTATGTACTAATTTGTAATATTACAAATTGCTTATCCATTTAATTTTGTACAACAAAATTTATTTACTCTAAATAAAGCTTATAAATTACTAACTGATATTTTATTAACAAAAGTCTAAATAATACTAAGTCAATATTATACCCGTTTCATTAAAATATAAATTACAATATCATTCATTATTAGTTTCGTTGGTGCATCCATGATGAGTTTTAAGGCGTTTTTTGGCTTGAATGTCTGCCATGGTTTGCTCAATTGAGCGAACATCTTTTTTATTCTCACTTGGAACTGAAATCACATTTTAAAGAAAATGAATTTAACGCATTTTTTTTTTCTTACCAAAACCGTAGCTTTTATTTGTCTCTGTCTTTCTAGCTGCTTCCAATGCGGCTTCGTGTCCAATTAAATGGGCATACTTATCTTTGTAGTTAGTATTTGGTTTAAATTTTTGTGGTTTTCTAACTTCTTCTTCGCGAAGTAATTTACGGTGTTTTTCTTTTTCGTCGAGTAATTTTTGTTTTATTTCTTCATTCCATGGTTCGCCTCTGCGTCTTACCGCTAATTCTAATTCACAAGGGGCACTTTCTTTTTTGTAAACTCTAACGTGTCTATTTACTCCGTCCTCTCCAAAAGCATAAGATATTAACCCGGCTGCTTCTGCAGCTTCATGCCTAAAATTATTTGTTACTTATCTTTAATCTATAATATTTTAAATACTTACACTATACTGCGATAAATTTGATCCATAGGACTGAATTTAAGATTCGAGTTTGCCTCATCTTTAAAGTAGGTATTAAGCTTTATTTCTACCTTTTCTTTAAATCTTTTATAATTTTCTTTTTCTTGTTTTTGTCTCTTTTCTAATTCTTCTTTTCGTTCTATACAACAATTTTTGTTTAACAATTAACCGTAGTGTTAAAAGGGCATACATACTCTTCCGTAATAATTTTTCTTTCTCGCTAAGCGAAGGTGGTTTGTCCATTGAATTCATAATTGAACCTAGTAAATCCATCTTGATTTATTTTTGTAATTTACAGTAAAGCGACGCAAATTATCAAAATAGAACGAATATGACGAAAAATATTATTGCTAAAATTAATACAAGTCAATGTTGATATTAATAGTTTTCAAATCAAATCTAATATTCTTACTTTTTGTATTGCTTTCACTAAATTTCAAAACAGTCAATTTTAGTCACATATAAATATTTTTTTAAACTTCTATCTTTACTTGTCATTTGATGAAACAAATTTCTTGTGTTATTTTTATCATTTTCACGTCACAAATGCAATTTACACATAAATATACCACACACTTTTTATAATTGATTTATTATGTCTTGCTATTCACTTGCAATATGTTATATTATTTCACATATCGAATAATCTCTAAATTTAATAACGATTTTGATTTTATAAAACGTATTGCATATGATAACTGTCAACTACCATAACCCTACTATTTTCACAACAACAGCGTGGTTTAACCCTGTCAGCCTACTATTTTCGTAATAACGGCATGGTTTTTCTCACAAATATTCTACGTTTTGCGGAAAAGAAAAAGCCACCCCGGAAGCACATTCGTCATGCTTTTATAGATTCTCTTCGTTTACTTGTTAAGGGAGGTAACGGAGGAAATGGTCTACCAAAGTGAGTAATATGTAACAAGACAATAAATAAATAAATATATATATATATATATATATATATATATATATATATATATATATATATATATATATATATATATATATCCGCTAACCTAACGTAACATTCTTCTCTAATTCCTATTTTAACTTCTCTCAAACTCACTTCTGTCCAGGATATGGGATGTAATGTAATTTTCTGTTAGATATGGTGGTGTTGGTGGCCAAGGAGGCGACGTAATTGTGGTTGCTACTGAAGAAGAAACATTATCGAGCGTTGTAACCAAATGGCCGAAAAAAAGAATTGCAGCGGGCAATGGCAATCACAGCCATCAGCGATATATTTTAGGGCCACCTGGAGATCCCGCCAAAGTCGAGGTTCCCGCAGGAATAACAGTCTTAAGAGAAGATGGAAGAATTGTTGGTGAATTAAATGAACCCGGAGAAGAATTATTGGTTGCTAGAGGAGGAAATGGAGGCTCCGCTAAAAACGGTTTTTTAGGAATGAAAGGACAATCACATATGATAATGTTAGACTTAAAATTAATAGCTGATATTGGATTAGTTGGTTTTCCAAACGCGGGAAAGAGCACATTATTGAAAGCTGTTTCAAAAGCAAAACCAAAAATTGCAAGTTACCCATGTACGATTTATAATAATTAAAAAACTTTATTTAATTTTATGCTATTCCAGTTACAACAATTCGCCCAAATGTCGGTATAATTGAATATAAAGACTTCCGACAAATATCAATGGCAGATTTGCCTGGTTTAATAGAAGGGGCGCATGTCAATATAGGAATGGGACACAAATTTTTAAAACATGTAGAACGTACAAAATTATTGCTGTTAGTGGTCGATATAAATGGTTTCCAATTAAGTCCCAGACATGAACATCGATCGTGTTTAGATACAATAGTTTTGTTAAATAAGGAATTAGAATTGTATAAAAAAGAATTATTAACTAAACCAGCAATGCTTGTCGTCAACAAAATGGACTTGGACGGAGCCGTTGAGAAATATGATGAAATTAAAGACAAAATAAAACATTTAAATGGTAATTATTATGTGGCTTAATTCAAGAACAATCAGTTTATCTGTAGAACATTCATCATACCAGTGAATTTGTAATACGCCTATAGGGGTATAATAAATTATATGATCATACTACTACATGTAACCAGTTAACCGATAGCCAAATTTACGTCTATTTGCACTAACTAGTTATCGAAATAATCGGTATCACAAAATACAAACCGATATTCTATTGTAAACCGCACTAACCGGTTAATCGAATAACTGTTTAAGCGAGTATAATTGACAGTACTAAAGGAACCTATATTCCGTTCGCTGAAACGAGAGAATGTAGAACTAATTCTTGAACAAAAACAAGTCATTCTATTAGCTCGGTTCCAAAATTATCCTCTTTTGACCAATAGAATGACATCTCTGTTCATGCATTAGTTCCACATTCTCTCGTTTCAGCGAACCGGAGTATATGGGTATTGCGGAAATACATCATAAAACAAAAAATGTACTTATAGCAATAACAACCAATATAGTAGTTATATAAAACCTCGAATGGCTTTAGTGCTATAACAGTTTAAATCACAGAATTAGTGACATGTTGATTTTAATTTAATTGGCTGTTTTTGTACATAGCCATAGAATTTTGCTGTCCAAACTTATAAACATGTTAAATTTTATAGAAATACTACCAGAGTTTCCCGTGGAAATGCGACCAGAAAGAGCACTACGTTTTGATGAAGTAGCAATAATATCCGCCAGATCTGGAGGACAAGGAATAAATTATTTAAAAGATAGATTACGATCTTTGTTAGATCTGCATGCAGAGTTAGAAAATGAAAACCAGGAACAGAAAAACGCTGAAATAATGAAAAATACGCATAATATTTTAAGAGAAAGAGGTCCAAAACTAGTGTAAATTAATAAATATTTTTTATTGTTCATTCCATATTTTTTTTATTTACTAAACTAGTTAATTTTACCCATTCGCACTTTATATCAGCTTTGGCAACTTCTTTACAGATATTAATTCCTAATGGTGCCTTTGGTTGAATATCTACTGCATCTAAATTGGTTGCTATACCTTTTTGTTCTCTCCATCTAAACATTTTGATTTATTTCAAATTAAATCATTTACATACAAATAATATAAAGATAATATATATTACCTTTCTACTCCATTCCAAGCTATCATAATACCATTGTCAGTACATAACTTTGGAGGCGCACGAATTATTCTATAATTCATTGCGTTACTAACTAAAGTCAAACCTTCGAAAATAAAATTATTACAAGCTGCACCACCTGAAACTACCTACATCTATTTTTATTTAAATCGAATAATATATTAATATGAAAACTTACTAAAGTTCTTTCATTCGATTTTATTAAACCAGCTCTCGAAACATATTCCATTGCGCGTTGCGTTCTATGGCACAGATGTCTTGTAATAGCTAATTGAAAACCAGCGCATAAATTATACATCCCTGGAATTATACTGTCTCCCTCTATATTACATGTTACTTCTTGCTTAATTATATGTTTTAAAGCTTTATTTTTTAAACCTGCCATACTAAACATACAATCCCGATATTTTGTCATAGGGAGTTTAAAACTGAATTCTAAAGGATCATCCGCTCTAGAAGCAGCAAGTTCTACTGCCTGTCCTCCAGATAGATTTCTAAATTCGGGTATGTTTCTTAATTTCAATCTTCTAGATATCTTAAAAATTTACAAAAAATCATCAAAATCCCGAACACGAACAAGGTGATTTTAAATTACTTTATCAAAAGCTTCTCCCGGTGCATCATCTAAACTTTCACCTAACAACAAAAAATCATCAACTGATTTTACCACTACTAGTAAACAGTGTCCTCCACTTATTAACAAACATAAAAATGGGAATTCTATTGAATGATCCACCATTCTAGCAGTTAATGCATGCGCCTCCATATGATGAATAGGAATAAATGGTTTTTGGTAAATTCGACTTAAATATTTTCCATATTTCATACCGATCACTAAACTAAGCGGTAAACCAGGTTTTACTGTTGTAGCTATAGCAGTAACATCATGTAAACTAATACAGGAATTTTTAACTGCAGTATTGACAGTTTCTTCTATATGTTCCCTATGCAAATCTTGTGCAATTGGGGGAATAATGCCACCATTGCTAAAAATATAAAATGTATTTTACTTATAAATAACAATATTTTAATTTAAATCTACTTTAAATGTACGGTTTGTTGTGAATAAAGCGCATCCCCTAAAACGTTTCCAAGGGAATCTACTATTGCAGAACCAGTATCATCGCAAGAAGTTTCTATTCCAAGTATAAGTTGTTGTCCGGAAGTACAATAATTTCGAAATATATTTATATTTTTTAAATTATTTCTTAAAACTGATAAGTATTTCGTACTCGACATTTTGGTTATAAACACATAGCACATGCATATGACACCATGAAAGATAAAGGGGAGAGGGGTGAAAAGTCGGCAAAAAATGTGCATGTGCATATGACCATTGATTAAATTCTGAAACGAGACTGGACAGTCTTGTGACCATTATTTACCATGAAACAGAAGTTTTGTGCTATCTATTTTTTGGATTACACCTGGATTACACGTACTATACTTCGTTTCACGTAAGAAAATAGTGATGGGAAGATTGGTGCAGTTTGATCCCGATCACAGATATAAAATAAAATAAATAGCTAAAGTTTATGAAAATGGCGTCCGATTTTCTGATTTCATAGAGAAAACTACGCTAATTGCGCACGAAACACTCGTGTCACTTTTTTTAAACGGATAATCAATCAGAATATCAACTTATCATATCGCTGCTGCAACGACCAAATATAACTCAATATAACTAGACAAAACATTCCCTATCCCTCCTCACTGATTTTTTTGATTTCAGCTGGCCAGGCAGAAAAACTAGAGATAGAGATATTTCTTGTCTAGTTCGAGTATTTCTCACTATAATAGATTTCTCACTATATAGAGGCCACGTAGAGTGTCAGTGTATAGTCTAGTATTTAATTTGAACGTTGCTCACTAGAGGCCACGTAGAAGCATGTGTATTTTATCTTTGTTTTGTAGTTGTAGTGGTTTTTTGAGTGAGACGTTGGTCTTTCTTTAATATTAAACCTTATAAATTATTTAATGTTATTCTTAAATGTTAATTTTAACTAAGAACACTTGCGTAACTAGTGAGCAACGTTCTGACTAGACACTGATACTCTACGTGGCCTCAGTGGTGACCTCTAGTGAGAAACTTTCGGACTAGACAAGACATATCTCTATATCTAGTTTCTCTGTCTGGCTCTGGCCAGCCAAAACCAAAATAAACTAGGGTACCTTTATAACCAGGGTATGGCCATGGCGTAGCTCAATATACCTATAAATAAATATACTGCTGATGCCCTATCTCTCACTTAAGAGGAGTCTGCTACTAACATTATTGTCTATACTTGTCAGTTAATGTAAGAATTTCCCTCCCGCTAGTTCCCCTTTCTCGTTCTACACCAATAAAATCAAAGCAATCTGGTGCTTGCGCGGAGCTATTCTTACAGACAAGTGCAGCTATATATGCAGATATATACGTCTGCACTCGTCCAATGTTAGTCTCACAAATCAATCACAAATCTCACTCCCACCAGCAGTATACTAGTTTTATAGGTATATTCGTAGCTCACATTTCTTCCGCCATTACCGGGCCGTCTGTTATATGTGTTGTTCTTGAGCAAATTATTATGTATTTTCGTGGCTATTTGTTTTATTTTAATGAGAAATACATTTAATTATCATTTTAATATGTATTTAAAGTGTAAGTAATATTTTTATTTTATTTACTTGTGTGGCTTGTTAAGATACTCACCACTATTACTATATTTAAAACAACTAAAAATTACCAACTTTAATCACAATCATTTAAATTTCTAACAGTTAAGTTTAGAATATATAATTATTATGTAAATAAGAACTACAGATATTAAATTAGATGTTATAATAATAACCCATATCCTATATTCTACATAACGTCTAAATATATGTCATAATAATAATTGTGTATCTCTTAAATTAATTACTTTTATAAATTCATAGTGTGATTACTAATATTCTTTTATAATATAATATCACATTTCTTACAAATAAATCGGGAAATGAATTCTCAGTGGCTCGTAGTATGATCACGGTTTTAACTAAAACGCTGTTTTAAGAAATGTCAAATTCAAACTTCAATATTTAATTTTGCCCTTATGTTCAAAGAACGATTTTTTTAAAAATATTTGTTTGAATACAAACCATGTTCTGCTTTAATATCATATTTTGATAAGTTTGATATTATTTATTATTGATATTAAATAATGAAATTTGACATTTCTTAAAACAGTGTTTTAGTTAAAACCATGATCATACTACGAGCCAGTATGTTTGACATGAGCCTGTCAATGACGGCGATCTTGGCCCATGGCCATACCAAGGCCATGCCCAGGGCTTCGTCCGCCATTACCGGGCCATCTGTTATATGTGTTGTTCATGCGCAAATTATTATGTATTTTCGTGGCTATTGGCTTCATTTTAATGAAAAACACATTTAATTATCATTTTAATATGTATTTAAAGTGTAAGTAATATTTATATTTTATTTATTTGTGAAGTTTGTTAAGAGACCCTCCACGATTACTGACATATTGAATTGAAAACAACTATAAATTACCAATATTAAGCACAATCATTTAAATTTTTAAAAGGTAAGTTTAGAATATACACTTATTATGTAAATAAGAACTACAGATATTAAATTAGATGTGATAATAACAACCTATGTCATATATTTTACATAACCTCTAAATGTATGTCTTAATAATAATTGTGTATCTCTTAAATTAATTAATTCTTATTACCTTTATAAATTCACAGTGTGATAATTTAATATTCTTTTATAATATAATATCACATTTATTACAAATAAATAGGGAAATGAATGGCCATGGCCCTGGTTATAAAGGTACCCTACATAATAATAGGGTACCTTTATAACCAGGGTATGGCCATGGGCCAAGATCGCCGCCATTGTCGGTAATTGATTTTCCTATTTATTTGTAATAAATGTGATATTATATTATAAAATAATATTAAATAATCACACTGTGAATTTAAAAAGGTAATAAAAATGAATTTATTTAAGATATATACAATTATTATTAAGACATACATTTATAGGTTATGTAGAATATATGATATGTGTTGTTATTATCACATGTAATTTAATATCACTAGTTCTTATTTACTTAATAATTATATATTCTAAACTTACCTTTTAAAAATTTAAATGATTGTGTTTAATATTGGTAATTTTTAGTTGTTTTCAGTGACAGTAATCGTGGTGGGTATCTTAACCAACTACACAAGTAAATAAGATAAAACATATTACTTACACTTTAAATACATATTAAAACGATAATTAACTGTGTTTTTCATTAAAATAAAACAAATAGCCACGAAAATACATAATACTTTGCGCAAGAACAACACATATAACAGATGTCCCGGTAATGGCAGACGAAACGTGAGCCACGCCATGGCCATACCCTGGTTATAAAGGTACCCTACATAATAGTAGGGTACCTTTATAACCAGGGTATGGCCATGGCGTGGCTCACGTTTCGTCCGCCATTACCGGGACATCTGTTATATGTGTTGTTCTTGCGCAAAGTATTATGTATTTTCGTGGCTGTTTTATTTTAATGAAAAACACATTTAATTATCATTTTAATATGTATTTAAAGTGTAAGTAATATATTTTATCTTATTTACTTGTTTAGTTTGTTAAGATACCCATCACGATTACTGTCACTGAAAACAACTAAAAATTACCAATATTAAGCACAATCATTTAAATTTTTAAAAGGTAAGTTTAGAATATACAATTATTATGTAAATAAGAACTACAGATATTAAATTAGATGTGATAATAACAACCCATGTCATATATTCTACATAACCTCTAAATGTATATCTTAATAATAATTGTGTATCTCTTAAATAAATTAATTTTTCTTACCTTTATAAATTCACAGTGTGATAATTTAATATTATTTTATAATATAATATTACATTTATTACAAATAAATAGGAAAATCAATTACCGACAATGGCGGCGATCTTGGCCCATGGCCATACCCTGGTTATAAAGGTACCCTACATAATAGTAGGGTACCTTTATAACCAGGGTATGGCCATGGGCCAAGATCGCCGCCATTATCGGTAATTGATTTTCCTATTTATTTGTAATAAATGTGATATTATATTAGAAAATAATATTAAATAATCACACTGTGAATTTATAAAGGTAAGAAAAATTAATTTATTTAAGAGATACACAATTATTATTAAGATATACATTTAGAGGTTATGTAGAATATATGACATGGGTTGTTATTATCACATCTAATTTAATATCTGTAGTTCTTATTTACGTAATAATTGTATATTCTAAACTTACCTTTTAAAAATTTAAATGATTGTGCTTAATATTGGTAATTTTTAGTTGTTTTCAGTGACAGTAATCGTGATGGGTATCTTAACAAACTACACAAGTAAATAAGATAAAATATATTACTTACACTTTAAATACATATTAAAATGATAATTAAATGTGTTTTTCATTAAAATAAAACAAATGTCTACGAAAATACATAATAATTTGCGCAAGAACAACACATATAACAGATGTCCCGGTAATGGCGGACGAAAAGTGAGCCACGCCATGGCCATACCCTGGTTATAAAGGTACCCTACATAATAGTAGGGTACCTTTATAACCAGGGTATGGCCATGGCGTGGCTCACGTTTCGTCCGCCATTACCGGGACAGCTGTTATATGTGTTGTTCTTGCGCAAATTATTATGTATTTTCGTGGATATTTGTTTTATTTTAATGAAACACACATTTAATTATCATTTTAATACGTATTTATAGTGTAAGTAATATATTTTATTTTATTTACTTGTGTAGTTTGTTAAGATTCCCACCACGATTACTGACATATTGAAAACAACTATAAATTACCAATATTAAGCACAATCATTTAAATTTTAAAAGGTAAGTTTAGAATATACAATTATTATGTAAATAAGAACTACAGATATTAAATTGGAGGTGATTATAACAACTCATGTCATATATTCTACATAACCTCTAAATGTAAATATTAATAATAATTGTGTATTTCTTAAATTAATGAATTTTTATTACCTTTTTAAATTCACAGTGTGATTATTTAATATTCTTTTATAATATAATATCACATTTATTACAAATAAATAGGAAAATCAATTACCGACAATGGCGGCAATCTTGGCCCATGGCCATACCCTGGTTATAAAGGTACCCTACATAATAGTAGACATAAGCGCATCGAGCGGCAAAGCATAGAACTAATGGTTGCTAAGGTTACGACTTCCAAATAAAGAACTGTCACCTCTGCACTCCAGCCATCATTTTAGATGTATTATCGAATGATCTTCAATATTATTAAACAAAAAAGTTGCCACAGGCACCTCTTCTCGCTTCAACCTAATTCTTAAGAAAACAATGATTTTTTTTTTCTCATTTATTTAACCAGATCAATACACACAGTATTATACATGGTAGTGTTGTAAGAATGTTTAACAATTATATAACCTTATTTAAAATGGTGACAATACATTTATTTATTAAAACAATGAATAAAACAAATCAGAATAGTGAATTAGGTTATAACACGAATGACAAATACAAACAGAACGACAAGTATAGTACTATGGATAGGGACGTAAGACAACGAGAGGGGGTTTGTTTGGATGCGAGATCTTCTATTTCTCTCTTGCGTGTGACATCAATTCTATGTGTCTATTATGTATCAAGAAGCGGGTAAAATAAATAAAATAATTATATAAGTGTCTATTTGCGCAACAATACATATGACAGTAGTAGAGGTACCCTACCTGTCTATTTCTTTTACGCACGCTTGGTTATTTTACCTTGAAGATACGCATGTCATCCCATTTCTTTATCCTTCTCTACTAAGTTCAATAACGCAGATTACGAATGAGACCCTTAGCGCAAAGCTTAGCGTAGATGGCAGCAGGAGGATATTCTCCTAAGTACGTATTACAATGTACAGATTTTTGTAAGAAAACAGATATTATTGTGTGTAACTATGGCTTTTAATGATTGTGGCACATTATATAAACACAAAATATATAATAATATACAATAAGTGCAATAAAACAAACGTTTTTAATAAATACGTAGTCTAAATTTTTTATTTTAATTAATGCTTATGTTTGGCGTTTCAAAGTCTTTTGAAGGTTAAAACCTAGTTGACCAGCGAACCTATCGGGAGAAATATTGTGCCAAGGCTCTAATGAGATCCTTAGCGCAAAGGTTAGAGTAGATAGCAGCATATGGATGTTTTCCTAAGTACGTATTACAATGTACAGATTATTGTGTGTAATCGTGACTTTTCATGGTTGTGGCACATTATATAAACACAAACTATAGAATAATATACAATAGGTGCAATAAAACACACGTTTTTAATAAATACGTAGTGTAAATTTATTATTTTTATTTTAATTAATAGTTATGTTTGACGCTCGTTTGACGTTTCAGTCTTTTGAAGGTTAAAGTAACTAGCCCAGTAGCGAACCTATCGGGAGAAATATTGTGCTAAGACGCTCATTAGTCTAGTCCTGGTGCTAGTCCTACAGCAGTTTTATTTGTTTAGGTGAACTGCCTCCGTGTTATCTGTGTGACAAAATTCTAGTTTAAAGTTGGCAGCATAGGGATTTTTGTATTTATTAATATATTAATTTACTATTACTACTACGATCTATGCTATATTTTGTGCGTGATTTATTGAGCTTGTGATTTTCATTATTTGTTCTGAAATAACATATTTAAATATGTACAAGGATATTTAAATAAAATGTCTATAATGGATGCTATGTAAGTTGTATGCAGTACTTTAAATAAAATGCTAACGTGTAATGTTTCAAGCTTTTAAGTGTCACATTTTATACAATATTACATTGTAGCACATAATACATAAGAACTGATGTACTTGTTGTTTATAATAATACATATTTACATGGTTACATAGGGATGATGCTTTATTGGGCGCTGATGACGACGAACTTGATTATGATTTGGAAAAAGACGAAGAGGATGCTCTGTTAGCGGACGATAATTACGAAGATACATATGACGAAACACAAGGGGATGAAAATCGAGAAGAAGAACCTTCACAAATTGAAGAAGATATATTAGATATAGATTCAAATGTCCGTTTGGATGAAACGGAGGAAGATTTTGGTACATTTTTTTTTTTACAAAAAAAACGTTTTTTTTATACATTTTAATTTATAGGTGATCAAAGCATAAAAGAAAATATAAATGCTACTCAATTGAGTACGAAAAATGAACCTGAAGAAGAAGAAGAAATTGAAGAGCAGAAAGAGCGCAATAGATTCACTACTGAACGGAATATAACCGTCCAACGATCAACTTCCAACGATATTCCCGATACTTTAGGTATAAATTTAAAATTTGTGTTTATCATCGTATACATATTTCCGTTTTAGAAAAAGTATCCGTACCACCCGTGCCCCAATCCCACAACAATCACAGGAATGGCAAATTTCAACGTGGAAATCGAGGCAGAGGTCGAGGTCGTCAAAATCATAATCGTGGTTCAGTTTTCGGCCGAGTTGGTAATCCACCCACGGAAGGTAAAACTGTTTTAATAAATCCGCATTTTAGAGGAAATGTGCAAGCCTCAGAAAATGGTAATAACAAAATTATTATATTGTATTAAAAATACTTATAATATTTTTTAGCTCGTTTAGTTTGGGACTCCAACTTCCAAAACTTCCCTCAACAAAGATATCCAGTTCCGCAGGCTCAAGTGGCGCCATTTCAGAGCCAGCCGCCCCAATGGGCTAATCCATACTCCGATCCGAACACCAATTTCAACCAAAATTCTGTTCAGCCGAATTATCAAGAACCACCGCCTCCAATTCAGTATAATCATCAGCCGGAAATGATAAATCCGGGAATTCGGCCTCTGATGCAAGTCAGCACTCAACCTCCACCGTTTATTCCGCAGCAGGCCCCGCTACAGCAACCGGTAAGGAAGAAATTGTTGTTTTATTTTGGGGTATTTCTTAAATGTGTTCATTGTCGCGCAGATGGGAAATTGGTCCGATGATCAAAGCTACTGTGAGATGTTTCCACAGGTATTTTGTATGTTGTGTGTTGTAGCATTTTTTATGTTGCTCATTTTTTGTGGTTTTTTTTTGGCATCAAAATCAGGGCATGATTTCGAAAAAAATCGGTTAATAGTTAACCCAAACCGGGTTACTATTTACTAAACCGGTTTTTAAATCGTTTCT
The DNA here is from genome assembly GCA_963082715.1 of Harpalus rubripes. NCBI lineage: Eukaryota > Metazoa > Arthropoda > Insecta > Coleoptera > Carabidae > Harpalus > Harpalus rubripes. Next base: position 45,349,346 of record OY720460.1, on the reverse strand, counting down.
ATCAATGGAATTTTTTTAATACTAAAATAAACTCATTGTCTGATATTTATAGTTATTATAATGATATACACTGGGGTATTTTTATTATTATTATAATAATATTCATACGGGCCTATTCTGTAACTCAGTGGTTAATTTTTTTAAATGGCGAATTTGGAACTAGAGTTTCTTTTTGACAGATATTGTGATGTTTCCCGGCCTTGTATTAATAACGTATGCTACGGTATACTCTCTATTGACAACGAAAAGTGATAGATTGCAATTAGTTTGACGTTTGAGTTTTTAATAATGAGTGATAAGAAAATTCGGGATGTAAGATATTCCACGGAACAATATTCTGTATAAAGCCAGTTTTGCATTTCATTTCTGTTAGTTGGAAATTTTTCAAATCGTTGATTAACTTCACGGAAAATTGAAATTTTATTTGTAATCTCTTTATAAGACCCACAGCCAGGCCTAGAAATTAAGTGTTAGGAGAATCTGATGAAGTTCTCCAGTTTAGTATACATGTTTATTCAATTTCTATGGTTGAATGCGTTCGATTTAGAAATTTCAAGAATCTCATCACAAAATTTTAAAGAAATACCATTTACCAACGATTGTATACTAACAACGGGAGAAGTGCAGTCGGTAGATTAGCAACTCGACGTGACTATGGGACCCGCAGAATCCGTTGGCGGCGCTGTAAGCACACCTGTTATGGCCGCCAGTAGGACATGTCAAATTTGTTTACATTCTGAATAAGGGTTTTCTGACCCAAAATAGTATTAACAGTTCAACTCAACACGATTTTTTAGTTTGTTCAGTCAAATTCTTCATCAATAAACACAGTAGAGGGGCAACAAGTCGTAAATTCTAGTTTAAATACTACTTGTGGCGTAACGTGACTTGCGGTATTTCTGAATTGGAATTGTAGTCTACGGGTACGTTCCACTTGGCGACCACAACGCCCGCGACCACGACCGCGAATTTTCCCGTTCCACTTGCTTGCAAACGCCGCGGTCGCGTACGTAAGTGGAACGGCTTGTGGTCGTTGGTGAACAACAAGATGGCTGCTGCTGTCATTGGCGCGTTGATGTTTCGATAGAAATAGATATAAAATTTAAAAATCTGATATGATTAACATGATTACCTTTCGTCATTTCTATATAATTTATTCTGTCTTTTAAAAATATCTTTATAATTTTTTTATCTCTAAATACATTGAATATGAAGAAAAAAATGCAGTCAAATCGCAGAGAATAATTCTTTAATATTTATAATGTAAACTATCAAAAAATGATATTTCACTACGTTTTTCCCTGAAAAATTGTTAAGAGGTTCAAATGAGGGAATTTCCCCGGGTGACCAAAATCTAATCAAATCTTCATAAGGATGTAAAGACGAGAAATATGAAAAAATTGTAATTGTATAACTGGAATTATCGAATCTGAAAGGATCGTCATATACAGACGAAGGTAAAAATGAAACTTTTTATGTAAACATTTTCAAAAATTGCGCTCAAAATGCCAAACGACCGCTCCGACCCATGCTGTTGGAATGAGCGTGGCGGTCGTCGTACGGTCGTTGTTAATGACGTCATCCGTGACGTTTTGAGGAACGACCACGGCGACCGCGGCTTTAAGTGGAACGCATTTGCGAGCGTTATGAGCGTTGTGGTCGCCAAGTGGAACGTACCCTACGAGAACAAATATTAGTAAAACCAATGAATCTGCAAATTTTATCAATACTGTCAATATAGTTGTATTAAAACTACATACCTGCAAAATTTTATTATGATCTCCTTTTGTGAAATGCAGAGAGGAGATATATTTATTTATCAGATTATGCAATATTTAAATTTCATTTTCATACATTCAGTTGATCAATTTTATTTTCATTGCCAAAGATTATGAAATATGTCTTCAATTTTTGTTATACTTGTACACCTTTCAACCCAGCAATTTTTGATGTATCTTATGTTTATTTTCTTTGTTTCGCTTATTTTTCGCTGATGAAATAACACCATAGAGCGTGTTATGAGTTGTTGCTATGGTAATGTAGTCAATAAATTGATATTGATACTGGCAAAAAGCCTAAAAAATAAGCAAAAGCATGCATAGTTTACCTTCTCCGAAAATTTTATTAAAACTATGTTCCGTTATCCGTAGAATATTAAAAATTATAGTCGGACGTTAAACGTGGAACGCACCACGGGAGTTAAGCGGATAATAATGCCTTCGGTCAACTACACATCTCGGGCTAGAGGCCCTCGAAAAGTACACTGTTGACCTCAGGCGTTATTGTCCTTATAACACCCTTGATGCGTTAATTACTATTTATATTAAATGAAACTATAATTTTTGACGTTTACGTATTTGACATGTCTTAGTGGCTGCCATTAATTTAGTTCCGCTCATGTCGCATGTTATTCTGCGGGTCCCAATAACTTAGCAGCAGACATTCAACTTAACAACTGAAAATAGTTGTTAATTTTAACAACTTTGCTTAGTGAATTAGGCCGTTACAAATTCTGATAAATAAAATGTCAAACATTTGTGTGTCATCTTGTCAAATACCATCATGGCTATCGATATTAATAAGAAATTGAATAAATTTAATATTTTTTTTTTCAAAAATATCATACATTCATCTAGTATTTGCAATACATTTCTGCAAAGGTTGTGCGAATTCACAGATGTAGTGGTATCTCAGAAAACCCCACACCTAGTGATGCGGGGTTTATACAAGTATATGAGCATTTAACTTACGAAAAGACTGTATAAGTCGGCGGATGTATAGCCCAGCCGCGGTGCAATTATAGGACTAAAATTTCACGTAATTTATAATGTATTTGGTATCATTGATATCACAACCATTGTAGTCAGTTGAAACGGGGAGGAACAGTATGCATAAACTTCGAATGAACCGGTATTAAAAACCGGTTTCTTGCCCTGGATGTCACTACAGATAAAAATTATTTTTTTCACTACTAGCCTACGAACATACCATTATTGACTTGTTATTGAGTTGTGAAATTGTTTTTCTCTACCGCTTCCTTAGCAACGCTTAACAACGGTCAATAATGAATTATTATTAACCATGGTTAATTATGCGAACTGTCACTTTTTAAAGAAATACAAGCTTCTGAATTTATTTAACTTATTAAACGCAAAGAAAACATTATATTTAAATTTGCCGCCTAATTTCAAGTTGGCAATAGTTAAATTTCAGATTAAAAATCTTAATATTCTACGATATTTCTTATCAAATTTTTCGTGCGTTCACATTAGTATATTTACAATGCGAAATGTTAATTTAGGTATTTATTTATTGTTAAATCTATGAAAAGGTACGTGTTTATTGTAACATTATTTCAATTATCTTACATTGTACATTATTTTAGGGTTATAATTATATTTATATGTAAAAACACCAAACGGTAACATTTATTTGCTATTTATAGTTGAAATTGATAGTGCAATTGTGACAAGGATCCATTTTTGCTTTTCGTTATATTTATGACGATGATGTCATCCCGAACGTCGACATCTCTCATGTGCATATTGCAAAGCTCATTGGTTCTACAAGCGCCAGCCACTCCAATCACAAAAATAGCCTAAGAAAGTACGAATTAGTAAGTTTTTGGAATTTTATTACCACAACAGGATACCTTCGTTGATAGGAAGACTTCATTTTCTGAGATTTTAGTCACCTTTTTTGTTAGACACCATTCTTTAAAACTTGTATACACTTTCATATATATCGGTTTAGATTTTTCTGGCAGCGATGTATCAAACTGCACATTTTGTGCCGCTTCTTTAATTTCCGGAGGAGTACAATTTTCCGTATTACTTTCTTCAAACATGTTTACTCATTGTTACCAAAATGAAATGTCAGATATTAAAAACAAAAGAATTTTATTTCTGCCTACTTAGTTTTTATAGATATTAATAAATATTAATGTCAAAATTCTTATGTTATTATTAATATAAAATTCGTTAAATAGAATTTAGGAGCTAGTAGTGAAAAAAATAGTATATAAACCACGGTTGAGAAGATCATTATTGACCAGGCGCCTTGTATCACTCGGGCTTCGCCCTCGTGTTACAATCTTGGCGCTGGGTCAATAATGATTATCTTCTCAACCTTGGCGTATAATATACTATAAAAATCGGTTATAATTTCTTTATTAATACCTTTTAACCGCTTTTTATTGCTGGTTAAAAATCGATTTCTTGCCCTGATAGAAACATATTAGATCATTTTCTGAATGGATCGTATTTTCCAGGGTAATTTCCGCGGACAAAACACAAGGTATCTCAATCAACAAGGACATCAGCCCTTATTAATAAACAATCCACCAAATTTCAATCAACAAAATACCTACTCGGGTAGAAATAATTTCAATTTTGTTGATAATCAGAATATACCAAATCAAAATCGACCATATATAAATCCAAATCATCCTAACGTTCCCCCTCTAATTCAAATGCAACAAAATTACCCCCCAACCCCATCGCAAAACTTCGATCAGCCTCCTCCTTTTACTCAACAAACTCATTTCAATCAAAATAGACACGTACAACCCGTTTACGATCAATACAATGATCCAAATCAATTCCAACCTATCAATCAGTTTCCTTCTCCTGTGCAAAATAATCAAAATTTTCAGGCAGGAAATTTCCAACCACTCGCCAGTTATGATCCTAACTTTATTCCTAATCAACCAGCTCAAGAATCTTTTCCTCCAAAGCAATATAACCATCAGTATAATCAAAACAAGCAGAATAATTATCCTCGGCATCCGATGAATCAGTATAATAGATCACCGCCAAAACGCAGGTCTTTTGAAAACTCGTTGGGTTCTGGAGATCTTCACAAGAAGAAGAAACGGTCGATGGAGTTCAGCAATCTGCACGAGGTTCCTACCGTTGAAATACCAGACACAACAACAGAAGTATGGGATTTTTTAAAAATGAAATATATTTGTTATTTTAACAGAAAATTGAGTGTGTATGTGCGCGTGCGTACGCGCACGCGTTTGTGTGTATGTGCGCGAGCGTGCGTGCGTGTGTGTGTGGAAAGACTATAATTATTGCGATTAACTCGTTCCAAAAAATGAGTTCGGATCGGTGGGGGGATGTTTGCGAATTCATCTAATGGGGATATCTACGACTTTTTATGTTAATATTGATAAAAAATTAAAGTCTTATTTTTATTTTTCCAACAAATTAATAATACCCGAAAAAAAAAAATATGAATAAAGTTGTTAAATTAACTATATCAGTTAGGAAAGTAAATTGTCTGGTCTTACTTTGTATCCTAGTTTACCTAATACTGTTCTAAAATGTCGAAATTTTCTCGTACGTTGTCGTAATCGCTTCTTGAAACGAGTTTCGCAATAATTACCGTTGGGGATCTTTACGATAGCACATCAAATGTATTTTTGTTACAGGAAAAAGAAGAGGAAGATGAAGATACCAAAAAATTACGACTGCAAATTGAAGAACAGAAAAAGTTACGGGAAATAATCATACAACAAAAAGAAGAACGCCGTAAGGCTGCAGCCGCTCTAAAAGCTGCAACTGAAAACACTTCGGTTTCTGCTCCGGCAGGAAATTTAATAACAACAATTAAAACAATCAGTCAACCGATACAACAATTTCAACAACAACCGCAACAAATTCAAGCTGTTAAACAGCCAAATCCACAATTTCGCCCACCTCAACAAAATCAACATCTACAACAAAAAAATCTGCAATTGCAAAGACAAAAACAACTTATGCAACAACGAAAAACTCAAAATCAACAACACCCGCACAACATCCAAGTGCAAACCAATCAGGGACACGGCCATCAACAACAGAGAAGAATTCAACAACAAACAAATCAAACTAACATCGTTATTACACAAAAAAGTAACCAACCTCAACAAATACAACATCCACAACGAATTGTTGTCCTGAATCAACAACAACAACAACAGAAAGCCAGTGCAATTCGTCGTGTTGTTCTGAAAGGGATGAACACAGTAACTGAGACAAGCACAGCTGAAAAAAGTGGCCAAGAAAATCGGGAGAATGAGAATCTGAGCTCGTTTTTGAGCAACAGGAAAGTTATTTCGAATTCTGCTGAAACGACAGCAGTGGAATTAAATCCAACTTTAGTGGATACTCCAATTGTTGTTGTTAGTAATCTCGCCGCAGGGACAACTGACGTAAAGATTAGGAAATTATGCCAAGGTCTGGGCCCCATTCAGGTAAGATTTGATAATGTTCCACAATATTAGATAACGTCTCGAAGGTAAGTGATCAGTAAATGTGAGTCCATCTTCATCTTGTTTTATAAGAGTTTGTATATTATGAGGAAACAACACTTGGATGAGTACTTATTTTCTCTTTTCATTTATTTAAAAATGGGGTATTCTACTACTTTTTTAAAATTCTATTCCGATGAGTGTTCAAAATTATTTTGAACAACAAAAAATGACTTGTGGTATTCTCTCTACAACAGCTTTGAGAGCTCGTAAGGTCACGAGAGACAAACGCCCTTAACGGTACAAATATATCATCAAAATATGTGAAAAGAAAAATTACTATTGTTCATTTCATGTAAGAAAATAGCGTTGGTGTAGATGGGGAAATAAATTCTGCCCTCTGTTCACAATACTGAATTCACACCTAGTTCAAATAAAGTCTGTAGAATTAAAGTGATATTTAACATTTTGGTTTCAACTATAATTATTAATATTGGATATGGTACATTTTTAAGAAAGAATATTTAGTATAGTTTAGTTCACGAAAGATGACTATTCAAGGTCATTTATAAGCCATCTGATATAATATTACTTGCAGATGACTTCACTGCATAGGCGTGCAACATGAAATATTTATGGATACATTTCAACTGAAAAAAATATGCGTAATTTGAAAATTATGCTTTTCTTTAAGATTTATGTTCTTCACCTATGTTTTTGCAAAACCATGGAATAATAATTTGATTTAAACGTTAATGTCACTGGATATTAGCTCAGAGGGCAGTGTATTAGATAATTAAACTCTTTCCATTTTAACCCTAGAACGACAACTTGGCGTCGCCCGCGACCGATGAAAATTTATATTTCTGTTTGTACTACGCTAATTTATGCCAAGGTCAAAGTTTCTCAGTACCTTCCGTACTATCACTGATGAGTGTATAGACGAGTTCAGATCGCTGCAGAATTATTCTATCCTAAAAATATTTGAGTATCTAACATTTCAATAAACATTTGTGTGTTGAACAACGCCTTGGTCTCAATATTTGCACAAAATATAAATAAGGAACTCTTTTCTTCAGTAAATATAATTTAACGTAATCATTGCTAATATAATATTATGAAAATATATATTTCTTTTTGGTTAATTTTCGAAATAAGTTTTTGTTTTTATTTATTGATATTTTCGCCAGTAAAAGTCGTGCTGTTTTTCAATTTTTTTACGAGTTAATGTTAATATTTTGAAAAAATAATTATTACTTATAAATAAAACTATCATAAATAAATAACAACGTTTTTATTTTCCTAGAGATGTGTAATAACGAGCTTTAAAGTGGTGTCGCGTACAACGCCACGTTGTTGTTATTGTAACAAATTTCACGTTGTGGTGCTAGAGTTATCTATATAGTGCATAGGAGCAGATTGATATTGTTTTCTGATTGGATAATACCAACGAGCTACAAGTAACTATATGATGATTGGTGCAGTCTGAGCATGCGCATTGTGATAGTAATATGGTCTATTAATATAATTATTATGTTACGTTTACAATAAACAAATAATATAATATTATGGTAAAAGGTTTTGTTATGACATATATCTACAATATTTCAAAAGAAATGATTACATAAGTATTTAGTTTTACAAATATGCGTATAAATGATATCAATTCCAATATAAAATTGGATGCTGCGAAATCAGTGACAAGCAAGAGTATATTTTGAGATAATTTATAATATTTAAAATTAACAAATAATCACGGTTAAAATAAGAATTATGTGAAACACACATTAAAAATTAGATTTTTAATTAACCTTTAAATATAATTATTTCGCTCAATAACTTAGATAATATAGCTTACGAACTAGAAGTAAGGAGTTGGGCACGCATGAGTGAGCGAGATAGATGTATACATAGCGCGAGCTATGTGCGTAAACTCACGAGATGCTGATGAATGTCTTTTTCACAGGCGTAGGGCGTCAATCTTAAATACGGGGGTTTCAGTTATTTTCATTTATTCTGTGTCGAGACGTCGGGTAAAGCAGAATGAAAAATCATTAGTGTGCGATTTGTGTGGTACAGAATAAAAATGAATCTTCTTTGATTTTATTTCTTCTCCATATTTATTTACTACACTATGAAAAAAACATATGTACGCCTATGCCATATATTGACGTATGCACAGTTACTTCGCGCTATAAGAAGTTCTCTTTCTTTCTCCTACTTGCAATAATGTATAAATCTGTATTTCTTACTCTTAAGCGTTTCCTCTAAATGCATTGTGAAGCATAGGGTTTCTTACATCTAGTTCGTAAGCTATATGATCTAAGGTTAATAATTGACAAATGTTAATGCCTTGAAGATCTTTAGAAACAGTCCTCATGTGGTAAAATATGTTTTAATAATTAATTATAGTAATTTAGAGAAATGAGATTCCGCTCCGAATTCTGTACACTAGAAAATAAATATTCAACGTCTTAAATAATGGCGTAGACAAAGCGCTTATTCTTTCAATTTGAATTTTTAGTCATCAGAATTGTGATTATTCTCTCACAAATTCTTATGACAATTATCAGACGGATTAATAAGTTCATTTTTAATGTCTAACATTGATCAAACCTGTTATTTTCTTTAATTTTTTTTATTGACTTGTAATGCATAATAAACAATTCGATTTTATTTTTAATAGAATGGACTACAATATGTACAATTTTCTCAGTAACGTCTGAACTGAGCGCCGAGCGCGGTTATAAGTATGGCCGCCGTCTTAAACATTTTCTGTGTACGGGTGTAGTTTACGCTTCAGTGTGCGATGAGCCACTCTATATTTACTTATAGCTCGTTGGATAATACTCCAATATTATCCAATCAAGATCAAACTGCTCCTATTTTCACGCCACTCTGTATTATTATTTGTAGTATGTTAAAAACTAATGTCACCATTTACGTATTTCTGTCACACAACATAAATTACATAGATATACGTCAAATAATCTTTCTCTTTCTAACATGAAATCATGAAATGTTGCTAAGCTAAAGTGCTGTTTATTCTTTCTTCGAACAAGTGACCTTGAATAGTAATTTTTCCTGAATTCGACTATAGTAACAACATTTGGATTCACGAATTTAAAGTATTTATTTAATCAATACATGTAAAAAAGATTGGTTCTCAAGCGCAATCTACTATTTTCTAAAGTGAAACAAAGTATGTACACACATTTTTAATTTATCGGGTGTGACGTAATTTTTCGACGACACTTATAACGCTTTCTGGGAGTTAAACAGTGAAGTACACCCTCAACATACTTTTGTACAAAAGACTGCAAATTTACTGCAAAATGTTTTGCCAAGTTTTCGTTACCTAGGGCTCCGTCATTAACTTATTATAACTGTTCCTTTCTCGAAACTATCGCAAAATTGCTGCACACCATACTCGTATACACTACTAAAAGGAGGTAAACGCCTGTGCATTCATCCATGTGCGTGAAATTTGAAATACGCTGACTCCCAAGATAGGCTAGTTCAATCATCAGATTATGTAATATAATCAAGGTGTTTGGCAAAAGCTCGGCACCAAGAATATTTCGTTTATTTTGAGACACAAAAAAATGTTAATAAGCATAAGATGATCATAGCATAGGCATTTTGTATCACTTCCGGTCTTAGCGAAAATTGGAACAACTTTAAATCTAGCATAAGGAATCTGTATATATTTCAGAATGCACATAAAATTAGTTTCACAGTGATACCATAATATCATAGTTTTATTTTTAGCCATTTCAAAATGGCGATCATTTATTTTCAAAATATGTATTAACAAAATTCCAAACAAAATAAAACATAGCAAGCTATGAAAACAATTTTATTACCTTAAAACAAAAGTATGGATTCTTCTGTCCACAAAGTTGTAGAGTAATATAATTTCTTTGACATTCTCCGAATATTAAAACCATATCAACCATTTCTTCATTTGTGTAACGCACTTGGGCCATAATTATTATAACAAAAAAAAAAAAGATTGTTACTGTCACATTAAATACAAAACTAATGTATACCTTGTTCTATTTAAGCCATTCAATATTGCAGAGAATAGGGAATAGTTCTAACCTCTCTGATTGGCTGAAATTGAAGACAAGTTTACTCTATGTAATAGACCATTTCAGAAATTCAGAGCGCATGCGCCAAGTGTTAGATTGCGACAAAAGTTAGTGCCGTTTGCCGTATATCTATCCTTGTTTAGATGACAGTTCTGTCTAATTCACAGTCTTTTTTTATTTTGTTGGTTTCGTTTTTCAAATAATTATAATAGGTATTAAACTTAAAATAAGTTTATTTGTAAAAAGAATTTAACCATACCTTATACTCAAATTCATATTAACAACTCCTGGGTAGTTTTAAAATTTAAAATTATATGCCCGGGTTATGTATAAATTTGAAATGCCGCCATTTAACGGCACTAACTTTTTAGTTCAAAAAGTAAATGTAGTGGTCGCTCAACTTTCTGAAATGGTCTATTTCGGCTACTTAAAACTGGCACTGATGCGAGCGCCATTTGCTGAATTAAATCGAAAAGAGTATAGGGCGTGAGCAAACACGTGACTTGAGCGTCCTTGACGTGCTTGGAACCACCTGATTTGTGTGCGCTTGTCACTTTGACAAGACCAGTGTTTTGATTTATTTAATTTTGAAATGTTCAGAAATTATTATTTTTAATTTCATGTGTTTTCCTGTATGAAAATTGTACAATAATAACATTTTAGCAGTTCAAAATCAAAATAAGTCGGAACATTGGTCTTGTCAAAGTGGCATCGTTCTTGTCAAAATGTCATGCGCACACAAATCAGCTGATTCCAAGCACGTCAAGGACACCCGAGTCACGTGTCTGCTCGCGCCGTATAGGTAAATACTATTGTTTTATTTTGCAAGGAATTTTGTTAATACATTATTTTGAAAATAAAAATATGGTAATTCGCAACGGAAACACGTAAATAAAACTTTGTCTAGATGGTTTTCAGATTTGACCGTTGAAGAGGTGTGAGCAAAATAAAATGCAAAAACAATCGACCCTCCAGAGTTCGTTTTTGCAAGAATTAATATTCCCGAAATCGTGAAACTGAACCATTTTTAACTTTACATTTTTGGCCGAAACTAAACATGAAAACATGCATTTTTCGGGGTTCATGAACTGTTTGAAATATCATTAAATTAACATTAAAATCGTGTTATACGGGGTTAAAATATAAATTGACTCGCGGCGCTAGAAGTACCAAAGAACGTTTTTATACGGGGTGTTTTTTTATAAGGTACATATACCACATAGGAGATTGGGAAATCAATTTTTTGAAGACTGTTGCCCCCCGTTTTAACTTAGAACGATGGTTGTGGTATCAATAGGTAGATACAGGGTGTTAATGAATACGTCCTATTAATTTATTTAACGTCCGACTGGTATGTTATTATTATCATAACAACTCTGTTTTCAGGGTTGTTATATATCAAATAACACCCTAGAGCGTGTTATGGGTTGTTGCTATGGTAATGTTGTCAATAAAATGATATTAGGTACGTTCTATCGGTGTCAGAAATCTTCCTACTTCTTCTAGTAGAACCGCAATGATCGTTCTTTTGCGCCAAAAAAATCTGAATATTCCTACGAATCATTCCAACTTTAGAGCTGGAAGCGCTGGTAGGAAGATATATAGAGTGAAGATAAATTCAAAATTTAGTAGCCGACTGTCGCGCGTACCTTTCTGTTAAATTTGTGAATGTTCTGATTAGACTGTGCTCAACAAAAATACCTCATTTACGTTTTTATTATTACATATAATTTTATATAATTATAATCTCTATAATATTTGCATAACAACATTTTGAACATCCAAAATAAACATACAAAGTTATCTTTAATTGTTAACTAACAATAACACATAACCACTACCACTGTTCTATCGTATTTATTTTTTACTTGACAGTTATTTGCTACTGAGCGTTCTATTGCTTTAAGAATATTCTTATTCTAGTAGGAATATTTCTGACACCGATAGAACGTACACTATTATTCACGAAAGATGACTATTCAAGGTCATTCTTTCAAAGAAAGAATACACATCACTTTACAGCAGTAGCTTAGCAACATTTTGTATTAGAAAGAGAAAGATTATTTGACATATGTCTATTTAATTTATGTGGTGTGACAGATATACGTAAATAGTGGCTTTACTTTCTAACACACTATAAATAATAATGACATATGTCGTAGAATTACAGATACCTAATTATCTACTACACTGCCCTCTGTGCTAATTTTACCCAGTGGCGTTGACGTTTAAATCAAATTATTATTCCTTGGTTTATAAGTTAAGTCTATGTTTTTGTATTTTGCATAAACATAAGTGAAGAACATAAATCTTTTAGAAAGGCATTATTTAGAAAGAAACATAATTTTCAGATAAATTGCTCTTATTTTTTCAGTTAAAATGTGTCCATAAATATTTCATGTTGCACGCCTAGGCATGCGAAATGCAATGAAGTTATCTGCAAGTAATATTATACCAGACAGCTCACAAATGACCTTGAATAGTCATCTTCGGTGAATAATAGTTTACCTATTGATACTGGAATAAAATAAAATAAAAACAAACAAAAGCATTCATAGCCTACCCACTCCGCAAATTTAATTAAAACTTTCTGATCCGTAATCCGTAGAATATTAAAAATTATAGTTGGACGTTAAACATTGAACGCACTAGGGAGTTAAACGGACAATAATGCCTTCGGTCAACGTACATATCTCGGGCCAGAGGCCCTCGAAAAGTGCACTGTTGACCTCAGGCGTTATTGTTCTGATAACACCCTTGATACGTTAATTACTATAACAGTATGAAAAAATTAAACATAATAAAATTTGCACAAGTTATAGGTTATTTATAACAAATTTTGACACAATAATAATACAACCTTTTAGTTTATGTATGTTCAGTATATTTATTAAATACCTAACGTAAACATAAACAATAATAACATGAACTAAAAGATTGTCTTATTATTCTTGTATTACGAGCTCTGAAAGATTTTTTCTGAATACTCAACTGTAAAGAACTATCTACTTTTTTAGCAATGAGTCCGGTAGATACGTATTTCGTCTTAGGCCGACAGTGCATAGGAACGGCCTTGGCAACGTCCGGTAGGTATTTCAAAATTGACTATTACCTTCGAGCATATAGGGCGCGAGCAGACACGTGACTCGAGCGTCCTTAACGTGCTAGGAATCAGTTGATTTGTGTGCGTTTGTCATTTTGACAAGAACAATGTCACTTTGACAAAACCAATGTTGTGACTTATTTTAATTTTGAACTGTTGAAAAGTTATTATTTTTAAATTCATGTGTTTTACTGCCTGAAAATTGTACATTAATAACGTTTTAGCAGTTCAAAATCAAAATAAATCAAAACATTGGTCTGTCAAAGTGACACTGTTCTTGTCAAAACGACATGCGCACACAAATCAGCTGATTCCAAGTACGTCAAGGATACCCGAGTCACGTGTCTGCTCGCGCCCTATACTGACTAGAGGCCGCCTTACGGTGTTTGTTGTGATCGGAAGATATGCGGGAGATTTACGGGGACGGAAGCCGTGATGTATTGCGGGCTGCGTATTGTCTTAATATTTTCCCAAAGTATGACGAATTGTTGCTTTTGAAATATGTAAATCATCTTTATTTCCAATAAATTTCAGTCACTTTTCTCTCACGTCATTATTAGCAGGAAACCTGAAAGTTACACTGTGTTTATATTATATGTAAAATAAATCCCAATTACTTACACATGAAACGAAATTTCCGTATTTTTATTCTATTTACATTGCAATTTGGCACCCCACAATATAAAACCATATTGAAATATGAAATAAAGGATTAGGTTACAGTAAAATGACAAGTAGTGACATAACCAAAACAAAACGCTAGCCGCAAAACACCAAGACTTCCAGCCCCGCAAATCCCCCTGCCGCATATCTTAGGATAACAACAAGCTATGCTTTGGCGTAGGGAATTACTTCTCTAGTTAGTATATGCTCGAAGACTATTACGTAATTTGTAAATTATATAAAAAATGCGTTTACTAAATTTTACCCTTTACCTTAACAACGCGTCACAGCAAACTTGTTCAAAACAAAAACGACGATTTTGACTAAATAATTTACTTTCAAAATAGTTGTTGAGTATACAGAAAAATTTTATACGACACCCAGCCGGTAGCTGTATTTAGGGTCTTACTAGTTCACGTGTTTTGCCCTGCCGCGGGCTCGACCCGTAATATACTAGCTCGCTCGTAAATGCTTAGCTACCGGCTTAATGAGCTAATTAGCTATTATGGCCGGTTGTACGAAGGTAACTTAAATATTGCTGTCAAAATTTCGATTTGCATTTTTTTTTGTTTAAACCTGGCTTAAAATTTAAGCCTTGTTGGTGCAACTGGCTATTAATAAATTAAATTTTGACACATAAAAAGTAAAACATTTTTTTAATCTTTTTGTTCAAATACCTTGGTTATCGATATTAATAGAAAATTGAATAAATTTAATAATTAATTTATTAGCCTAAAATATCACATAATTTACATGTATTTGGTGTCAGTTGCTCTTTCTATTCATACCTCAACCATCGTTTTCAGTTAAAACGGGCGTCAACAGTCTGCAAAAAACTGATTTCCGAAGTTAATCTCCTATGTACCTACACCATGAAAAAAAAAACACACCCGGTATAGTTAGAATTGATAATATCGTTATGGTTCGATATATGTATAATTTAATAAAACAGCTGTACACTGAATTCCAAGCACACCAAATGCTCGCGGCTGCGAAGACCGCAGGGTATCAGCTATATTTCATTTCACGTAAGAAAATGATAGATGGCGCTGCAGAGCCGGCCGTTTTTACATGCATTAAATAAATAATTTAAATTCGTGAAACCAAACTGCCAATAAATATTTTTATCTTTAAAAATGTGAAATATCTGAATGTTAAAAATTCCAATAAACATGATTAAATATCACTTACGGCTGAATTTACCATTAATCCGTTGATTAATAATCAACTTATTAAAGGCGGCTACATACGCTCCGGTTTATTGGAGAGGTTTGCCTTGAGGCAGGCCGCTATGAGGGCGACCTGAAACTGGGCATACATATGAGGCAGAATGCGAATAAGGCAAGGCGAGCCCGAACGATTCAGGTATGGACGTTGATCCGCGCGGCACATTTCTCTCAGTTCGTTCGGCGAACAAGCTGAGGCCGTACGAACGTTATCCGTTCAGAGTCGGCACATCAAAGAAAATTCGGTTCGGCGTTGACGATTTTTCATTGCGCAGAATGGGTTGCGCACAATTTGGAGCGACGTCTGTTCGCTGTCTCAGGTGACTATTCGTAACAAAAAAGTTCATGAACGAGGCATCTGATCGGGCTCGCCATGTCTCATTCGCTTCTTGCCTCATATGTATACCCACCTTTATTGTTTTCGAGGTAGCAATAGTGGACAAAATGAAATGAACACCCTGTATAGGGCGCGAGCAAACAGCTGTTTTAAGTGTCCTTGAAAACATATGTGCTGGAGCTCCACTTGTCAAAGTGACAATACAGCCATTTTGTTAAGAGTTGTGGTGTTTGTCGTTTATGTTGTATTTTTCAGGAATCTCAGTGTTTATTGTAAAACACCACTACACACAACAAATGGCTGTACTGTCACTTTGACAAGTGGGGCTCCAGCACATATGTTTTCAAGGACACTTAAAACAGCTGTTTGTCCGCGCCCTATAAGTAGATGTATTTCGTCTTCCTAATGCGCAAACAACCTACTGCGCACTACTTATATGCCATTTTTGTCTATCTCTTTTGATGGAAAAGGTCCATTCCTGATCAGATGACTGGCCAGTTTCAAAAATTTTGGTTATCACTATTTGACAGCTTTTACGATTTGACTATGATTTGTGACTGATTTACGATTTGACTGCTTTACAGTGTGATAGTTTTTATTTGACAGAGTTTATGATTTGGCCACTTTACAATTTGACAGCTTTTATATTTGACTGCTTTACGATTTGACAATTTTTATGGTTTGAATGCTTTATGATTTTACGATATACTGAATCGTAACGTCTTATTACAGAGAGCTCTGTCTCTAGTGATAAAGATAGCTTGCAAAAGATTTTACGGGCTGTTAAAACCATAGCAATATATATATACAGATTTATTTATTCATTATTTCGCTATATGTTTTTAAAGACTATTTCGTTCAAATAGTTTAATATATTGTGCTGAAAGTTCCAATAATTTTGTTTTTCAAATTATTTACGATTCAGTATATCATAAAACATTGTACATTGCTCATTACCCGAAATTTACGTGCTCGCACGGATAACAAGTTAGCGAGGTACTGTGCACGCCTGTAACGGTCTTTATGATTTGACTTCTTTACGAATTTACAGCTTTTTTGCGATAAAAACTGCTTTTTAGTTTTATAATTATTTGAATTTCATTGTACGAGAATACTCCATTGCCACTGCAAAGTGATTTTTGTTTCAGTGAAATAATTAAATATTAATGTGCTTATAATAAGTACGCAACCAACAAAAATGTATAAATTGTGATTATTATTGTATTTAGTTTGTACTTCACGTATTACTTTAACATTTATTTTTATTTTATTTTTTGTTGTATGAATGTGTTTGACTAGATACTAGATGCATAGTTTAACTATGAAATCTAGTAGATTTTGTATTCCCACGGCAAATTTAGAATATGTGAGGTACAAATGCTTTATGTGTTATTTAATTTAGTTTTTTTTGTTTGTATTTCAAGAACAAATATCGACGTATACGTAGGCGGAAACCAAGACAGAAAGTACATCTAGTTTTTAAAGGGAAATAACTCATAAGTGCCATGTTGTCTAAATTGGAACTTATTATTTTATAGTTTAAGTTTTGTATAACATATTTTGTTTTCATTATAATACAATATGTATTTTTTTTTGTTCCACACAAAATTTGTATTGAGCGTCGGGTGCTCATTTTGTTAAATGAAAGATTCCAGGCAAATAAAACATTCTTTATCAGTATTTTCTATGAGGTGTTTTACTGATAGAATGAAAACACGGGAAAATATAATCAAGTAATGGTTTTTGAATATCTGATATTGAAATTTCCATACACTTGATTAATTTTTTTCCATTAGTAGCAGAAATGAAATACTTTTTTCCTATTTCGCGTTCACAAAGTGAATTTTGTACAAAAACAGAATTACAATGAAGTTTTGTAAAATGTTTTTGGGAATTTTTTTAATTATGTAGTTGGTAACTTAGTCTACGTGTCAAATATATATCTTTCATTTTAGTTGTCATTATTCATAGAAAATTATTGAAATTAGATTTTTATAGTAAAATATTTACACCAGTAAAAAAAATCATTTTAAATTAAAATTAATATTTATTTGTAGGTTCATAACATAATAAATATAAATTTTAACTATAACCTAACTGAAAGTAACTGATGTCAAAATAAATTAAATTTCAAATGTTTATTGAAACTGTCACTGTTAGTGTTACCAACCTTGACTTTTTAATATTTCTTTCAATAATAATTTTGAAATAAAAGTAAATTAATGCGAAATAGGAAAAATAGTATGAAAAACATGTATTACAATGTTCATCTTGTCTTTCAATATACTATTTTTAGGTGGCAATGAACTACGTAAAGTTGACATAAATTGGTATACTTTATATACATTAAAAAATATATTTGTGGCTTAATGCAATGTCAACATGTAATTTTGGGAATGAGTGATTGAAATTTTAAGTGTTATTAATACTATTATCAAAAATAATCGTGTAATCGGTTAACAGATTAATGGGCTTTAAAAGAAATAGAAAATTGATGAACTAAATGGTTAAACTGGTTATTTCGATTAATCGGGTAGCGGATATTCCGAATAACCGGATAGTTGACTGCTATGATTACTCGGATAAGCTGCAAGCACCTGCAAGTAGGTAGTCGATTTTCTGGTTATTGCAATTATAATTTCTTAACGAAATTGACGAAGATATTCATTTGACAGCCGAAGTAAATTAATTTTTATTTTAATAAAGTATATTTACTATTAATCAGTGGACCGATTACTTGTAGTTAAATGAATAAGCTGTTAATTATAGTTAGTCGGTTAACCACGATTAACAATAATTGTTATCCTCTTTTTAACAATTTTTGACAGAATTATGTATTAATAACGTAAACCAAACTGTCTGTTTTATTAATGTTTATTATTACAAATGTCACTAATTCTAAAATTTAAACTGGCTGTAGTACTAAAACCCTTTTAGATTTTAATGAGATTATTTCTATAAATATTTTCTTCCTACTGGTTCATTTACAGGTATACTTTGGTTGTTTTTGCATTAAGCCGCATATATTTACAATGATGTTAAATGAATTTAATGACGAGTTCTTTCATTTTCGTAATAAATTTATTTTATACGAAAAATGTTATGCACTTTGTGACGTAGTTTTCGAAACGATATTTATATTTATATAATTATTTATGCAATAAAACTTAATTATAATGGAAATACATAATATCGTTTTGAAGAAGCATGCACATTTTCTTTTGCCTATTAAAAACTCGTTTTTCTATTTTGGTTCTTTAATATGTACTTTATGAAACTCATTTGGATATCATAAAGAAGTGCTTATGACAATCAAATGAGTTTCATAAAGTACATATTAAACAACCGAAATAGAAATTCCTGGACATTAAATAACGTATATTTTTTGACAAAAGGACCAAAATAGAAAATATAGTGTGAAATACACGTTCCAAAAGACATTTCAGCGCACTTGTCCCCTTAGAAAACCCGCGGCAAGTCGCTCGTTTCTAACAAAGACGCGTGCACTAAAATAATGTCTTATGAAACTTGTATTTTAATGTACTATTTTCTATTTTGGTTCTTTAATATGTACTTTATGAAACATATTTGGATATCATAAAGTACTTCTTTATGACATCCAAATGAGTTTCATAAAGTACATATTAAACAACTAAAATTGAAATTCCTAGACATGAAATAACGTACATTTTTTGAAAAAATGACCAAAATAGAAAAAATAGTATGAAATACACGTTTCATACGACATTTCAGCGCACTTGTCCCCTTAGAAAACTCGCGGCAAGCCGCTCGTTTCTAAAAATGACGCGTGCGCTAAAATCATGTCTTATGAAACTTGTATCTTAATGTACTATTATCTACAAATCTATTAAAAGTAGGCCTTTTAAAGTTTTTTTAGGGTTAAAAATGTCATTTTATGACGAGTGTTAAAAAGTGACAAGATCATTGTTACTTTTAACACTAGTGTTAAAAGTGAATTAGTTGTCTTGGTTAAGACGAATGGAACAACAAATCGACATTTTTGGCACATGCCAAAAAATATTAGAAATACAAATTTAAATGAAAGAATAGTGTTTGTAGAAAAAATAGTGAATGGTATACGTGTGTTAAAAGTGATTTTATTGTGTTCGAAGATTTGAAACTTCCTTACAAAATAAAATGTCACTTTTAACACATATCATAAATAACTATTGTCTACAAATCTAATTGTCATGGTGCTTCTGATTCCTACAGTTTTTCTAATATTCATGCCATATACTTTTTAGAAGATAATTTAGATAGAATATAGAATCGACTGGATTAATGTTAAAACATACTAGGTTTGTTCGTTTAACTGCAAAACGAAATGTAAATGAAGATATTCAGCAGTCAACGTTTGATATGGTGTTTCGTATGTGCGCATGCGTCAAAACTTACTGCCGTAAAATCCACGCACGGAGCAGCAGTAGTATTTTTGACACCACTAGCGGACGCAGCGATAAATCGTAAATACAAAGTAGCGAAACGAATAAACCTACTGTGGTTACACTTGTCCAAAGTTTTAAACTAATAATTAGTTTCGAAATATTTATTTTTATTGTCGAAATTTTATTATTTTTTTATTTTATTCTTAATTTCGACAATGAAAATTATCCTATGCAAAAAGCATGTTGTGATATTGATTAAGACTGTTTTGAAATATAGTTTTGTTTGTTCAAATTATTTATAATTGTTGTAAAAAAATATTTTAAAACAGTCTGAATCAACTTTTGTATTTAGAAATGTAGTGCTCTTACTGTCTAAAGTCTATTTGAACATTCATTTTCAACTACGTTTAAAATAAACTTTGCGTTATTTTAAATATGTATACAATAATATTTATTTACTTTACAAGTTGCGTAAAGAAACTTTTCTGGGCGATGAGGCAGTTTGTCTGTAAAACTCTCGAACCTTAAACATGTTAGAATCCCACTAAATTTATTATATAGTAGGCATTTTCGTAAAGACGATCGCGTTGATCCGATGTAATTTGAAGCGTTCGTAAAAGCTTTGATAATCGGATGGATCTGATATATCTTTGACGTCATCGAACAGATTGTTGGATAGCTGCGATTGACTTTACGAAAACGCCTAATATAAACTTTCATTGTCGTTTGGGGTTTGAATAACATAGGGAGGACCCCCTGTTTTATGGGGCCGGAGCCGATCATCTCCACCACCTGTAACTTTATAAATCTGCCAAAATACCTTACAGCGTGTATTATATTATTATTTTTTCTACTAGTATATACAATTTAAATATTTATATAAATTAATTTTGAACTATAAATTTAACAGTTGTATTTGAGAGTTGATATCATAGTTACCAATTAAACAAAACATGTTTGAATTAACTGTCAATTTTGGCAAATTGTTTTTGACATTTAAAAACGTTATAAGTAGTGTGACTGGTATATAGTATTTACTCTTATGGCCAGTTGCACCGCTTATAGTTAAAGCCTTAACACAGTTTATCAAAAATATGTATATCGAAATTTTAACGTCTTATTTAATATACTTGCCTCCAAGAAAGTATGAACTGGAAATTTCTACTGTGGCCAATTCATATGGGCAATGTTGAAAATGCTAAGTAATGAAGAAGCGGCAACACCGCAAGGCAAAAGACAGTGCAGAAAGGGGAAAAAGTTGAGCATCAGTTCATAATCATTTGACGGCGGGTATAACTCATTTGGCATTTCATTTCGATATGATATTGTCAAGTTAACCAAAAGTTAAAATTTAACTATAAGCGCACCGCTTATAGTTAAATTTTAACTCCTGATTAATGACCAGTTGCACCAACTGGTCATTAGTCAGGAGTGATTAAGCTATGACTAAAAAACAAATTCAGTTGTTTTTTTTATCATTCCAATGTATTTTTAAATAATATCCATGGTAATTATATAGGGTGACTAAAATTTAGAGTAAATACTATCGGTCTGTGATTTTAAGTCATTTGAGAATGTAGAAATATATGAACAATACGCAAATATTATCTAAGGTTAAATGAATGCAACAATAAAAGAAAAACGTATTTGAAAAATGAGTAGTCAAATGCTTTTAATATAAGTGTTTACATTGCTTTATTGCAATTAGGTATACTCTGTTATAATTTTTCAGAATATTCAAATGAATTCCAATCAACGACAAGCAACAATTCGGTTCAAAACAATTATATCAGCACATAAGTTTTTTAAGAAATACCAGCGCAAAATTGTCGATCTCTCAATGATTAAGGTGTCGCTTGGGCCCGAATCTTAAATTGTAGTACTACATTTCGTAATCGTATAAATTTCTTTGATACATTAAATATTTTCATTTGCTGTGCTATTTGTTATGTAGCTTAAAATAATTTTATCAATTCAGTTCACTAACTTCAATTGTTAGATGGCAGCTTATTTGTATGAAAGAAATTTGTTAGTAGAAATAGATTAATCTATTCATATAGTGTTACCCAATATTTAATAAGTACTAATAATATTTTGTCTTTATTATTATTATTATTATTATTATTATTATTATTATTATTATTATTATTATTATTATTATTATTGTGATGTACTGCAAAACTCTTAATACTTAACATAAATTTGAACAAGATATATCTTGTAATACGGTAGATGTGATTTTATTTCAGATATTACATATATAAAATATGTATTTTATCCAATTTTAATATCAACGAAGATCAAAATAAATATATTTTGTCTTCAACAAGGTTAATTGTTATATATGTCATGATCTAAAATATGTATGTACGTATTTCCGTTTTCCGACACCTACTTTTAAAGTGTCACTTTAATGACAACGATGAAAAACATTATTATTAGTTAATCGTTTATTAATGAGCATCATTAATGTATGGAATATCATTTATTAATGATATATTAACTTAAAAAATTGTCATGGAATAAAATTAGATTTTCTCCAATTTAATAAGATACCCGAAAAAAAATTGCAACTAACGAGTGTGTTAATCGGCGGTCAATAATTAACGTGATCGTTGCCGTTGCTTGTTAAAATGTATCAATTATTAACCGCCATATTAACAGCAGTGAAATAATTACGTATTCCAGTGACCGTTTATTAATAGGTAATGTTAATGTATAGAAAATTATTCATTAATGACTCCTATTAATGCATGATTTTTTTATTAATAAACGATTTTAGTGGGTAATCCCGTTGCTGAACAATTGCCTCAATTTATATGTCAAACGTTACCAAACTAAAAAATTTTGTCATGGAATAAAATTTTTCAATTCAGTAAGATATGGTCAACGGAAAGTATTCGCGATTCAAGTTAGTTTTGCCGCCATGTTTTGTGACGTCACAATGCGGTCTAACCAAGTGACAGATGAACTAAAAACTAATCTATACCTTGTTCCATTTAAGCCATTCAGTATTGCAGGGCATAGGGAATAGTTTTGCCCTCCTTGATTGGCTGAAATTGGAGACACAGACAAATTTACCCAATGTAATTTCGGCTACTTCAAGTTTGCGTTGTTGACAGCTCCATCCCATGAATAGAATAGAATAAATAGAACAGTGTATAGTTGTGTGTGTGTTTGTGTGTGTGTGTGTGTGTGTGTGTGAATTTAAGAGATTTTATTATTTTGTTATGTACATACAATGAAAATGAAATAAGGGACGTTTTATGTTATTTAAGCAACGGCTGAGTCCCCAAATTATAGTGAGGGAGAAAAAATTATTGATTCCGGACACATAATTACACGTGGAAAATAAATCGTTGCAGGAAATAAAAATGAAATAAATATTTTTACTTTGTAAACACTTTTTAACAACTGAAAGCGGAATTACTCAAATGACGTTTACATGTTACAGTAACATTGGCCAGACATATGCTGCTTCATGAGTTGGCCGCTAGTTGGCGAGCATTTTTCTTGAATCGCGAATTGTAACTAACACATGTGTTAATTCGAGATTAATGATCTTAACAATTAACGCATGATCATAAATCGCCCTCATTAACACACTTGATAATAGATAGTCAAATAATTGTTACTTAATCATCAACAATTATATATCCATGGCAGCCAACAAAATTTGCATTTATGACATTGTCAAATGTTATCTTTAATTTTAATTAAAATGGACCTTAAAAGTAGTTTTGGAAAAAATTTGTGTGCCACTCGAGTGTAAAGGCATTTTGTCCAACCGCTTGTGGATAAAATATGCCTTTATTTACTTGCACCATAAATATTATTTATGCATATCTGACATATCAATTGCAGCAATGAAGTTTTTGTTTAGATCAATATAATTTTCATTAAATTTTGTTTTATAGTCTATAGTTTTTATACATAATTTTACTTTATGATTAAGAGTAGTTTACATTTTAATAAGTATTTCTTAATACTTTGTTTGGTTGTAACTACTTTCTTTATCGCACAAATCCTATACATTAGTTCGTAAGATTTTATAGTGTCGCCTGGTCAAATTTATTTCCCTATTTTACTCTCCCCTATATTTTAAGCATAAACCCGCAGTCTTTGTACATAGAATTTTGATTCTATACCAAATAAAATTATTTTAAATGTCTTGTCACGAATACTGTGTATTTTTTACCTTTATACCGAAATCATGTAACATAACACACACATATAATAAAAAAATATGTGCAAATTATATCTTGTGTATTTTTTCTACTATATTTGATATTACCTCTTTACAGGACACACCCATAATCGTGGAAGTACAATCTGGCAACTTTGCCATTCGATTCTACGGAAAATTTTATATAAGAATTCCAAGTTTTGTTCAGTTAGCAATTAAAAATATAAGAATATTTTCATGAAAATGGGTATACATATATTTTTCGGAACCAGTAATTATTTGATTGGTGAAGTCGCTGAAGTTGTATATCATACCAGTGAGTATATAACGTAAATACTTACTGCTCATACCAATTTTTAGGCACGAAACGTCGAATTTTGAGAACCAAAAAGTAAATCGATTTTTTTTTAAATGTATGGAATTTGTTCAATGTGTCAATTTTAAATGTCAAAATCGCAAACCCCGGGAAATCGCAAGGCATTGTTTAATTATTAAAAATGTATCCATATGGGTAGGTACATTAAATGAAAATAGAGATATTCAGGTTAGGTATATCGGCACAATCAATTAATTGGTGAAGTTGTATTTCATACTATTTTTTAGGTATGCAAATTTTCATATCGTAGGTATCAGATAACTCTTAGTTTTCCACATATTAGCACAGACCTCTTAAATTGGGCTTGATATCATGAATGAAATACAGAATGTTCTGAAAATGGGAGATAAGCTTCAGGTAGAACGATTCTTTGATTAATTTTAAGTCAATAATCCTCTTGCGAAAACAAAATCAAACATCAATTTGACAAATTTTTTATTTTTGTTCAAACAAAAAAACCGTTTTCTACATGGAAGCCATTCAGTATTGCGGAGCATAGGGAATAGTTTTGACCTCTCTGATTGGCTGAATGTAATTTCGGCTACTTCAGATTTGTGCTGTTGCCAGTGCCATCTACTGAATGGTTTAAATGGAACAGAGCATAGAAGAGTTAAAACTTTAAATTTTGCACATTTGTTCTTGAATGTAAACAGCAATGATATTCCATAAAAGATTTTTTTTAAATCGCTTAGTTTTAGTTGCACAATTACAAGTTTGATGGCTTCGTGTAGCTTTACGAAGGGCCGTACAAACTTTTTGCATTAGGATTATTGACTAAGAATTAATCAAAGAATCGTATCTGAAGCTAATCACTCTGTATATTATGCATATCATTTTCTTATTTAATTACTTTCTTGTATATTTTTTTTCTCATTGCCATGTTCATAATATTTAATTTTAAAAATTTATCGGACTTTCCCTCAATTAGGTGTATAAATTTAAATTCAAGTATCTATATCTATAAATCATATACATACTTGAACAGTGAAGTATAAACAACAAGTGCCATTTCCCATAAAGCGATCGGAAGGAAATAAAAAGAATAAATGGCTTCGTCATGGAAACATAACTATGTATAAATCGTGCACGATTATCCATCGAAGAACGATGACATATTTAAATTATTACAAGGGCTTGTTTCACATTTCGTTCCTCAACCTTATAACTGTGAAATGTTAAGTTAACATGCAGCCTTGTACTCGTACAACACAGAATACATTTGTAGCTACAGTCTGTTTTGAACGTAGTAATACTTACGTCATCATTAAAAAGTGTCTGAATTAAAATTTATGTGGTGGGAGCATATTTCTAGTGACGTGCTCGTATGCCCGTGACGACATAAAATTTCTGCGGTTCACAACAAGTTATAATGAACAAAAAATATGAATTAATATGCCATACGTTAAAGTAAATTTAATTTGAAACTAATTAAATAGTTAAACTACTATTTTACTATCAATACCTATAAATAACTTTTTTCTTACTGGCACTGAATTTCTTATTTTAGAATGAGGACCATTGTTTTAGAATTACTGCCTTGAATTGCTGTTAGAGAGAAGAGTCTGAGTCTAGTCGTCATGCCGGCAGTGTCCCGAAGTAGCACGATTTATGTTCCAAGCGCCTGCAAAACCAGGGTCGTTATATTAGTTTCTAAAATAAGTATAAGGAATCGAGTTTTGTGTGTTAGATATTGTTTTTGTCAGGATTTTTAGAATAATTTTCATAAAAATTAGTCTAATTTTCCACTCGGAAGACATCGTGCAACTTCGGGGGTACAGCCGGCGTGATAGCTAGGCTCTTGTCTTATTGCGCTGCTGCTGATGAAATGAAATGAGTTTCATATTCATATTTAGAAAAGTCAGGTTATGTTATATTTAAGCGTTTTGAACAAGTGTTTGTGAATTTGTTACGTATATTTTATTACGTACATACTAATTTCATTCATTAAAATCTATCTTAAAATAAAAAATCAGTGTTCAATAATTATTGTAATCTGATATCTCACAGCTACGTCCTTCGCATTATAACCTACAATATCTCTTTTTTTCCAAGTAGTTAGAAAAAGATGAACATATAACACAGACGTTTCATCAATAACAACGAAACAAGAATGTGAGTGACAAAGATAGACATAATAGTTCATTAAGAAACAAGTTTCAAAAGACAATCTTTTAACGTACGAGTTCATATTTGGAAAACGATCCGCTTTGCGACGAGTTTTATAAAACACGAGTGCGATAACACGCCTTATGAATAAACATGTTTTTACCTCCCGCTACCCTTGATAAGGGAGGTGTAGGGATCGTGCTAAAAATCGCATATCGAGATTTTGGTAAATGACCACGTTTTAAGGTCCCTAGAATCTAATTTTAACATTTTCACGATGATGTCTGTGTGTACGTGGATCCTCCACTCTAACTCAAATACTATAATTCAAAAAATTTTGAAATCTTGTATTTCGAACTTTTTCTGTAATGGAAAGAGCCCATTAGATTTTGGTGAAAATCGGATAACCGGAAATGGCACTTTACTAGAAGCTCAAAATAGTTTTTCTTCGAAAAATACCTTTAAATGTTATTTTTTCGAGTTTAATGTTATTATAAAAATTATAGATTATTAAATTTTCTATAGAATTGCATTAATACTTTTTCTATATATTTTATGGATAAATTTATAAAATTATCTATAATTTAAATCTCAGAGTCTACGCTTTAAACAAACAAAGCGCAGTTATTCAAGTGTATGTAACTGACAGATAAATGTCACTATCAAAGAACTAATCATTTCAAAATAATATTAGTAACGTTTTAAAAAGAAAAAGTAAATAGAACAATAGAAAAGGAATTCAAAACAGTTTCCAGTATAAGTAAATATATAGGTATGTATTTAGATTAATAAAAATTAATGATTCACAAAAATGTTTAATCTAATCCTCATTTTTGGATTAGTGAATTCTATTCTATCCCGGTATTTAAAATTTAATCTTCATTATATTATAGCTACGGTGGCTCAATGGTTAGAGCAACGCCCCATGTCATGAGTGCCCTCGGGGCTCTGGGTTCGAATCCCACTAAGGCATCGATGTGTGTGAATGTAAACCCACTCTGTAATTGGGATTTAATCCTGTTGAGGGGTTTAAAAAAGGTAGTTACTTGTATTAGATTAGACTATATTTTAAGAAATAAACTGTCAAAATTAGAGTAAAATTCGGTAATCCAAAAATAAGGATTAAGTTAAAAAAATTGTGATTCGGGCTTTAAATAGCGGGAGGTATTGTGTTGGCCACACCAGATTTTTTATACTATTTTTTCCATTGAGGTAATTGTATTAGATTTTTTAAAAATACGTCAAAAATATGATTTGGTGTTTTTTATCATTTATGCTGGTAGCGCTTCCTGTCCTAAAAAATTTAACTTCACCATTACAGATGAATTGTTTATAGATCTACTTAACGACACGTTATATGATTGTTATTCATAGTCCAGAAACTGTGAAACTGCAGACGTGAATATCATCACATTTAAAACAGAGAGTAGGTAATTCGAAACGAACAGCACTTCCTAAATACGACTGGCATTGTTCGTGAACTACGGTGAAGGTAGACGTGCATTATTCTAATCTAATTGCAATAATTGAGTAAAAGTTAATGCCAACTATTACGAGATGAGTATACTGGTGCAGTTACAGTATAATGAATTCACTATTAGGTGCATACAATGCCTAATAGTAATCACTTTAGAAAGTTGTTGAAACAAATAAGCCAAATTACAGAAAAATGTACTTATTATGCTCTTTTATTTTCATTTCTATTAATTTTAAAGAAATTAGAAAAGTACTTCACAATGTTTATTTTGTATTTAAGTACTAATTGTTGCAATCAAGGAAATTTGTTGTTATTTTTATTACTAATTAAAATAAATATAAATAAAAACTGTCAATAATTTTGCTCACTTTGTTGCGATATATTTAATTATATTTGATAATCAACAATCAACATATGATATCTGGTGCCGGTTGTTTTAAGATTGTTCAAGCTGCAGATATGGGAACCGGCGTTTAGTGCGTTAGGTTATGGAAATAGCGAAGTTTAAACTTATCATTTTACAATTTAGTGTAAATAAAAATAATTGTGGTGCATATAAGAGCATAAAGAGAGCAATTATTGACATTATTATTTTTTATTTAGTTGGCGCCGGCTGCATATATGGCAACCGACGCCGGCAGCCAAAGCACTGCCTGTACATCAGGGTATTTGCCGTAAGTCCAGCACTAAGAATATTTCGTTTATTTTGAGATATACAAGAAAATGTTAATAAGCAAACTTCAACTAGATAAAAGGGCTCATGAGATGATCATAGTAGGAACTCCCGGTTTTAGCGGAAATGGGTACAATTTCAAATATAGCATATGTAATCTGTATTTTATATATTTTTTCAGAGTGTACATAGAATTAGCATCACAATGATGCCAAAATATCATAGTTTTACTTTAACCATTTATTTTCAAAATAATGTATATAATAAAATTCCATACAAAACAAAACAGCAACCTATGAAAACAATTTTATTTCCTAAAACAAAAGAAGGTCACGAAATTAAGAAAAACAAATTTTAAATATATATCGCATGATCAGTCAGGTTTTCATTAAAAAAAAAAACGATTGGATATTAGTTTGTTTCAAAACAACACAATAGTATCATAATTGCCATGTAACTACAAAAATATGAATTTCGTACATTAATACTATATTTTTATTAATTTGTTTATCTATGATGTACGAGCCCAAACCCATAATATTTCGGCCGGTTTACATTTTCAACAAACAAATTATAAAACCTACGGATATGGTGAGAAATTTCTACAAATTTCCTTTGACCAGTTTAAATATACATTTTAAACTTACAAAAATTGAATATGTTTTTCATTTATTCCACCATTTAATATTGGAATACATCGCCTTTATTAGTAATATCAGCTGCAATAGACAGGAAAAGTGTAACGGTCAAATATAGACGCCAAATTCAAACTCAGTTTATAATAGAGCACTGCAAGGCCCGGCTCGGCCCGAGTGGGCCGCAAGCTATCCGGCCCGACGGGCCGGGCCGGGCCAAATTTTCGTTATTAACATCGGTCTTCGAGACGGGCCGGGCTTCATATGTGACGGGCTCAAGTCAACATTATAAGAATGAAAAATTTGCTTCAACATGATGTACTAACCGTAAAATAGTTATTTGTATACCAAGGCCGCGAAATTACTCTTTAACGTTCCGAGAGAAAAATTGTCGCCGAGGCCGCTTGCGGCCGAGGCAAGACGATCTCGAGGACGCTAAAGGATTTCGCGGCCGAAGTGTACACAATATTTTTTGTGTAACCGTGAAAAATATGAAATTAAAATTTTTAATAAATTTTAAAGTTTAATTCATTGTAAGTAGAAAGGTGGCCAGTGGCCATGGGATTGACATTTGGTAAACAAAACAATTATAATTTATGAAAATAATTCATTAAAAAATATTTAAAAACATGTAATTCAGAATGTAAATTGCATTTGTTTTAGAAAGTAAATCGAGAAATTTATTGCTTTCATATTTTCAAAACGTCCTATTATTGTCATATTATTTTCTTTTGTGTCAACTTCCAAATGACAAATGACGTTTAGATTATTGGCCGTGGACGCGAAATTGTATTTCGCGGCTTATTTAAACGAACGGTCCGGGCCGGGCCCTTTACGTAAACAGGCCTAGTCGGGCCGGGCTCTTAAAGTGAACGGTCCGGGCCGGGCCCTTTAAGTAAACGGGCCTAGTCGGGCCGGGCTCTTAAAGTGAACGGGCCGGATCGGGCCGGGCTTCATATTTATCTTGAAAAAGTCGGGCCGTGTCGGGCCGGGCTCTTTAAATAGGTGGGCCGGGTCGGGCCGGGCTTTATAAGTTTAAAAAAAACTCGGGCTTAATCGGGCCGGGCTTAAAAGTTGTCGGGCTTCGGGTGGGCCGAGCCTGAAAATTTTGGCCCGTGCAGTGCTCTAGTTTATAACGCTGAGAGCATAATTTGAATCTCCATGTATTTCGTACCAAGGAAATCAACTTTAAAAGCCGAGAAATCTCATAAAAGTAAATCTCTTATGCAAAGCATTATATGTAGCACCTAGCCCGATCCATTATCTTCAGATTCGTACAATAATATTTACATGAACTGAGCACAGTTTATAATTATTTAAATAAAAATATAACACTACAAAATTTAATGAAGTATGTCTCGATTTTATCCTAAAACTTCGATACGCTGCATAGCTTGTGTTCCTCTAGCTTGTGTTGCACTTGATTTATTTACGGGCGGGTGAGAGACTATCAAAGACATACGGTATATTGACTTACTTTTCAAGAGTTTTAAACTGTTGTATTCTATTATTGAATAAACAAACTATCGAATTCTAAACAAGAGCTGCTTAATTTGTTTTACAAAATATTTTTACTTACTTAATCGCTGAGTCTTTCTACGTTTCGGTGTAAGACTTTCCTGGAGTCATCGTGCTGATCTGGCAGGGCCCCTTTTCCAGTTTTCCCTCCAGGCTTTTCTGTCATTGGTTAACACTTTCACTTCATGCCTCTTAATATCACGTTCTTCAGCAGCTTTTTTTACTTCTTTTATCTCTGTTTTGGTCGGTCTTCTTCTTCTTTTTCCTATAGGTTTTGTTTCATATATTTGTTTTGCTAATCTGTTTTCTCCCATACTATTTATGTGCTCAAACCATCTTAGTTGTCCTTGTTGTATTATGTATTCTGCTGGTGTTGTTTTCAGCTGATTTCTAAATGTTTCGTTCTAATTAGGTCTCTTATTGTTTTCCTTTTTATTCTTCGCAGAAACCTCATTTCCGTACTTCTTATTTTACTTAGGAGGTTTTCGGTTATGGTCCACGATTTACATCCATATGTTTGTATTGGTATGGTTATTTTTTTGAAAACCTGAGCTTTCGTTTCATCTGGTACTTCCTTGTTCCCGAGAAATTTTGCGTTGTATAGTGTTCCTGTTGCTCCTACTCTTTCCCTTATTTATTCTTCCATTTTTCCGTTTTTCTTTATCATAACCCCAAGATATTTAAATGAGCTGACTTGTTCAATTGTTTCATTTTCTATTTTTATTTCACATTCTTGTTCTCCGTTTATTATCATAGTTTTAGTTTTCGTTATGTTTATTTTCATATTTCTTTTTCTAAGTTCTTGATCTATCACATTCAGATTATGTCGTAGTTGTTTCTCATTTTCCCTAAATATGACCATATCATCTGTAGCCTACTCTGTACGCTTTCAGTTCGGGTTTGCTGGTTTTAATGGCGCCAAAATATTTTTTTGGCAGTAAAATCACACTTTCATAAGAATACTATACTGGGGAATTCAAACTATGAACTAACGCCAAAATCAAATTCTTACCTCACTTTTCTGGTCCATTCTATTAGGCATTGTATCCCTAATACCTGCAAATTTTCCTGTGAGTATTGTCCCATATGTCTTGCAAGATAGACACTGGATTTTTACGAAGTTGCTTTTCATTGTGCCAAAAGTAAAGGGTCTCGATCGAAGCTAAGTCTGGATTAGAAGATGACCCTTAAAATACCGGTCGAATTATTATCACCTGTCATTTAGCCCACTGTTTTTTTATGTTATAAGTCTATATTTAAAGTATCCGAAAGAATTTTGTAGATTTTATACTTGTATATACCCGTAATACGTGAATGATAATAATAAATTTATAAAAATGTGCCCCCCCCCCCTCTAAATCCGCCACTGTGGCCCAAGTTACACAAATGAAGAAATGGCTGAAATGATTTTAATATTCGGAAAATGTCAAAGAAATGCTATTATAAAGTAGAGCTCTACAACTTTGTGGACAGAGGAATCCATACTTTTGTTTTAAGGTAATACAATTGTTTTCACAGCTTGCTATGTTTTATTTTGTATGGAATTTTATTAATATATAAGTCTATATTTAAAGTATCCGAAAGAATTTTGTAGATTTTATACTTGTATATACTCGTAATACGTGAATGATAATAATAAATTTATAAAAATGTGCCCCCCCCCCCTCTAAATCCGCCACTGTGGCCCAAGTTACACAAATGAAGAAATGGCTGAAATGATTTTAATATTCGGAAAATGTCAAAGAAATGCTATTATAAAGTAGAGCTCTACAACTTTGTGGACAGAGGAATCCATACTTTTGTTTTAAGGTAATACAATTGTTTTCACAGCTTGCTATGTTTTATTTTGTATGGAATTTTATTAATACATATTTTGAGAATAAATGGTCGCGGTCGCCATTTTGAAATGGTTACAGTACAACTATGATATTTTGGTATCATTGTAAAGCTAATTTTATGTACTGTCTGAGTATATATATATATATATATATATATATATATATATATATATATATATATATATATATATATATATATATATATATATATATATATATATATATATATATATATATATGCTAGATTTAAATTTGTATCCATTTCCGCTAAAACCGAAAGTGACACAAAATTTCTACTATGATCATTTTATGAGCCCCTTTGTCTAGTTTAAGTTTGCTTATTAACATTTTTTGTATCTCAAAATAAAGGAAATATTCTTGGTGCCGGACTTACACTAAACACCTTGTATGCGAGTATTATTATCAAGTGAAACCTTAAAACGTGCTTATCGTTGTTCATTGAAATCTGGATAAGCATTTTTTTGCATAATTCTTACAATGGCGAGTTGTAAAAAATGGCTATTATTAGTTTTCCATTTTGTTAGATTTCTTAGCTTATTTTCTTGGAATTTACCAATTCAGTATATATTTAAATAAGATGATTATATATTTTCTGATTATGGCCTAACAGTCGAAATTGTACAATAAAGGAAATATTGTTATTATGTGAAATTACACCAAGTATTTAATTATTAACTTTTTTACAACGTTTCACCTTTGCCGACAGCTACATAGGATTCCAAAATAATAGCAAATGGTTTTACCATAAAAAGCAAATGAAGAAATGCTCATTATTAATCCCTCATAGTTTCTCAGATTGCGACATGAGAGAAGATCATTTTCTCACAATTTCTGACCAAAGTTAATTTGAAGATTAGTCCAGACTTCTGATGTAACATCAACCAAATTATCTTCATTTAAATACTCTTTATCTTATTTAATAATACAGTACATCTGATTCTGATGATCAGATGGTGAGACGTGAGACCGTGTAAAATATAATGAGAATTACAAAGCAAAAATAGTGTCGAAGAGAAGGACTATTAGGTATATTTATTTAAATGTACAATTATAATTTATTCTCAAGTTTCAGTCATTTCAAGAACATGTTTTATGTTGTGAAATTACGATAAATTAGCTAATTAAAAGTGTAGTACCTACATTTGAATAAAATTCATGGTATCCTCATTATTTTGTATAATACAATTCCGTCAAAAAATATAGGTACATACATAATAAAAGTGATTTCCTAATGTTTTGCAAATTATTCCACAGCTGATTGGATGGTCTGATTTAAATGATTTTTATCTTTATTTCATCCCACGTTGTAGTTGTAGCAAAATAAGATAAAATGGTTGGTTTTGTATTTTGTTTAGAGCTGTTGCAAGAATTTTTATATGACTTTTCTAAGTACTGAATTTTAAAAGATACCCGAAGTAACACAAATGACCTAAAATCGACGTCACTGTGACGTCTTAATTTACGTCTATAGTCGTTCTGAAGACGTCTCAGCGTGAGGCTGTGCGACGTCATTTTCAGACGTTGTTTAGACGTTATTTTAAGACGTTGTTTAGACGTCATTTTAAGACGTTTCCACGTCATTTTTTGACGTTCTTTAGACGACATTTAAGACGGTGCTTCGACGTTATTTTTATGGTATAAACATAAATGATGGTAGGAAAAATAATTAATTTAATTCTAAAGTTTTATTTCTACTGTATGATACAAAATAGTTATTTATGCAACAAGTGTGTAAAGTAGTACTTTTTTGGTCGAGTGCGATGTTTTACGCATGAGGCGCAGCCGAATGCGGAAATTGTAGCACGGGACAAAAAACACTATTTTACACACGTGTTGCATACAACATTTTTCTTACAACCGAAATATTAGTGATGTTACTCATAATACTGAGTGTACATGCATCCAGCATCTTCAAATACTGTTGGTGCGCTTTGTCATAATATTGTACAAAATGTAACTTAAACACTTGGAAGAATCTCAGACAGAAGTGGATTAGTCTTCTATTATTGTACAAATTGTACATTTAATATTAACATTAAAAATTAGGTTAGGTTAGAATACATGTAAAAAATGTTAGTTCTTAAAAATTAGATTAGTACTCAATCTGTTAAAAAATTATTACATTTGTTTCATTTACAGTGTGTATTAATATTTCTTAATAAATTTTATTACTTTCATTATTATTTACTACCTAATTATATACTTGACAGGTAAATTAACTGAATTTTACTGTTGCCTAGCAACGTTTATTTACTTTTCACGCACTAGTGCTTGAAAAGTGACTCTTTACGCACTGTAAAGAGTGCGTGAAAAGTACTTTTCACGCACGGTTGTGGGAAAAATATATTTTTTGTGCAACCGGACGCGAAATAAGGATTTCGCAGCCGCAATACGATCGTTGTTATGGTAACGGCCGCGAAATTAGGTAAACAACCTGACACTTGAGAATTGCATGGTTTTGTTTATCAAATGTCAATCCCATAGCCACCTTGAAAGCTAACTTTCTATTTACAATGAAACTGTTTAAAATTAATAAAATTTGTAACTACATATTTTTTACGGTTGCACAAAAAATATTGTGTACACCTTGTCCGCGAAATCCTTTAGCGCCCTCGAGATTGTCAATTTTTCTCTCGGTACGTTAAAGAGTGATTTCGCGGCCTTGATATACAAATAACTAAAATAAAGCAAAACAATATACCTAAAATAAAATATGAAACATAAAAAATATTTAAAAAAAAAATAAAAAACGAAAAATACAAATCAAATAATGCATCTTTTTATATCTAAGAATTTTTTATTTTTGTATTCATTCGCACGTTGTATTGCTAGTTCACCATTGTTGGCTTATATTCTTCATAGTGGCACTTCGCCACCATACTTATAAATAAATAATTGTAATAAAATATGCAATACAACAATTTGATCTACTTACAAAATACTAAATTTTTGATGTTCGTATTATGGAATTTTATTTTCAGCGTTCTCCCCTGGTAATTGGTAATTAAAATTACTGCGGCAATTTCATAAGTATAATTTTCTTTGATATATTTACAACTGATCGTTTGTTGCAAAATTGTTGGCGTTAATGTATCTATAAAATAAAATAAAAAATACATATGTACAGACTACAGAATGAATTTTATATGTTTCTTATCATTTTGTTAAAGTTATTTTCGTTTATAACATATTTTTGAAGAATATCTACATTATAGTTTTGTTCCTTATTGGCAAATTTACCAGTAAATCATAATTTTTCCATTTTCCTATATGAATTTAGGATTGTGAGCTGCCATGTGTTGTTTCTTGAGATGTTTTTTTATCATTTTTATCTACAAATTATAAAATGGTGTACTTTTCTCTTTGCAGATTGCCTTCAGATTGCAGATGTGATGTCAAAAATTGGACTGGGTGCATCCATACATACATATTTCCCCAAAACTGTCAAAAATTATTATGGTTATCTTGTCTTGAAAGTTTTTATTAGCTGTAGCTATGTATTTTAATAGTCATGTAAAATTTTATCTGACTCTGTTAAGTATTGTAATGGAAAATTTCACCATAGATACACAATCTAACTTTTTTGAGTGTTTTTATTTTTTAATATAATTGTCAAAATGACAACATTCAGAAATTTGAAATAATTTTTAAATAATTTAAGCGATTTCGGCAAAATTTTATAATTCATTTATTATTATTAGCTTAAATTGAAATAATATTACACAAAAAGAAGGAAATTAATATATAGTGTTGATTCCATGAAGTGATGTCTGAAGGGCTTGGTTTATCTAAACCACGTCACGTAATTGTCACGTGTTTACTGTTTTGTTCACGATATAGATAAATTTTTGTTTTTGTAATATGTTTCCGTTTGTTATAGATTTGCTTTTGTATTATCAAAATTTCTTAAAAATATATTTTTTTAAAGCACAGTCTATATATACTATATAGACCTAGGTTTTGTTTAAAATGTTGAAAATTAAAATGCCCAAAATATATAACAAATATAAATTGTTTCTGTTTCGCATTTATAATTAAATATGTTTCAAATAAATATAATATAAATATTACCACGGCTTACCCATTTCTGGGTGTGCCATTTAGCAAATTAATTTGCTTCTATTTGGTAATGACGATACATAAATAAAAATATTTATTGGATATACAAATATAATATAAATTATTGTAATAAACAATATATTGTTTTATATTTCTGCATAGAATTGATATTTAAATAAAATTTATATGTACCTTCGTCTGCTATAAATTATAAGTTGTCAAATTAAATAAATTTGAATATGAATTTTTAATAAGATTAGAAAGAAAGTAAAAATAATTGTTTAAAGACGTCAAATTAGCCGTCTGACAAAGGTTTAAATAGACCTAATTATAACCACATAAAGTCGTCACATGGATGTCATAGCGGCCACAAATCTGACGTCTAAATAGTCCTATTTCAGACCAAAAACAATCGTCACAGTGGCGTCGTACAGACGTCAAAATAGACGTCTAAATAGTCTTGTTTCAGACAAATAATCAATGTTGTAGTGCCGTCGCATATATGTCAAATAAGACGGCCGCAGATGACGTAAATTCAACCTATAATCGATGTCACTTTTTGGTCGACCGTCGGTCAGTGTTACTTGGGATTGTTCTTTAAAGAGCCTCAAATATCGCAAAATATGCATATTTTACAATTAAATACTGAAATTGTGTAATATTTTGAAAAAGTCACGTGATCTGAAACAGAATGTGACGTCAGAGTACAGCCTACCGTCACCGTCTACTTTTATATATATATATATATATATATATATATATATATATATATATATATATATATATATATATATATATATATATATATATACCGGGTGTCTTAGGCCGACCGACACATGGGCGATTAACATGTAAAATTAGTTAATTGTGAATAGTATCTTCCCAGTGCAAGATATTAAGATGAAATTTTGCATGCTTATCCGGGGATACTATTTCTATGGATTTCAATTCAAATCAGTCAATGTACAAGTGTAATATTAGAATAAATTAAGAAAAATTGTAGAAGTACCATGAATGTTATTCATATCTTGAAAATAATAGTATCTAAGCAACAGCTCTGATAGAGTAGGGGTAACGTGCGCGCTTCACAATTTAGAGAGTCGGGTTCGAAACCAACCGACAGCAATATTTATTTTTTAATTTTTTCTTTTCAAAATAATTTATTTATTTATTTACGTACAATGTATCCACTTTATTAAATTAAATATTAATAAAAGATTAAAAACATATTAATAATAAAAATTATTTTGAAAAGAAAAAATTAAAAAATAAATATTGCTGTCGGTTGGTTTCGAACCCGACTCTCTAAATTGTGAAGCGCGCACGTTACCCCTACTCTATCAGAGCTGTTGCTTAGATACTATTATTTTCAAGATATGAATAACATTCATGGTACTTCTACAATTTTTCTTAATTTATTCTAATATTACACTTGTAAATTGACTGATTTGAATTGAAATCCATAGAAATAGTATCCCCGGATAAGCATGCAAAATTTCATCTTAATATCTTGCACTGGGGAGATACTATTCACAATTAACTAATTTTACATGTTAATCGCCCATGTGTCCGTCGGCCTAAGACACCCGGTATATATATATATATATATATATATATATATATATATATATATATATATATATATATATATATATACATATATATATATATATATATATATATATATATATATATATATATATATATATATATATATATATATATATATATACGAGGGTCGTTCAATAAGTCCTTAGAAAATCTAAGAGTTGGCACTCGTAGTATAGATAACGTTTTGTTTTTACTAAACATCATCGCTCATCCGACAGCTGTCAAAGTTTTAGTTATATCCATCACGTGGTTTCACTTTTATTGTCGATTGAAGCAACAAACTTTTGCTTATTTAAAAAAATGGAAAAAAGTGAATTTCGAGCGGTGATTAAACACTTGTATTTAAAAGGCTTAACACCGAAAGAGATCAAAGCTGAGTTGGATGAAGTTCATGGTACATCTGCTCCTGTATTTGCAACTATTTACAATTGGGTAAATGAGTTTAAACGTGGCCGTACGTCCACAAAAGATGAACAGCGTTCGGGACGTCCTGTGGAAGTCACTACTCCTGAAATGATGGATAAAATCCGCGATATGATTTTGAGTGATCGACGAATCAAAGTGCGCGACATAGTTGAAGCTACAGGCATATCGCAAGGTACAGTGTTTTCAATTTTGCACGAAAAATTGGGTGTGAAAAAAATCTCGGCGAGATGGGTGCCGCGTTTGTTATCGGTGGAGAATAAACGCAATCGTGTGGTCGACTCTGAGGCTGTTTTAGCGCTTTTTCGTCGCAATCCTGATGAGTTTTTGCGTCGATACGTAACAGTAGACGAAACATGGATACACCACTACACGCCAGAAACCAAGGCACAGTCTAAACAGTGGGTTTTTGAAAGCGAACGAGCTCCGAAAAAGGCGAAGACGATCAAATCGGCAGGCAAGATTATGGCCACGGTTTTTTGGGATGCACGCGGAATCATCTTCATCGATTACTTGGAAAAAGGAAAAACAATAACTGGAGAATATTATGCGTCATTATTACATAGATTAAGCGAAGAAATGAAGAAAAAACGTCCTCATTTGAAAAAGAAAAAAATCCTCTTCCATCAAGACAATGCACGGGTACACACCTGCGCTGTTTCGATGGCCAAAATTATGGAACTAAAATTTGAATTACTACAACATCCACCGTATTCACCAGATTTGGCTCCTAGCGATTTTTTTTATTTCCAAACTTAAAAAAATGGCTCGGTGGACAACGGTTTACATCGAACGAGGAGGTCATCGCTCAAACAGATGCTTATTTTGAAGATCTTCCGAAATCCTACTTTTTGGACGGCTTAAAAAAGTTAGAGAAACGTTTAGAAAAGTGTATAGAGCTAAAAGGAGATTATGTTGAAAAATAAAAAAAAAATTACCCAAAATAATTTGTTTTTCTATCTTTTTCTAAGGACTTATTGAACGACCCTCGTATATATATATATATATATATATATATATATAATGCAAACAGTTTTCCTATTGGCTATGAATGAAGTGCTTTATGCACTCCGACGTCACAGGAGTGGAGGTTGTTTTCATGACTATTTCTGGTGCCAATATTTTTATTTAATTGTTTAGGAAAATAACAAAAAATTACTATTATTATTTTTATAACTAGAAAAATATCACAGAAACTTTCATTTAAAATACATTTAAAAAAATTTGAAATCTTGAGGGACACGGTACTGGATATGAAATGCTAAAGAATATTAGGTACCTATTCAAGATTTTTGCATGAGCCATGTCGCTTCGTCT
Organism: Harpalus rubripes; assembly: GCA_963082715.1. Lineage (NCBI taxonomy): Eukaryota > Metazoa > Arthropoda > Insecta > Coleoptera > Carabidae > Harpalus > Harpalus rubripes. The sequence goes on along the minus strand of OY720460.1, from coordinate 45,309,039 downwards.
ATTATAAAAATGTATAGGTAGTTTTTTGTCGCTGGATGGCAGCATAAGTCTACTTTCATATTTTTTATAAATAAAATTCGCGAGGCTATGTGCATATCAATTAGCATAAAAGTCACCCCTGTGGTCTCCTCACAACAGCATTGACAGCCAGTGAGATGCCTCTTGGTTAACGCCCTGAACGGTACAAATATGTCGTTATTACCGAAATCTGAGAATAGAAGCACCATTGGCACACCTAGAATTGGGTAATAAATAAGTCCTCATGATGAATTTGATAATTTATTTATTTAAATTTAATAAAATTGCATATCAGTAAAATCGTGTTTTTCAGTAATCGTTATCAGTAGCAGTAGCAGACCTGTGCAAAAAACTAAAGTTCTATTTTTAAAATAATGCTTGTTGTTTCAAATCAAAATAAATTTGCTTTACTTCGCATAGAAGATTCTTTTATTAAATTATTACGCCAGGAAACAAGATTCAGCGAGAATTTCAAAAAAAAATTGTATAAAAAATAAATGAAGGGTTCAGGGGTAAAACAATGGGCGCGTTGGGCACCCCGGCAGCGCTGGTTGCGATGAGTGCCGCTGAGCGCCGATGTTTGCCGAATGCAACTACTGGACCAATCACATTCGTCCATTCATTATGTTCGGCAAATTTCGGTGCACAGCGATGAGAGGTGCTGAACGTGGCCAGTAAAACTCCAATTTTTTAAATTTTGAGCTTGCTGTACCAACTAGTCAGTGGGGGCTCGTGCACCAAACTGGTGAGGCAAGCTATCCAGGAAAAAAAAAGTTCAAATGCCTTATAATTTAAAGTTATATTATTTCAAGGAATGTGAAGCAGCATATTTTTCCCGTTTCATGTACAAAAATAAATTGCCAGACCATAGAAAATTTTAGAAAAGAGAATATATTTAACGAATTGTTGACTTACTTGGATAAACTGCCTAAAGTCTAAACACAACACAATATGGCCGACAATAAAAATTATGTTTATGTTCAATGTTCGAATGCAATATGCATATACCGTGTGTCTGTCTTAAAGGTGTACATAGGAGATTAACATGGGAAATCAGTTTTTTGCAATTTCCTGCTCGCCTAATTATTTTAAGCAAAAACGCGTCAAATAAAAGTTTTAGGGCATAAAATTCTGCATATAAATCAATAAACAGAATTACCTTTACATGCTTTGTAACGACAGAAATTAAATATGAAAATTTCGAAAATTACGTTGAAAATATCGACAGCCATGGAATTGAACAAAAAATAAATAAATGCTTGACGTTTTATCAAATTGTCAAAAACTGTTAACTTACATTGTGACAGATAAAACGTCAAGCATTTATTTATTTTTTGTTCAATTCCATGGCTGTCGATATTTTCAATGTAATTTTCGAAATTTTCATATTTAATTTCTGTCGTTACAAAGCATGTAAAGGTAATTCTGTTTATTGATTTAGATGCAGAATTTTATGCCCTAAAACTTATTTGACCCGTTTTTGCTTAAAATAATTAGGCGAGCAGGAAATTGCAAAAAACTGATTTCCCATGTTAATCTCCTATGTACACCTTTAAGAAAGACACACGGTATATATTTCTGTATCGTACTATGTTAATTTTTACATTCTGTTATTTCTAGCTAGTGAAACAAATGTATTAGGTCTGTTCGTTTCGCTGCTTTGCGTCTACGGTGTACTGCCGCGTCCATATAGTTTGTATGGACACGGTAGTAAACCGTAGACGCAAAGTAGTGAAACGAACAAACCTAATATCTGTCATTTAAATTTTTTATTCAGTGTGTACTATTATTAGCACTGAAAAATTTAAACAGGATGTTAAAATTAACATGACGAGTTACAGATTACACCCCAAACATTTAACTTGGTTTACAATAATGTACAGTAGATGTCGAGAACCTACTTACAAAATTTGTCACTATATGGCGTTGATTGTATTTATTCACGTACGCTCACGGTCATGGTTTCTATCTTTTATCCTTTACGCACTCACTGCATTTTGCATTTGAAGCATGCCTCAGACAGCTCCTTGTCTAGCGTACGTATTTCTTTCCGGAATGAAAACAATCAAAAACATTAGACATTATACTATTCATTTCGAGAGGTAAGTGTCACGAGGTGTAAAATAGGTGAACTGTATTACAAATTAGTTATGGTGGTGGCTTAAATTGTTCTTTTGATATTTATGAAGACAAGCATTAACGGAATAAGTTGAAATTTAAATTACGTAAAATTAATTATTTGTTAAAATGATATTTTGAGATACTTTTCTGGTGAGGCACTGCTTCACCTGCCCACCCTGACAAGCCGCCACTGCAACTAGTATTTTGTGAGGAGAAGTTTCAATTACCACATTTAAGAAGCGGAAAAACATTGAAAGTACCAAGATTTTTAAGGTAGGTATAAGTATAACCAGCGAATGAAAGTTGACCTTTAAATTTTTTTTCTATTTTGGTTCTTTAATATGTACTTTATGAAACCCATTTGGATGTCATAAAGTACTTCTTTATGACATCCAAATGAGTTTCATAAAGTACATATTAAACAACCGCAATTGAAATTTCTGGACATGAAATAACGTACATTTTTTGAAAAAATGACCAAAATAGAAAAAATAGTATAAAATACACGTTTCATAAGACATGATTTTAGCGCACGCGTCATTCTTAGAAACGAGCGGCTTGCCGCGAGTTTTCTAAGGGGACAAGTACCCCTTGAAATACTAGCCTAGAAAATCCTAGAAATACATTAGCATATTTTGCTCAAAATAGATGGATGACTACGGTACCTGCAAGATAGGAGAATAACAATACAATGCTGCATTTAATATAATTCATCATTCACAGTCATCCTTCAATTTTGAGCAAAATATGCTCATGTATTTCTAGGATTTCCTAGTCCAGTTTAAGAATGGGTACTTGCAAAAATTCTCATACCTGAATTTTAAAAGAAACCATATCTATAAAATAATTTAAACGTCAACTTTCATTCGCTAGCCATACTAGAATAGATATGGCATACCAGAAAAGATCAAGTGTTAGTTGAAAAAATCAAGAGCTTTTTATATATTAAGTTCGCGACATAATTTTAATATTTTATTTTCAATATGGGACTTTTACTGTTTTTCCCCTAGTTAATTAAGATATAAAGTTTAATAGCAACATTTGGATAAAATTCATGGTTAGCCTCATTATATTTTATAATTGCCCAGGAAGTTTATTGTGAGCAGCACGCAAATTTTCCGGAAATGAAAAATTAGGAAAATTAACTCACCGCGTGTAGTCCTCCTTGTTTCGGTCCTGTCCCAAGAACTGTGTCTGAAAAAAGAAACAATTTTATTCATTTGATGTCATTTTGAATCATTACATGAAATTGTTGCTACAATTTAGTCATTTTCATAACACGAACAATGGATTTCTGGATGACGTTAGTATGTTTAATAATTATGTTAATTAAAAGTATTCATTTGAATATTTGCACATTAATAATTTAATTTTGATCTTTCAAGCTATAAATTTCATGGTGTCAACACGATTTGAATATTAACAATAGCTTCAATAATTATTCACAGTCCTTGAAGAAGAACGCATAGCTACAATCCAAAGTTCTACATTTCGTTTTCTATGTTTTCATTATTTTGACAAATATCAAATCATTAAAAAGATGATGGTTATAAATGTGTCTAAAAGAGTTATTTTTGAGGTGTGGATAACAAGTTAATTTATTCAATCACAACGAAGTGAATAACATAGACCGGAAGGATCTGGTTGGAACCTTGGCGGTTCGATTCAATTATGGCTGTGTCGAAGATGATCTTTCGACCTCTTCATAAACCTTTCGACACTGTTTAAAATATCCTTGCCTTTTTAAAATTCAATTGATGTGTCTGATTTTGCAGTATTGATATAATCGTATTGTTTTGACTCATACCTTGATCATTTGATTGTGTTTGGCATTTGCTGTTGAAACATAGTAATTACGTGTTTTAATAAATAATAAAACAAATTTCGTAACCTAGCATAATATATATTAATTCTACTTTGGCGGTTAATTCGTTTTAATCAACATTCTTGAAAAAGATTAACTGTTTTATATTAAAGCGTATGTTATGATTAGAAGATTACCCAAGTTTATATTTTTAACATAACATATTGTCAATAACAATAGTATTATAAAATGCGAGTACACTTAGATGGCTTGTCTGTTGTCTGCTTCTCCATATGCGAATAAAAGAATAAACGAAGACTCCGTGTTGAAATACAACTGAATTTTACTCCTCCAGGACGATCAAATTCAAAAACAAAAACCAGCGACGCAGGAATAAACGCAAAGAAGAAGAAATGCAACAGCAAAGAAATATCCTCTTACGAAGCCTTTGAAACGGATTAACAGATTACGGGTTGGTGTTATGGTGCCAACATATTTGAATATTGAAAATCTACTGAATATAAGAACCTGTCGTGAGTCGTGACCATCTTTTGATTAAAAAAATATCATTGTTAGGATTGGCTGAGAAGCTGAGAAGTGTATCCACAAGTATTTTAATTTCTAATTTATTATGGGTTTCCTAACTTGCCGCCCCTAGGCAATACCTGAGTTGTCTAATGTATTGCGACGGTCTTCGTCATTCCTTTATATTGTTATACATTTGTTTTTGTTTATACATGGTGATCGACTTAAGTCCGGCACCAGGAATATTTCGTTTATTTTAAAAGATACAAAAAATTAAGTTAAGTTAAATAGACAAAGGGGCTCATAAGTTGATCGTAGTAAGAATTTTGTATCACTTCCGGTTTTAATAGAATTATATACAAATATAAATCTAGCATTGAATATTGATATTTTATATTTTTCTAGAATGTACATAAAATTACCTTCACAACGATATCAAATACTATTTGAAAATGGCGACCATTTATATTATTAATAAAATTCCATGTAAAATAAAACAGCAATCTATGAAAACAATTTTATTACCTTAAAACAAAAGAAAAATATTTACCTACATCAGTTTTGTTATTTAATGTGACAGTAACAATCATTTTTTTGTTATAATAATAATGGTTCAAATGAGTTACACATATTATGAAGAAATGGTTGATATGGTTTTAATATTCGGAAATAGTCAAATTCTATTAATGCTCTTCAACTTTATAGAGGAGAGAAGTATCCTCACTTTTTTTTTCTTTTAAGATAATAAAATTGTTTTCATAGCTTTCTATGTTTTATTTAATATGGAAGTGTTACAAAATTCTTGCTTCTTTTGAGGCCCTCTGTTTAGTTAAACTTTGCTTATTATTTTTTTTTGTATCGTTCAAAGTAAAAGAAATATTCTTGGTGCCGGATTTAGCCGATCACTTGCATGTTTTGATTTTTGTATATGCCCAAATGTGCCGTTCACACTAGGTCTTTAAGATAGCTGGTATCAATGCTTAAGGATAGTTAGTTTAAAAATTAAGAATAAAAAAAGTATAAAAATAAATAAAAGCTAGATGGCAAATAAATGAAATTTTGCAAAAAAGAATTAAATAATCAAGATGTTTATAATGTTTACTGAAAACATTAATCTATTTTAAAATACTGTACGAAAAAATCATGGATTGGGGCTCCCAAAGCCTGGGCCCCTAGACACGTGCCTGATTGCCTTAATGTGTAATCCGCCATTCTCCATTTTCTACTATTAAAACTAGTTTATGAACCATAATTATATGAAAACAATGACTGCAACGATATTATAGGCTCTGGCTCTCTAATGAATATCACATATTATATTATCACATATATTGGTTTTTATTTCCATGGATTACTTTAGAGAAAAATACTTTAAATAAAAAATGCGTAGAATTAATTTTTCTATAACTGTTATTTGAAGTATTTTTCTCTAAAATAATCAATAAACGATTGACAGAGCTAAAACAATGCCAGCGAGGACTGTCACGTTAGACTGGTTGGGCTATAATATATTATACAGGGTCGCGCTGAAAATCCGTTACATAGGCATTTAACATGGTTAAACAGTTTTTCCTTGTGCGTTGACCCCCAAATTATTTTAGAAAAAAATTCTTCAAATAAAAGTTGTAGAGCATAAAATTGTACTTATAAATTAGTAAACACAATTCATTTCGTATGTTTAGTAACTCTAGAAATTAAATATGAAAATTTTAGTTTAATAGCGCTAGGCGTGGAATTAAAACAAAAAGACAAAAAAGTGATTGATGTTTTAACTTTTAAATATTGAAACTTTTTCAGACAGATAAAAAAAATCTTCCATCTGTTATGTTTTTTGTTTTTATTCCGTGGCTATCACTATTTTTGAAGTAATTTCCGATATTTTCATATCAAATTTCGGACATTAAAAAGGATGCAAAATTAATTTTGTTTATTATTCTAATACAGAATATCATGATCTACAACTTATTTGAAGTATTTTTATCTAAAATAATTTGGGACCAACGCACAAGGAAAAACTGTTTTCTCATCTTAAATGTCTATGTAACTAGGGTACCTTTATAACCAGGGTATGGCCATGGCGTGGCTCACATTTCGTCCGCCATTACCGGGACATCTGTTATATGTGTTGTTATTGCGCAAATTATTATGTATTTTCGTGGATATTTGTTTTATTTTAATGAAAAACACATTTAATAATCATTTTAATATGTATTTAAAGTGTAAGTAATATATTTTATCTTATTTACTTGTGTAGTTTGTTAAGATACCCACCACGATTAGTGACATATGGAAAACAACTATAAATTGCCAATATTAAGCACAATCATTTAAATTTTAAAAGGTAAGTTTAGAATATACAATTATTATGTAAATAAGAACTACAGATATTAAATTAGATGTGATAATAACAACCCATGTCAAATATTCTACATAACCTCTAAATGTATGTCTTAATAATAATTGTGTATCTCTTAAATTAATTAATTTGTATTACCTTTATAAATTCACAGTGTGATAATTTAATATTCTTTTATAATATAATATCACATTTATTACAAATAAGGAGGGAAATCAATTACCGACAATGGCGGCGATCTTGGCCCATGGCCATACCCTGGTTATAAAGGTACCCTATATGTAACGGATTTCGAGCGCCATCCGGTATATGCGCTTCTTAGTGAGTAAAGCAAGAACTAAAGTTGTTGAATAAATAAATAAATAAATATATCATCACGGCATATTACCCATTGCTGGGTGTGCCAATCTGCTTAGTATGCAGATATCGGTAATGATCATGACATATTTGTACCTCGATTTGTACCGTGCGGGCGTTTACCAGGCGTCACCTCACGGGCACTCATTGCTGTCGTGGAGAGTGCACCAGAGGGGTAAATTTTGTGCCATTTAAAATTGGAAATATTTGGCGTCGGTCGGGATCGAACCCGGTTCCCCAGATTCGCGACCAGACACTCAGGCACGCGGCCAGGAGACCCCAATGTTGTTGACATCTTAATTAATAGGTTTAATGTTGACACGGTTGACACCTATCAGCAGCAGCACTGTCAACCCCGTGTTACAGTACAGTCTTTGCACCAGTGTGGAATTTTAAAAAAAATAGTATATTCCATAACTAGTATGGAATAGATAATTTCCACGCGAGCGAAAAGTTTGTAGGCCGAGCCGTAGGCGAGGTCTACGGTTTCGCGAGTGGCGGAAATACTATTCCATACGAGTTTTAGACTATACTTTCTCTAACACTACTTAAAAAATATATTTTGCTCATCACTTAACATTTTTGCTAAAAATAATAAAATATTATTGGTATGTTACAAAAGCAATAATTTTATATTTAACTTACCATGTAAAGGCTTCAAAACGCGTAAAAAGGCGTACAATTAGACTTTGTAATCATTTCTTTTATAATTTGACAGTTAAGGCAGCTGATGTGAAAAAATCAAAGAAACAAAGCGCCAAGCAAAGCCCGCTTGCATGATTTTGAAAACAATTGCGTTTTCTCATGCATTTTAAATGGATGAATTGAAAAACTAGTGGACTTTGATATTCTGTAACAGTGTTACGAAATGTGCTCATTCTGTAACAGTTTTCAGTTACTGAATGTGTGAATTCCATACTAGTGTTAGAGAAAATTATATTCTTTTCGCTTAATACTACTGTAAAGTTTTGGCGTCAAGACGTCATACCGTTATAGCGTAAATAGTTTTTATTAATATTATGAATGAAAAGTTTTATATTTTAATAAAATTTTAGTATAAAATCATTTAATATTAGTCATATTTTGATAAAAAATATGCAACTTTTTTATAGTACCGGACTCCATTCTAATAGAACATGTTATGAATTTAAATGATTCGATTTAGTTTGAATTTCTGCTGTTTAGTTGTGCAGTCATACTTGAAATATTAATAAATTGAAGTAATCTCTATGCGCACAAGCGTAAAAATAATTTTACTCAACTGGAAAATAATTTTAATTACCGAGATTAACAAGACTTTATAATTGATATTGACAGCTCATAAAATTAAATTATTTTGTTTATAAACAAAATCAAAACACTCTACTTTGAGTCTGGTAAAACGTATATAGATAAAGATCACCTGCATATCTGCATAGATGCTGCTATTATTTCAACAAAAGAAAATTCTTGTTTTCCAACAATAGTGCACTGTTTTCTCTGCAATAACCGTTGTTATGTCCACTGATGCACAGATAATGCCAAGAATGATGGCAATGGTATACATATAGCTTGAGAAAGCGAAAGACTTCACAAAACTCTACTTCTTTTACAACTAGTGATGTGCTAATAAAAAATTCCCGCAAGGGATTTTGTTTTTACCCGGGCAAATTCCCGGAAATTCCTGCAACTACGATTTGCAGGGAAAAATATCTTGACTTTTTTCCTTTTTTTGAAATTTTATTTTATATAATATTATAAATTTGCGCCTGTTATTTTGCTTTGCATGTTTGTGACTTATGCATGCCTGTTACCTACTCTTACTCCGTCAACAAATAATGTGGTCCTACGAAATATTTGAAATTACTTGGGAAATTTTCAAAAAAAATTCTTGGGAATTTTTCTGGAAATTCTCGGGAATTTTTCCTCATCATTCAATTTCGGGAATTGACCCATCACTATTTACAACTATTATAGAATTTTACAATTTTTTCAATACCTGCTTAATAAAGCCAGAGGAATTGATAGTTTAGTTGTTTAGTATGAACGTCAGGGGTGATAGTGAGCAGTTGACTAGCATTGTTTTTCTCTGTCAATCGTTTATTGATTAACAGTTATTGAAAAATTAATTGTATGCATTTCGTATTTGAAATATTTTTCTCTGAAATAATTCATAAATGATTGATAAAACAATAGTAGTCAACTACGCGCTAATCAATCATCCTTAGTTGTTATTTTAACGATCATTATTATTTACATTTTAATACATATTTATGAATTATTAAAAAATTTGAAATAAAATCTGTATTATTTTCTAATTTTCAAATAAATAAAAAGTAACCCCCGTGGTGTTATCTCCACGGCAGCTTTGAGGGCCGAAGGTGACGCCTGATAAACGCCTCAACGGAAGCATACTGGCATACCCAGAAATAAGCAATGTGTCGTGATGATATGTTTATATTTATTAAATAAATAAATAATAAATATATCATCACGGCATATTACTCATTGCTGGGTGCATGGGCGCCCACAGACTTTTTTACAAGGTGGGTCGATATTTTTGTTGTAAGAATAAAATGCGCCGCAGGCGAATTTTTAATAATTTTCAAGGTCAAACGTGTTTTAATGCAAAGTAAGATAATATAGAGTTCTTTACAATGAAGAAAATTTAACAAATTCTTAAAAAATTAAAATCAATATTTTATGACGAAAATGCGTATGTACGCTCTAAAAGCGTAGAATGAGCTTTATGATGAGAGATGCGAGCATAAGCAATAACTACAGAAACAAACAATCTGAAAATACAATGTTGCATTAAATTAAAATATTATATTACTGAGTAACAATATAAAAATGTATAATTAAATGTTAATTAAATCGCGCTCCTCACAAAATACGGCAACCCTAATCATACGTAGGTACTTTTAATATAAATAAATATGCAATGTCTATTCATTATTTACTTTTCTATTTCTTTATTTCTATATAACAGTAAAATCGATAATTGTGAAAGTTTTGAGAAGAACGTGTTCATAAAATGATTAGAATAAACTACGGCATATTAAAGAAAATACAACACCGAAGATAATGTAATATAATGTAAAAATAATTGCAATACACATTTAACAGTACATAACATAATTTACTCATTCTGACACTTCAGCTATTTCGTACTTAGTAATAGATAAAATATAAGATAAAATTATAATTTTATTTTTAAAAATGGATACAGTCCATAAATGAAAGAGGGGTCAGTCGCCCCTTTCGACCCCCCCCCCTGTGGGCGCCTATGGCTGGGTGTGCCAATCTGCTTTGTGCGCAGATATATTTATTTATGTACCTATTACACTATTTAACATTAACATTGAGGATGATATCATCAAAATAATAGAAAATTTAGTATTTAAAATTATTATTGAGGATAGTCATCAAAAACAACAAAAAAATTGCATGTGAATTGAAATACTTATCTAAGGAAAAAATATATGAGAAGACGCTATATGTAAAACATTAGCTACTAACAACGTTTATGGTGTCGGCGTCACTTTCAATATTAGGTTGAATTACTGTATATAGGTGTCCCAAAAGTAAAATAAATTGAAAATTAAAGGAAAATATTTTCTGATTGTTCTTCGTTATCAAGTTATTGATAAAAACCAAATATTAACATTCGAACTTTATTAAAAAGTACTTATTACACTAGAAAATAAGATATTTTCCACATCTGTATTCAAATAGGTTGCCTTCTAATGGACGGCAAACATTCGCACGATTTGGAATCATATGAAGTTTTAACGCACGGTCGCTCCAATTAGTAATGTTACATAAGAAATGCGGCAATGGCGATTTTCATATTTATGCTGCTTTATCGTTAATAGACGAAAATATGCTAAGCAGAGAGTTCCATGATAAAGCGTGCAGTGTGCAGTCAATTAGGAGACAACTATCAATTCGCACATATTTTATTTACAACAGATGTGGAAAATATTTAATTTTGTATTATTCGTTTTTTTTTAATAATGTTTAAATATTAGTATTTATCTTTTATTAATAAGTTTATAACGAAAGACAATTAGAAAATTTTCCGAACTTAATAGGGTATTCTCTCATGATTAGAAATATTAGAAAGTTATTAATAATATAAAAGTTGATTGGTAAACCAGAGGGAAAAAGCATAAAAACCTATTATAAATTGATTGTTGCAAAAGATATAAAACAATCAAAATTTTGCTGATGTGTTAGTTGTACTACCAATGGGAGACCAGTTGAAATCCCTACTCCATGTTCGAATGTGATAACACGCCGCATCTTAAGTATACACATGCTCGGGTCTACTTCGGATCGTTCGGGAGTGTTCGTGTACAACTGTTTTAGCATGTATTGCTAAGCGATATGACATCTGGTAACAAAATAGTGAACTACATGTCAACAATGTGTGTAATATTAAAAATTTGTTAATTATTGCATACAATTACATATTTGTGGATCTAATCGACATAATGGTGGCGTTCGAAATCCGCTACATATGAATTTAACATGGGACATTAGAATATGTCCAATACTTGCTTTCCATTCAAACTGAAAAACTTTGAACCCATGTCCACGAATATCTATTACATCATATTAATAATTAATGTATTACAATTAATAAGGATTAATTTTAAAAAAAGTAAAAAAAAATTATAGCTAATTTATTGCAATAATTATTATTTTTCCTAAAAGCAATTTTACGTAATAAGTTTCGAGAACGGTGGCAATGCTCGTATTTGTTATGTAAAGGAGGGTACTAGATTCGAATCCGCCAAACCCTTTCATTTTTTTGTTGTAATTTTAAATACATATCAAATTTAATATAACCAATTTTATTCGCTTATGTTAAATAAATATCAAGAAAATTTTTTAAAAAAAGATAAAGAAGTTTGATAGATTTGAACCTACAATCTTGGACAAAAACCTTTTACATTAATCTTTCTTATACAAAATATAATAATGGCAATAAAAGTATGTTGTCAAAATGTTATTGCAATATAAGCTAAAATATGTAATTGATTACATAAAATGATTTTTCTTATAAATTTCTCAAGTTTTTTAGTAATAGTAGGTAAGATTACTATTCAATATATTTTATTTCCTATTTTTTTCAATACTTACTGAACACCTCGAAAATCTATGAACCACAAAATTAAATTTTAAAAATTAATATCTCTCTTATTAAAAGGAAGTTTTACCTCGGGTTTTCAGAAGTACTCTTAGGTATACCTGCTCTTTACGAAAAATAAAAAAAAATAAAGAATAATATGCGAGAATACCCTATTTTCGATTTGTTTTAGCATCCCCCCGAATCTAATCTGAAAAGTACGGGCGGAGACAATATGTATTTCAACTTCGAAATAGTTTTATTTTGAAGTAGGTATATTTACTTTTATTTTTTTATGTATATTTTTATTGATAACATTTAATCTAAAGATGATTCTGTTTTTTTGATATATTGAAACTTGTTAAGATGAACAATGTTATACAATTTTAATGATTTTAGATTAAGATTAGTTCAATTCAATGTTATTTAAAAATTTAGATCAAATATCTCGATACACTATAAGAAATTCCATTTTAAACAAACACTAAAATTGGTTTATTATGTCCACAGGTAGTGTAAATTCTAAATGTTACAAATTTAGTGTATACATTAAATAGGATAAAAATTTAGACATACATTTTTTTTGTAACGTACTTGTGTTAAACATACAACTCCAAATAGTGTATTTGTATTTTGACTGAATAAGGGGTGTAAAAATATTGTAACGTGTGAGCCTCGCTGTTACGCTGAACAAGCGTCTAAGTATAGCGATGACGCAATCGCGCTAACAGCCAGGCTACGTAAACAAACAAGCCGCGATGTGTTTAATTACTTCCGGTCGCCTGAACCTTTTGTTTTCATTGTTATTATGCGGTCGAACATTCTATAGCTCTCTGGAAGTGAATGGCAGCTGTATAAAAGGGACGCAACTATGCTCGGGAGTTAGTTAGTTAAATGGAGAGACATATAGAGACATTTACATGGCGTGTTAGAGAGTAAAGTGTTAGTGAGAAGCACAGCAGAGAGAGAGTTACATAAATAGACAGATAGTGAGGTGAAAAGTGTGATTTCTGTCCGAGCAGTTGAATGTACAGACACTGTTGAGTCAGTTGAGTATATAGACGCTGTGAAGGTCGGTAGGCGGACAGTTAATTGGTTAAATAAATAAACAGTGACATAAATAGTCGAAATAAATAATTTTTAAGATCGTATAGATAAATAGTCGTCTTAATTGTTAAATAAATAAATAAATAGTGTTAGTGTTATCTAGTTAATAATAGTTTTAGTCTTAATTAGTTTTTAATAATTGTTTATTTTAATTAGTAATAATTGTCTAATATTTACACTTCACCCAAATAAATAAAAACGTTACAATATACATATTTATATGTACTCGTATGTATTAATGTAGGTAAGTTTTATATAATGATGTATTTTAAGGTAAGACTTCAAAAGCATTTAATCTTAAAATATAATGATAATAACAATATTTATTCAAACAGCACAATCATACAAGAATTTAATCACAGAATTATGTTACATAATTAATTTAAAAAATCATTCATATTATTATTGATTCTTTATCCAACAAAAATTGTTTTAATGATTGTTTATATTCGTTCCTTATGGTAGTTCTTTAATATTTTTGGGTACATTATTATAAATTTTTATGAGATTATTTAGAACTCCTTGGTGAATAACGGATGAATTATTTCGCATGATATTAAATTCATTTTTGTTTTCGTGTTGTATTCGTGTTGCCTCAACATATCATCAAATAGATTTTCGAATTTTTTGATAAAAATGGCACCTTCCAGAATATATAAATTCGGTAAAATTAATATCTTGTTATTTTTAAACAAATTTAAACAATGATCTCGAGGACTGACTCCACTAATTACTCAAACACACTTTTTTATATTTTAAAAATATCTTGAGCATTATGAGATGAACCCTAGAAAATAATTCCATTCATAAGGTTATTGTATATGTAGCCATAATAGATGAGTAATGTTTCAGTGTTAACTAATGTTTTTAAGGTATATGTATCTCAACATAGAAACATATTTATTTTTTACAAAGAAACTGCTGTTCAAGAAATGCAGCTGTTTAGATTTTTAAAAATTTTGATTCAGTACTGTTAAATTAATTGAATAATTACCAAATTTTAATACTTGTGTTACATCTGCGTTCATTTTCATATTATTAATGAACAATATCTCAAGAAATGAGACAGAATTTTGTATCGACTTTATCAATTCACATTGAATTTTAAATTTGCACACAATAGCCGTATCATTAGCAAACAGAAGTATATTATTTGAAGTAGTACATTTCGAAAGGTCAGTGACATAAATTATAAATAAGAAAGGACCTATAGAGTAGATAAGATAATGATGCTTACGGGTTAATGGACAGTCTGTATCCCTGGTGCCCTTAAACACAAACATTTGCCATAGATAATATTACTTTATAGTTTGGTCATTTTCACCGAATCCTCAAAAATATACGTTCATTCACGGTTTGTATATGACAAAGAGACTACATCACACACATAAGTTATATCTAACATCTTCAAATTTGTTTCATTAGACACAAGTACGCTGATCGCAACATATAAAATATAAATCAATGTGTTTTTATAATAATTGTAGTGCGATTTTACAGTGATATTGCTTAAATATTTATTATAACCATACATCTAAATAATAATTATAAAAAAATAAACTACATGGGGTAAGATTGTTATTATTATTTATTTATTTATTTATTTATTTATGATGCAAGTATTATATTGCATAGATTACATGAGAAAAACAGTGCCGTGGCTAAACAATTTTTTAAGAGAGGGCTGTAATAATGTTAGGTAGTGGGGCAGGAGCTGTATTTTAAAAATGTTGTATATCAAAATCTGAATATGTTAAATGTCACAATCTCAATACCTCACGATCAGTTAAAGGTACGAGGGTCATGCTAAAATAACGGAGAATAAAATCTGGTAGGCCATAAAAAACAAATACGTATTTTTTGAAATTAAGTTGACAGTTAAGTTAGTTAGTACTTATTAGGTACTTAATTTTTGAAAGTATCGTTGTGAGTGAAAATATTGAATTAAACAGAGATCACTTTCGAATTATGATTTGACAGTTTTTAAGTCAGTTTGAAATTAAATTGACAATTTTTATGTCCCCCAGCTATTAGTTTGACAGCTTTTGCAGTTTTAAGTCACCAAAAATTAATTTGACAGCTTAACAGTTTTTAAATCTCTCGCAGAAATTATTTGGATAGCATTCCAAAAAAAGATTGGTTGGAAACTTTTAAGAAATGGAAGGAAAGAACGGTGAAGTATATTATCTTCATATTTCTAATATGTATTACAATAATTTCTAAAAGAATATGTGTTAGTCGTTGAGCCAAGTGGAGTACTTTTCTCAAGTGAGTTGGTTTTACACGGCAAAAATTTAAGAATGTATACATATAGAAGAAAAAAATCACTCTACAAGTATATCAACATCTTCCAATATAACATATGTAAATAATGACTTCCTATGTGATTATTACATTTTAATATCTCATTACAAATATAAAAATATTGGGAGTATTATAATAAATAAATGAATTTTATCCTACAGATATTTAATTTAGCTTCAATTTTATATTATTACCCAGTAAATTCATTATTTATTAGATGGAGTCGCGTGGTAGTTTACTCTATTTAGGTGACTGGTTGTGATTCGGTCGGCCCAGATTCGATTTTGGATGACGTCAAAGTTTGACAGTGAAACTTGAAATTTAAAATTTATTTTCAATTTGAAAATAGTACAAAAGTGACTCGTGTGGTGTACCTAGAGATGGGTAATTATTAAGCCGTGATAATATACAAGATGTTTTACAGTTTATGGACCAAACGGGTAATATATTTTGATAAGTACCGACTTTAGAAATTCGCAGTTTATTTGAAATTAACATTTTTGTGTACCACTGGTTTGGTAGTAAATTTTAATATTTATTTCTCACTAAAATGTCAATATTTTAAAGAATAAATTTATGAATATATTTTTCAAAATTAGTGTATTTTCCCTGTTTGGTTTGTCGAAGTATAGCTAGCTGTCTGTTTTCTAATCCGACGATCGTTTTGTTTTCAAGTTCACCGGGCGTGTAATACCGCCTGGTTAAGAGTGGGGGGAAAGTGGAAATGTTATAAGATCCGCGGCAGTTTGCCAAGTTAACATATTTTCAAAATACGGGACATTTTACAAGAGTGCATTATCGTTTTTCTTTACGACCACTAATTAATACATTGCATTCCTACCCGGCGTAATCTCATTGTGATATTTGTGTACAACTGTGATAATTTTTTTAAGGTAGGTTAGGTTCTTCAGTTGAATAATTTGCGGTTTTTTAGTTTTTTTATATATACATACATATTATCTACCTATCGTTGTATCGTGTTGTTTATATGTATGTACGCGTTAATATGTTCTAAGTTTGTTGTCGAATTAAAAATTTGTTTGGCGTAGTCATGGTAATATTGAATTTTTTATCAACAACCTCATTATATTTCATTTAAGACATAAAAAGATAGGATATGAAATATTAAAAGTTAATAATAATAATTACATTTGCAATTTTCTGTATTTTCATGATAAATAATAAAAATAATGAAAATGAAATATCTAGTGAAACATTGGTGAATACGATTTATGTACCTACATTTCAAAACAAAAATACGTGTTTATTTTATTGCTGAATCTAAATATTTTTATTACTACTTAAACGTTACCAAATCTTTATCAAAAGAGTCACTTAAAAATACTGATTTCTCTTGGTTGTAAGTTGTAACATCAACAATGACATATTTTTGATAGCTATCAATTGTTGTTAACAAGGCATACTCGATTAGAAATGGTGAAATTTTGGAGGTATACTTCATGTAAAGAACAAATAATTTTGTTTTTATTTAAGAATTAAAAATTTATTTGCATTTGTTATTAAAATAAGAAAGATTTTACGATAACGCAAGTTTGACATAACGACATAAGTGATGTTTATGTATTTTAAATTTATGTAATTAAAATTCTTGTATGACAAAAAACATTGCTTATAAATAAATATAATTTTTATAATAATAGTAATATATCAAGATAGTTTATTATTTATTGTCGGATGTGCAAATTCTCAATTTTGTTTTTATTTTATAAGGTTATAAAATTATAGGTATAGGTCCTAGGTACCTATAATCAGATTATTATTCGTGCATAAACTTTTGACCTGATTCCGTTATAGTCTTCTCCACGATCCCACCTTAATCTTCTCTTGGCGTTCTATGTCCTACCTTTTCTCTTATTTTGGTAATCCAAACCACCTTTACAGGTATCTTGTCATCCATCTTTCTAAGAACTAAGATGCCCCCACCAACTTAGCTGCGTTCCCTCAAGTTTGACTAATCATAATGGGGTCCTCCACTATTTTTTTAATGTAACTTCATCTAAATTAAAAGCCATCTGTATATAGTTGTATAAAGTCATAATTGTTACTGTTAAGCTGTAATAAATTTTTCCTACAACCGTGCGTAATGTACAACTTTACGCACTCTTTACAGTGTGTAAAGAGTCACTTTTCAAGCACTAGTACGTGAAAAGTAAATAGACGTTGCTAGGCAACATACACAATCGGTTAATTTACCTATCAAGTAGATAATTAAGCAGTAAATTATACTGAAATTAATATTTTTTTAAGAAACACTAATGTAGGTACACTATACAAATGAAAAAAGTCATAATAATAATTTTTTTTTCAAACGGCGTAGAAATGGCGTTTTTATGACTTGTTTCACAAGGTAGAAATTAGCTATTTCTTCTCCGCCGACGTAGAAATAAAATAAGTAAATATCCATAGAAATTATACATAGAATTAGAGAATAAAAAGAAAAGAAGTGCGTTTGAAAAAAAAATTAATGTCATTCGGAATAAAAGTGTCTTTGTGTGCCTCGCTGCAATTGTCCGACTCGCTTCGCTCGTCGTGCAAACTTCCATGCTCGCCACACAAAGTATCACTTTTACTCCTAATAACACAATATACTATTATGAACAGATTGAGTACTTAACCTAATTCTTAAGGAACAGATTGAGTACTTAACCTAATTCTTAAGAATATTATGATTTTTTTGACGTAATGAGTTCTAATTTTTAATATCAATATTAAATGTATAATTTGTACAATTCTAGAATACGAATCTACTTGTCTCTGAGATTCTTTCGAATGTTTGAGTTACATTTTGTAAAGTATTATGAGAAAGAACACTAAGGGCCAGTTTTTCAATCTCCAGTTAAGTAAACAATATTACATCCTCCATCGTTTTGTTGACAGCAATGATAATCTGTCATTTGACAGTTCATTTCGTTTCAATTTTGTTTGTGTAACTGTTAGTTAAATTTTAACCAGAGATTGATAAACTGGCCCTAAAAGTACTTGAAGATGCTTGTACATTATTAGAAACAGCACTAACATTTCGGTTGTAGGAAAAATATTGTATACAACACGTGTGTAAAATAGTGTTTTTTGTCTCGTGGTATAATTCCCGTAAAACATCGCACTCGACTAAAAAAGTACTACTTTACACACTTGTTGTTATACGTTATATGTATACAATAAACTTATTTTTCTGTTTACCTAAACGAAAAGTGAAATTTTACGTACTTATTTTCGGACGAAAAATGACACTTTTCAGAAGGTTATCACTTTTCGTCCGCAAACCTTTTTCGTCCGCAAAACCTTTTTCGTACGCTAAGCCATCATTTTTCGTCCGCAAACCTTTTTCGTCCGCTAAGCCTACTACGATTTAATATTATATTGTAATGAGGTTTGCACGGAGCTTAATATATACAGAAATTTGAAAAGAAAATCATATTTAATAACACTGTAGAACGTACTTATTCGAATTTCAGAAGAAAAAAGACATGTTAATTTATTTTGCAACACCTCATTGTGTGTAATACCCTTCTAGATCTATTATTAGTAGGGTAGGCAGAAAAATGTAAATGCACCTCGGCAAAAAATGCATATTATAGCCTCGCTTGTTTGCTTACTCAAACTCAAGCTCTGCTATAATATGCAATTTTTTGTACTAGGTACATAAATAAGTATTGTTCTCAAACCGTGCAGGTTGCTAATAATTGACATCACATAAATTGATCTATTTCAATACTTGCAAAAATATATAAATATGTTTATTATAACTTTTATGGTCAATACCTAATTGGAAATATGCATTGTATAGAAAATAAGCAATTTAATAAAATAATTAATAAAAAACTACATATATTATTTTTCAGTTACCATGCACTGGCAGTCTATGTTCTATGTCATAACATTTCATTCATTTTCATACAAACACATGTGGTCTGTATTTAGCATGGCATCATGAATTTAAACAAGTATTATTTAGTTTTACTTGTTTCATTATGCATTCATTTACTAGAAAATGGATTCAGTATTTTAAAAAGGCGAAAGCAGAAGGCTTGAAAGTAGTAAAGTAAGAATTTGGAGTAGAGTAGATGTGGGACGTAAATGTTAAGGGTATTAAAAACTCTAATATTTTAAAAACTGAAAATAATGTTAAAAAAAATCTGATGTGGCCAGCACATTACCTTCCGTCAATTCTATGTATTTTGTACAAATTTCACACGGAAAGTTCCTTGCTAAATTAAATATTCTATTTCTTGTATATTATCCTCCGGCAGTATTTTATGCAAATTATTATTTTGTGACGTTTTCTATATACAGTGTAATGTATCTGCAGAAATAAAAGATTTTATTATTATTATTTCTTGTACATTACCTTAAAGCAGTTGTATGTATTTTATACAAATTCCATACAGAAAGCAAAAGATCCTATATTTCCAGTATATAAGATAAACACAATATGTCAATTTCACTTGACACTGACATGTTTCAATCAGAATTTTCTTAATATAGTAACTGTTTTCATAGCTATGGCTACTTTATGAAATTTAATTTCTTTATAATTTTTACCTTCCGTCACCTTTAGGTAAGGAAGGTATTGTCTTTGGTCAAAAAATTCGGTGGTGAGTTTTTGATGAATAAGCACGTTTTAGGGTCCCTACAATACGATTTTACTATTTTTACGATGATGTCTGTGTGTGTGTGTGTGTGTGTGTGTGTGTGTGTGTGTGTGTGTGTGTGTGTGTGTGTGTGTGTGTGTGTGTGTGTGTGTGTGTGTGTGTGTGTGTGTGTGTGTGTGTGTGTGTGTGTGTGTGTGTGTGTGTGTGTGTGTGTGTGTGTGTGTGTGTGTGTGTGTGTGTGTGTGTGTGTGTGTGTGTGTGTGTGTGTGTGTGTGTGTGTGTGTGTGTGTGTGTGTGTGTGTGTGTGTGTGTGTGTGTGTGTGTGTGTGTGTGTGTGTGTGTGTGTGTGTGTGTGTGTGTGTGTGTGTGTGTGTGTGTGTGTGTGTGTGTGTGTGTGTGTGTGTGTGTGTGTGTGTGTGTGTGTGTGTGTGTGTGTGTGTGTGTGTGTGTGTGTGTGTGTGTGTGTGTGTGTGTGTGTGTGTGTGTGTGTGTGTGTGTGTGTGTGTGTGTGTGTGTGTGTGTGTGTGTGTGTGTGTGTGTGTGTGTGTGTGTGTGTGTGTGTGTGTGTGTGTGTGTGTGTGTGTGTGTGTGTGTGTGTGTGTGTGTGTGTGTGTGTGTGTGTGTGTGTGTGTGTGTGTGTGTGTGTGTGTGTGTGTGTGTGTGTGTGTGTGTGTGTGTGTGTGTGTGTGTGTGTGTGTGTGTGTGTGTGTGTGTGTGTGTGTGTGTGTGTGTGTGTGTGTGTGTGTGTGTGTGTGTGTGTGTGTGTGTGTGTGTGTGTGTGTGTGTGTGTGTGTGTGTGTGTGTGTGTGTGTGTGTGTGTGTGTGTGTGTGTGTGTGTGTGTGTGTGTGTGTGTGTGTGTGTGTGTGTGTGTGTGTGTGTGTGTGTGTGTGTGTGTGTGTGTGTGTGTGTGTGTGTGTGTGTGTGTGTGTGTGTGTGTGTGTGTGTGTGTGTGTGTGTGTGTGTGTGTGTGTGTGTGTGTGTGTGTGTGTGTGTGTGTGTGTGTGTGTGTGTGTGTGTGTGTGTGTGTGTGTGTGTGTGTGTGTGTGTGTGTGTGTGTGTGTGTGTGTGTGTGTGTGTGTGTGTGTGTGTGTGTGTGTGTGTGTGTGTGTGTGTGTGTGTGTGTGTGTGTGTGTGTGTGTGTGTGTGTGTGTGTGTGTGTGTGTGTGTGTGTGTGTGTGTGTGTGTGTGTGTGTGTGTGTGTGTGTGTGTGTGTGTGTGTGTGTGTGTGTGTGTGTGTGTGTGTGTGTGTGTGTGTGTGTGTGTGTGTGTGTGTGTGTGTGTGTGTGTGTGTGTGTGTGTGTGTGTGTGTGTGTGTGTGTGTGTGTGTGTGTGTGTGTGTGTGTGTGTGTGTGTGTGTGTGTGTGTGTGTGTGTGTGTGTGTGTGTGTGTGTGTGTGTGTGTGTGTGTGTGTGTGTGTGTGTGTGTGTGTGTGTGTGTGTGTGTGTGTGTGTGTGTGTGTGTGTGTGTGTGTGTGTGTGTGTGTGTGTGTGTGTGTGTGTGTGTGTGTGTGTGTGTGTGTGTGTGTGTGTGTGTGTGTGTGTGTGTGTGTGTGTGTGTGTGTGTGTGTGTGTGTGTGTGTGTGTGTGTGTGTGTGTGTGTGTGTGTGTGTGTGTGTGTGTGTGTGTGTGTGTGTGTGTGTGTGTGTGTGTGTGTGTGTGTGTGTGTGTGTGTGTGTGTGTGTGTATGTATGTATGTGTGTGTGTGTGTGTGTGTATGTATGTATGTGTGTCCGTGTGTGTGTGTGTGTATGTAACAAAATTTTCGTCTGCGATAACTTCCATACTACAATTCTAAAAATTATAATTCTTTCGTATTTCTCTTCGTTCCATCCATGCGAAGAGCTGATTAGATTTTGGTTACAATTGGTCAACCGGAAGTACCCTCATTTGAAGATTTTAACAGTTTTTCTTGAAACAACTGTATTAAATATCATTTTTTCACATTTAATGTTATTATAAATATTAAAGAATGTTATATTTTCTATACGATTTGATTGAATTTTATACCTAATATTAAATGGATATAGAGTTAAAAAATTATAAAGAAATTAAATTTCATAAAGTAGCCATAGCTGTGGAAACAGCTACTATATTAAGAAAATTTTGATTGAAAGATGTCAGTGTCAAGTGAAATTGACATAGTGTGTTTGTTTTATAATTTTACTGGAAATAGGTATAGGATCTTTTGCTTTCTGTATGAAATTTGTATAAAATACATACAACTGCTTCAAGGTAATGTACAAGAAATAATAATAATAATAAATCGTTTATTTCTGCAGATACATTACACTGTATATAGAAAACGTCACAAAATAATAATTTTCTGTATGAAATTTGCATAAAATACATGCAACTGCCGGAAGGTAATGTACAAGAAATAGAATATTTAATTTAGCAAGGAACTTTCCGTATGAAATTTGTACAAAATACATAGAACTGACGGAAGGTAATGTGCTGGCCACATCAGATTTTTTAACTCTATATCCATTTAATATTAAGTATAAAATGCGGTCAAATCGTATAGAGAATAAAATATTATTTAATATTTATAATAACATTAAATGTGGAAAAATTATATTTAACATAGTTTTTTCAAGAAAAACTGTTAAAATCTTCAAATGATGGTACTTCCGGTTGACCGATTGTAACCAAAATCTAATCAGCTCTTCATATGGATGCAACGAAGAGGAATACGAAAGAATTATAATTTTTGGAATTGTAGTATTAGAGTTATCGCAGACGAAAATTTTGTTACATACACACACACACACACAGACACACATACATACACACATACACACACACACACATACAGACATCATCGTAAAAATAGTAAAATCGTATTCTAGGGACCTTAAAACGTGCTTATTCATTAAAAACTTTTTGACCAAAGACAATACCTTCCTTACCTAAAGGTGACCGAAGGTAAAAATGGGTAGTCATTTTCATCCAGTTTTAAGGTCTAGTTTTAATATAAATGACCCATGTTCTAATTTGTTATTATGGTGAAGGGTGGAGGTGGAGAACCCTATTGTTGCTATATTACTGACAAAAATATGGGTTCACCTGGTGATTTGTTTCCCTCATATAATTCTTAATGAAATTTACAAAACATAATAAAAGAATAAAACTGAACCCTCTCAAACTTCTGCGGTATGAAATGAAGAGACAACTCTTTAGAATCAGATTAACTAATTTTAGGTGTGGGAGAACTTAGAAAACATTTGTAAACCAGTTTCTAAAAATACAAAAACTAATTCAAATAATGTTCGGAGCGTGCCAAGTCATTATCGAATATAAAATAGAGGTTTTTCCGAAATATTTAAAATTTAAATTCACTAAAAAAATATTCTCGGTTGTTAAAATAAACATATTATTTTCTGTACATCTCTTTATTGCTTTTATTAAAAAAATAATTTTTACAGATAACAATGGCAGAAACAAGAACCAACGGGATTGCCAACATTGCCACTATTGAAATTCCCGATCTTACTACCACGAAATTCCCTAAAGAAGAAGTCAAACAAACTGTAAATGCAAACCATGAGGAAAAAAGTGAGTACAATTTTATAGAAAGTCCGCGCAGTCTTGATCTGAAGGAAAGATCCAACTGTGTTGCATGCTCTTTATCAACAACATAACAATCTCCTAGGTACCACAAGGCGTGTTCGATTGATTAGACTGTAGCAATGAACTTGATTAAGAGAGAGGATAGTTCAATAGTTTCATTTGTTCTTTCTTCATTTTACTTGATTAAAAATATTTTTATGCAGTAAATTTCATATTCGTTTAAAAGAAATTCGTGGATATCATTGTTATTATTTATACCTAATTGATTAGTGTTAAATGTTATTACAAAGTTCTAGTAAAAATATGGTTATTTGTTAACTTAATAAACAAAATGCTAGAATTTGGGACGAGGTAGACGGTTGCCGGACGACGCGCAGCGGAGTTCGATGATCTTACGAGTTCTAAATAAGAATTTTTTGTGTATTAAACATAAAGACTGGTAGTATTTACTCAAAATTTTAGTCAAATTACCATGGCTACCATTTAACAATACACTGGAATGATTAAAAATCAACTGAATTTGTTATTTTTGTCATAGCTTAATCATCTTGATTAAGAGTATACAAAAGGTAGTAAGTGTAAGTGTCGCCCGTATCGGACGCATCGAAAATAAGTATTCGAAATCCGCTACGAACGATGGTTTATACAAAACAATGCAAAGAATATTTATTTCCGATGCGTATGATATATGCGATGCGTACGATGTCGATTAGTCAATATTTTTTTGCACGATTGGGTTTTTTAAAATGTTTATCGGTTTCGGGATATTAAACCTTTGTTTCATATATAAAAGTAGTTACAGTAATTTTTTTAAAGGTGTCCGATCACGGTCATCTGCGAATTGTGTGAATTAAGATTTTAATATTTAATATATTAAATATATTAAACAATACATAAATAGCGTTTTTTGTATACAAAAAAATTGATAGACTAATTCGTACGGTTGGCAAAAAATGTAACTTTCTAGGTTACTGTTACGTGAACCGTGCGCCGTGCACGGTTAGCATGCGAAAACGTTTTTTTTACAACTTTATTTGATTGGTCATTGACCAAATGAACTATAAATCACGCATTATTATTTTGTGTAAAATATAAGATCAAAAGGTACTCTTTAACCTTCAAATATGATCCTATAGCAATCCATAGCTGAGTTACTCTGGCGAAGCAAGCAATAAAATTTGTCACAATAAACCGGAAATATGGTAAATGGGACGAAACATCATTATTTGTTATTTGTTTGATATCCGGTGTATATTTGAATTAACAATGCAAGAAAAGTAAAATGAAAATCGCATTTTACCTCAACTTTCATTTTAATATTAAGTAGAACATTTCGAACGGACAAACGCAAGAAATATGCGTTCTTTTACATGAAGATGACCTGGTTTAAATATTGATAAAAATAGATAAATAGGAGCGTAAAGAATTTTAAACTGTCAATGAAAGGAAATCATAACATGAAAGGAGAACAATGATTTTAATCTTCCGGTTTTCCAATTTATTTTGACAGTTATTTTGTTTTCGTTCTTGAAATTAACATCTAAATTCATTTGTTAAATTATGCTATCACAAATTGATTCATTTAGTTTGTTTGATGAGTCAGTGACAACAAATTCGTATCACGTATCAACCAAGATTTAATTAGCTTATTTAATTGTTTATCTTTGACCGGAGGTCACACTATGTTCCATAAAAAACTAATGCTTTTATAATTTGTAATTCGTTTCACCTCACATGTGTCATGTTGTTTACATAATCCACAGCTTTTATATAAATTTCGTAAATTTATCAAATCTAACCGAAAGACAATGGAACATTATTTGACATTTCATTTTTTTTTTTTTTTTTTATATTTGCTAGTAGAATTATTTAAGTCATAGTATGGTTCACCTTGATTTCGTTGATTTTTCAATCTGTAACGTCCATAATCACTTGTTTTGAGAAATTTGGGAACTCGTATTCATTTACAAAGTTTTCAAGATTATTCTTACTATGCATATTAATAAGAAAAAAATCTGATGTTTAAAATAGCAACGAGCTTTAAGTAAACTATCACTTCCGGTTGATGTTGTTTCAAATTATACAGGATGTTTGGCGTAAGTCCGGCATCAAGAATATTTCGTTTATCTTGAGAGATACAAGAAAATGTTAATAAGCAAACTTAAACTCGACAACGGGTCGCATAAAATGACAATAGTAAGAATTTTGAATCACTTATGGTTTTAGTGGAAATGAGTACAACTTTAAATCTAACATAGGGAATCTATTTTTTTATATATTTTTTCATAATGTATGTAAAATTAGCTTCACGATGATATCAAAATATTATAGTTTTACTTCAACCATTTCAAAATGGCGACCATTTATTTTCAAAATATGTATTAATAAAATTCCATACAAAAATAAACATAGCAAGCTATGAAACAATTTTATTACCTTAAAACAAAAGAAAAATAAGTATTTATCTACATAAAGTTGAAGTGCTGTAACAATTATGTTATTTAATTTAAGGTATTAAAATTGTTTCATAGCTTGCTATGTTTATATTGTATGGAATTTTATTAATACGCATTTTGAAAATAAATGGTCGGTATTTCGAAATGAATGAAAAAAAAAAAAACTATGATATTTTGATATCGTTGTGAAGCTAATTTTAATTACATTCTGGAAAAAAATACCGAACCGATTCCCTATGCAAGATTCAAACTTGTATCCATTTCCGCTAAAGCCGGAAGTGATACAAAATTCTTACTATGATCATCTTATGAGCCCCTTTGTCTAGTTTAAATTTGTTTATTAACATTTTTGTATCTCACAAAATAAACGAAATATTCTTGGTGCCGGACTTACGCCAAACAGCTTGTATACCAAATTTGAGAAGTTTTGGATCATATTTTAATATATTTTTTCAAGAAAATCTGTTTATAGCTTTAAGTAAAGTACTATTTCCGGTTTATCAATTTTAGAAAAATCTAATATGTCGTTCTTATTAATATAAAAATCTTAAATCCTAAAATTGAAAAGTTTTTGATTACCTATATCAATATATTTTTCACGATAATCTGTTCAGACCCTCAAGTAAAGTATCACTTCCGGCAGATTAATTTGAGCCAAAATCTAATATATTGTTCCCCATCATATAAAAGTCTTAAATACCAAATTTGAAAAGTTTTGGAATATAACATAGTATATTTTTCACGAAGATCTGTTCAGAGCTTCAAATAAAGTATCACTTCCGGTTTGTCAATTTTAGCCAAAATCTAATATGTTATTCTCTTTGATATAAAAGTCTAAATACTAAAATTTAAATGTTTTGGATTATATCAATATATTTTACACGAAAATTTGTTCAGAGCTTTAAGTAAAGTATCACTTCCGGTTTATAAATTTTAGCCAAAATCTAATATGTTTTTCCTCTTCATATAAAAGTCTTCAATACTAAATTAAAAAAAGGTTTGGAATGTACCATAATATATTTTTCACGAAAATCTGTTCTAGTGTACAGGAATACAGGGTGTCTAAAATTGAAGATATGTTAACTACGACAGACAAATTATCAGTATTCTATAAAAAGATTATTCTTTCAATTAACAAGTGTTCCGCCTTCCGCCTGAAGTTCTTGATCACAAAAGTTTTCCGTGGTACTGAAGATATTGAGAACCACTGCCCTATGCACTATTCATTATTCTTATTCGTGTTTACTTAATGAAGCCCGTTGATGAATTGATATAGTACGGTTTTAGAGCCGTCAAAAAAACTTACAGACATGGACGAATTATAGTCAAATCAAAATTCTGTGTTTATCATATAAACACTGAACAAAAAACAAAAAATAGACGTGTTTTTGTTAGTTTTTTACAAATTAATATATCTCTAATGCCCAGTTGCACAGCTTATAGTTAAATTTTAACTGGTGGTTAAATTGACAATATCGTATCGAAACGAAATGTCAAATGACTTATTAAATATTACTGTCAAAATTTTGATATGCACTTTTTTCGTTAACCTGTAGTTAGGACTTTAACTATACGTGGTGCAAATGGCCATAAGACTTACACTTTTGAGCATAATACGGCCTTAAGACTATTCCAGAATCTATGGTTAATTCAAATGGACTGAATAATACTGAAAATAAATAATTTTAAGTATTTTTTTAAACGTCAACACCATTCACTCAATTTAAGCATATCTTGAAAAAAGTTGATTCCAATTTTAACAGAGAATAAAAAACTTGAAATTGTACTTCCTTATATTGTTCTTTATACTCTAATTTAGTTTAATATGTATGTATGCATTTCAATAATACAAGTGATCATTAGTGATATATATTCTTGTTTACTTTTCCACAAATGAATAACAAAGATACACTTAAAATAATTTAAATCTATTCTAAAGAAAATTACAGCAATTTTTTAAATTATTTAAAAAATCCTCATGAACCTAATTCATTTATTAAATAATTTATTTTTTAACCTTGAGATAAATGATGTATTCATTTAATGCATAGTTCATGTTTTTATTTTGTTGTTACCATTACCCCTGATGAGAATACAAATAACTACAGGAAGTATATACAAACTTATTGTCTTTTTATGTTCATATTTCGTATTATTGCCTGCAGCGTAAATATTAATTAATTTAATATATTAATAGATTATTTGATATTTTAGTACCTTGGGGAAATAAAAATTGACGCTCCTACTTTCATAGGTTACTCTGTTATTTATAAGAATTCAGAGAATTCCTAGGTTTTTGTATAATCAGAAAGTTATGAACGAGTTAATTAATGTAAGATGCCTCAAAGGCTAAACATGTAATTTAGACATATTAATTTTATGGTTTAATAGGTATTTATATTTTAATTGCAGTTTTCAGTCGCTTTCATGCGGAAAATCGAGGTGGCGGGTTCGAATCCTTATGGAGATATAACAAAATATTTAAAAAAGTGGCTTCAATATTTACACAAATACAATTGGTATAACATATTTAATTCGACCTTTAGATATGAAGAATCGAGTATCGAGTTTTTATTTACAAAGTCGACTCCTAAATTTTGGCAAAATACAAGTAAAATTATGTGTATACCCCAAATTTGGTTGCAGAAGCTAATGTGTTTACAGAGGACACGGTCAACTGAGTGTGGGCAACTGGGCGATTGTCAACTAGTTGATGGACAACTGGGCGATGATTAACAGAGTGATAGCCAAGTGATAAAATAATACATGTAAACAATTGGGCTTTAGATGTTACAGTTATCTTTTTAGAAAAATCAGAGCGTCACTTTCATACTACTATTATTCTTCTTGTAAAATCACCAAATTGTATGCCTGCTAATTGTGCATTTTTTTGAATTTTCTGTCGCCCAGTTGTTCGTCGCTCATTTAACTATAGCTCACGTGACCATTGCCCGGTGTGAATCGTTCAGTTGTCCGTCGCCCAGTTGTTGCCTGCCGTGTGAATATTTAAATTTTGGTTGTTGTTACAGAAATCTTTTTTTATTTTGACAATGATTTTAGAAATTCGTAAATCGTATACTTGGAATGATATTTCAAATATGTTTTCACGAGCAGATGGAGGATAGTTTGTACTGTTTGTAGTTATATTTGAGCCAAGTTTCAACTTTTTTGAACGAAAGGTTCAAATTTGATAAAGCGACAAAAACAAAAAAATCTGGTGTGGCCAACACAATACCTCTCGCCATTTACAGCCCAAGTCACGAAAAAGATTAAGTTAATCCTTATTTTTGGATTAGCAAATTTTACTCTAATTTTAACAGTTTATTTCTTAAAATATAGTCTAATCTAATCCAAGTAACTACCTTTTTTTTAAATCCCTCAACAGCATTAAATCCCAATTACAGAGTGGGTTCACATTCACACACATCCATGCCTTAGTTGGATTCGAACCCAGAACTCCAAGGGCACTCATGACATGAGGCGTTGCTCTAACCATTGAGCCACCGGATATATAATAAAATGAAGATTAAATTTTAAATACCGCGATAGAATAGAATTCGCCAATCCAAAAATGAGGATTAGCCTAAACATTATTGTGAATCGTTAATTTTATTAATGTAAATACATACCTACATATTTACTTATACTGGAAACTGTATTGAATTCCTTTTCTATTGTTCTATTTACTTTTTTCTTTTTAAAACGTTACTACATTTTGAAATGATTAGTTCTTTGATAGTGACATTTTTCTGTCAGTTACATACATTTGAATAACTGCGTTTTGTTTGTTTAAAGCGTAGGCTCCGGGATTTAAATTATAGATAATTTTATAATTTTATTCATAAAATATGTAGAAAAAGTATTAATGCAGATCTGTAGAAAATTTAGTAGTCTTTAATTTTTAAAATAACATTAATCTCGAAAAAATAACTTTTAAATATTTTTCGAAGAAAAACTATTTTGAGCTTCCAATAAAGTGCCATTTCCGGTTATCCGATTTACACCAAAATCTAATGGGCTCTTTCCATATTAGAAAAAGGACGAAATACAAGTTTTAAAATTTTTCTGAAGGGTAATATTTGAGTTAGAGTGGAGGATTCACACACACATACACACAGACATCATCGAGAAAATGTTAAAATTGGATTCTAGGGACCTCAAAACGTGCTCATTTACCAAAATCTCGATATGCGATTTTTAGCACTATCCCTATACCTCCCTTACCAAGGGTAGCGGGAAGTATTTCATGTTGTACGAGTATAATAAGATTAAAAATTATAATAATTTGGTAATTGTGTAATAAAAAATATGAACATTTTCTAAATTACATCCCATTCTGTTGGTCTAATTTTTAAATTAAGAAAAACATTTACGCATTACTTTATTTAAATAGCAAAATAATTTGTTGCATTTATTATTGTTTAAACCACTACCTGTTTTAAATGTATGTTATGTTTTTATTACCCACTATTGTTCTCAAGTTACTGTCATACATGATGACAATGTTTAGTTCAGTTTTTTTTTTGTTTTGTTTTGAAACTATTTATTATTTCAACTTTGAAAATGAATTAGTAATTAGTAAATACTTAAAGAACAAACAATAAAATAATTATACATATATTTACATATTCTATTAATTCATGTATTAAGGGATCAGAATAATTTATTAGTTGTACGTAAATTACGTGTGTGTACATTAAATTTTGAGAAAAACTCCGATTAGTATGGGTAATAAATAACTGATAATTTAAATGGAGTTTGGTTAAGTGTTTTATGGAAAATACATAATAGAACTTTGAAACAATTGTAAAATTTGTTATCAATAACTGAAATTTAAATGATTAAGTACCTAACTTTGTAATTGTTGCTATACGTAGTGAAGTGACTATTAAATAGGCCACTCAAAAAAAGTGTTTACAAATAGACTAGGTATTTAAATTTTATATTGTTCGTTGAAATTTTTCTTTTAAATTTTTATCGTATATATCAGGGTCAGGGTCACGTTAGAATTATTCGGAATAAGACTAATAGATTAGTTTATTATTTTATAATTTTATTTTAAATATATAATGTTCAATTGTTCAAGTTCAAACTATAGAAAATAGGGTATTCTCTCATGACTACAAATATTAAAAAGTTATTAAAAATATTAAAGTTGATTGGTAAAACACAGAGAAAAAGCAAAAAAAACCTGTTATAAATTGATTGTTGCAAAAGATATAAAGTATCTAATTTTGCTGATGTAGTAGTTGTACTACCAATGGGAGACGAGTTGAAATCCCTACTCTATGTTCGAATGTGATAACAGGCCGCATCTTAAGTATGCACATACTCGGCTCTATTTCGGATCGTTCGGGTGTGTTCGTATACAACTGTTTTAGCATGTATTGTTAAGCGATATGACATCTGGTAACAAAATAATGAACTACATGTCAACAATGTGTGTAATATTAAAAATACATATTTGTGCATCTAATCGACATACGGGTGGCGTTCGAAAACCGTTACATATATAAATTTAACATGCGAAATTAGAATATTTTGAATATTTACTGAAATTTTTTTTAAATTAATAAGGAATAATTAAAAAGTAAATAAAATTTATAGCAAATTTACTGTAATAATTATTATCATTCCTAAATGAAGTATTGTGCAATGTATTTCGTAGCATAGTGGTAATGCTCTTGCTTGTTACGTTAAGGGTACTGTGTTCGAATCCACCAAACCTCTTTATTTTTAGTTTTTTATATACGAGTATATTTTGTTGTAATTTTAAGTAAATATCAAATTTAATATAACCAATTTTATCTGATTATGTTAAATAAATATGAAGAAAAAATAAAAAAGCTAAGGAAGTATGGTAGATTCGAACCTACCACCTTTGACATAAGAAGCAAAATCATTGCCACCATACTACAAAATTCTTGTGTTGAACATTCTTATAGAAAGTATAATAATGGCAATAAAAGTATGTTGTCAATCGCCACCTACATACATAATTTAAGAATGTCAAAATGTTTTTGCAGCATAAGCAAAAATATGTAATCGATTACTTAGAATGATTTTTTTATACATTTCTTAAGTTGTTTAATAATAGTAGGTAAGGTTACAATTAAATACATTTTATTTCCCATCTTTTTCAATATATACTGAACATTTTCACTAAAATCCATGAACCACTGATTGCACACCGCTGGTACTGTACAACTAGTACGTCACTATCACGTGACACAACAAAATCAAATTTTAAAAATTAATATCTCTTTTATTAAAAGGAATTTTTAACTCGGGTTTTCACTTGTTCTTTAAGAAAAAAAAAATAAAATAAAAAAAAATATGCGAGAATACCCTATTGCTGAATGTCAAGTGATCACTTTTGTTACAAAATAATATCAAAATTATTTTTCAATTTTCAACAATTCATCGGAACACTTCATTATGGCTTTAACTGCTTTTAATGCCAAATTTCTTCGTGAAGCATAATATTCGTTCTGGTGAACGTAAAGAAAAGTGTTCTTGCGACTATGCAGCTAAATATGTTTGGACTGGAGATTTCTACACAGTTGCCAGTTTATAGGCAATGTTGAAAATGCTAAGTTATGAAGAGCGGCAACACTGCAAGGCAAGAGACAGGGTGCGGAGAAGGGAGAAAGTTGAGCATCAGTCCATACTTATTTGAAGGCGAATATAGCAATATTCGAATGGTACGCCCATTGCAATAAAGCTGTTATACTAAAGTAAGCGGCAAATGTTAAAATCGTATGGAGTGGCACGCTCGCTTTAGCCATTTTCCGTCACTCTGTCGCTTCAACAATAATACACATCGTCATTCTTTCCTTCTACTTCTTAAAAGCTCCCAACCAATCTTCTTTTCAAATGCTTTCAGCTTTCAAAGTAATTTCTGGGGAATTTAAAAGTGTCGAAGTTGTCATTTTTATAAATCATGATTAGTAAATACTCTCTGGTTAATTCCATATTTTCAACCACAACTATACTTTAAAAATCGATTACCTATCTAACTTAACTCTCGCAACTTAATTCCAATATTTCAAATGACAGAACTGTTTAATGATAGTGGAAATTTCATTTTCAAGGCCTATCTGATTTTCTTAGTCTTAATAATTCTAGATCAAAAAAACATCAGTGAGCACGGAGCTTTAAAATACAGACAGAAAAAATGTGATGTCAAATTTCCTATCTCTAAAGATAAAAATTCTATGAATATTGTTTTCACTGTTGTCACTGCACAGTAAATACATCATCAGGTGTTCACATTGAGTGATAATAAGAGGAATTTATTAATATGAAAACAAGTACATAGATATTACTCGTATAAACATATATATATATATATATATATATATATATATATATATATATATATATATATATATATATATATATATATATATAAAATCACGCATTTCCCACTTAGTGGATTAGCACAAACCCGAAAGAATAAAAAACATCAAAAAAAAAAACAGTCTCTCTTTCAACTAACCTGACATCATAGTTACAACATATATTCCTCACTCTTAACATATTAAAGTGACCGAATTACGGTACGGTAGCGAAATACCGCAACCAGACCACAATAATAGTTACGAAACAATCATCCTTCGCCACACATTCCTGTCTAAGCACACTTTTTTCGCCTCGGCCACATTCATAATCGCATTCATACACGCTCTTCTTCTCTTCCCACTCGGAAACTCTTTATCTCTTTCAGTACCTTATCAATCACATCCATCCACTTACAAATTGGACGGCCACGCAATCGAACACCCTCAATTTCACCAAGATATATATATATGGAACACCATTTGACTTTTTATTTTACTATTTTATCGTTAATAGGACGTCGAACCATATTTTTAAATAAATAAAATGTTCTCAAGCATATTTGTAAATCAAATATAAACCCGTGAACAATTAAAAGTAAGGCTGAATTTCCAATATGTATATGAAAATATGGTTAGTGTGCTCGTGAATTATCTATTTATATATCATATTTTTAATTCGCAATGCAAACTCAGTTTTATTTGAATTGAAAATTTGTTTGTGGTATTTTTAATTCTAAATAGTTTAAAATTTTTAAAACATATTTTCAAATAGCAAACTGCATTTAAATCGTTTAATAATTAAATAAAACATATTTATAAATAAATTTTAGAACTTGAAACATAATTTGAAATGCTCATTTAAACATATGTTTTAATTTCAAATATGTTTCGAATTAGAAATATGGTTACAAACTTACTGATACATATTTTTAATTTTCTGTCTCTTTCTATTTCTCTCATATAACGCTATGAGTAAGAGAGAGACAGGGAATGAAAAATACCACAAATAAATTTTTAATTAAAAAAACTGAGTTTGCATTGTGAATTAAAAATATGTTTTTAAAAAGATAATTCACGAGCACACTAACCATATTTTCAAATATATATTGGAAATTCAACCTTATTATTTTTAATTGTTCGGGGGTTATATTTGATTTACAAATATGCTTTGGGAACATTTTAAATAAATTAAATGAATCCCAATGATATTTTTATTTATTTAAAAATATGTTTGTGATATATTTAAAACATGAAAAATATATGAAACATATTAAAATATAAATATTTAAAATATGGCTCGACGTTGAATAAAGAGTCATACGGCGTTCCATATATATCATATGTATAGGTACGATAAAGAAAATTCTACTGGTTGTTTTTAAATCTGATATAGGTAAGTATGACTAGCGAATGAAAGTTGACGTTTAAATTATTTTATAGATGTGGTTCCTTTTCCTAACTTTTCCCTATCATTTGGATATGAAAGGAAAATGACCTTTATGTAATCCGTTGGAGAAGATTAGAATTGTACGAAACACTGAAGTGTTATTTTTTTGCAAGTACTCTTTCAAATACTGGAGTAGGATATCCCAGAAATACATTAAAATATCTTGCTGTAGAATACTAAAGTAAATATCGAAGAATGGTTTGTGAAAAATTCATAGACCTCGCCGGAACTCGAGCCCAGAGCCTTCCAATATCTAGTTCCAACTTATATTATACTATTATAAATTTTAATACATAATTTGTGCTTACTGTTTTAAGTTTGGTAATTGGAAAAAAATCCTCTCTTTTCTTTTATACCTTTGCAAATTGCTTAAGCAAATACATGCTGAGATGGACAGAAAAGTCAATGTGCATTTATCTTGACACAAACTATACAATTTTCAGCAATTTGCAAATTGAAGTAATTACGTTTAAAAAAAAAATTATTCACAAAAATCGTTCTTCGGTATTTTAAAAATGAATCGTTCACGGTTCTGATTGTTATAAAATAACTGTAAAATAAGTTTAATATATAGTTACTAAGCTGGGGTTCCTTTATTAACAACTAAGGATCAGTTTTACAATCTCTGGTTAGAATTTTCGTTGTCAGTTAAATAAACAATATGGAATCGGATTATTGACGGTAATGTTCAATGTGTCTTTTAAACAGTTTATTTTGTTTATTTAACTGACAGTTAAAATTTTAACCGGATACTGTGAAACTAGCCCAAGCGCGTGGAGCTGTCAGATGAGTATTCAGTGCTTTGTATAGGAGGGTGTACCTACTGGTTACTATCATAAAAAACAGGTGAAGTATTCACTGACTTCAGGGTATCTTTGTAGCTCAGATGGTAGAGCATCTTACTAGACATAGGTAGGTCCGGGTAAAAGTCCCGGCGAAGTCCATGTATTTTTCACAAAAAATCTTTCTTCGATATATATATAAATATGTTTTTTAATAGTTTTCAGTATTCCATGTATTTATGGTGACCAGCATTGCATAACTGTATTGTGAGAACTTAACATGTTTGAATACTATTTTTACATAACTTTTAATTACATAATAAACCAACATACATTGAAACAACAAACGCATTTGTACAGTTTTATTATTTTTAAATGCTGGAACATTGCCATTCCTAAAGAACAAAGTTTTCAAAATATCTAATGTGTTGTTTAAATTTATACTTGTACAACAAATTAATGTTGTAATAAAAATCAATGTAAAATAGAACAACACTATTAATACTTTTATTTTATCTTTCGCAATAACATACATACAGACTGTCCAAATATATGGGGACACCAGATAAAGCACGTGAAATAATAAAAAAAGATATTTTTTTAAGAATTCAAAATGAATATTTTTGTTTAGTTTAACAAAATAGAATATTGTTATAATATAAACATTTTACCGAGAAAAAATACTTAGGTCCAATCTTATAATCTCCGGTTAAAATTTTAACAGTTAGTTAAATAAACAATATTAAATCGGATTATTGAGTGCAATTATAAATTTATCATTTGACGTTACATTTTGTTTCGGTTTGGTTTATTTAACTGGCAGTTAATATTTCAACTAGAGATTTTAAGATTGGCCCTTAGTGAATTTATATTTTTAATTCTACGAAAAAACCTCCCCTGTTTTTGGAGGAGTCTTGACCTTGACCAACTCTGGGCAGAATTTTCTAACGTGATCCTACACTATTTTTATTTTTAATAAAATTTCGATACGTGACTTGAGCGACCTTGAAGTGTTTTCAATCAGCTGATTTATGTGCGCGTGTCACTTTGACAAGTACAATGTCACTTTGACAATACCAATGATTTGATTTATTTTAGTTTTGAACTTTTAAAAAGATATGATTTTTAATTTCATGTATTTTACTGTCTGAAAATTGTAAAATAATATTTTAGCAGTTCAAAATCAAAATAAGTTAAAACATTGGTTTTGTCAAAGAGACATTGTTCTTGAGTGACGTGACTGCTTGAGCCCTATTGAAATCGATCATTAGTTCCAGGAAGTCTTAGCATTTGTTAATAATAAGTAACAATCTTTTGAATATTCTATGACGTAGATGTTAGGCACATTTTGTTCTTAAACAGTGAAGTCACACTTATCTATTAATTGATGTTTTTCAACTATTATTGGATAATAATCAATTTTATAAAATAATTAATATAAAACTATGTATATAGGTAGTTCAAGTGTTGATTGCCACTGGCGGCCTATGTAATTTCTTTTATTTTCATAAGTAATTTCTATCTGACGTGGTATCATAAATTTAAAGAAGTGTTAGGTATTTGGTTTTACTAATTTGTTATTATGGCGGAGGAACCGAATGTATCGCGATTGACTGGTTTATCGCGCGCGAACGATTTTCTGCTCACGCATTCTTTGTATTTTGTAATATATTCTAATTTCTAAATTTTGCAAATTCCCCAAGGCTAATTAACATTGGTTGATCTGGTTTTGATAATTTACCTCTTTGTTTTATTTCACAGAAATTCGACAGGGGTTAAAGAAAACAAAGAGAAACAGCGGCAAAAATAAGATAAAGTGTTCACCATATTATAAACTGTTTTATACAGTTATTTTTGTAACATTCAGTACAATGAACGATTCAATTAGTAAATACGAAGAAAGATTTTTTGTGAAAAATTCATAAACTTAACCGTGACTTGAATTTTTCACAATAGTTATTTGTATATCAAGGCTTCTTGCGGCCGAGGCAAGACAATCTCTAGGGCGCTAAAAGATTTCGCGGACAAAAGGTGTACATAATATTTTTTATTTTATTTTGGAATCATAAACTTGTTTATCCACCCTCAAAAACGGGCGCAATTTGGCTTTTATCGCCCGAGAGCTTATAAAGTTGCCAAGCAACAGCTATTCAAACATCAAAATCGTCGTTTTTAGATAAATGTCAGACAACATAATAAATTCAATAAATCGCATTTTTTGAACACCGTTGCTCGTAAAAGTATTCGTACACGTCTTTTCACTTCTGTGGAACCAACTTGCTATGGGCAGCGTCAACTTCATTCGATATTTCTTTTGAATAATCGATATCTTCCATTTTCATTTGACACTATGGGATTAACATTTGAAACCATGCAATTATCAAGTGTCAAAGTGATTGTTTACCTAATTTCGCGGCCGCTACTATGACAACGGCCGCGAAATCCAGTTTCGCTGCCTGTATTGTGGCTGCGAAATGCTTATTTCGCGTCCGGTTGCACAAAAAATCCTTTTTTCGTATATAATGTTTTATTCTATTTTGTAACGAAGAGTTATACAGCGTGTTTACTGACCAAAATGAGTAAAAAAGCTTAATCAACATGGGTTCGATCTTCCATCGTTTCCGAGATTTGAGGCAGTGAAAAATGAGTTTTTACGGGGTTTACGTCTGCTATCTCGAAAACTATGATTAAATGGGATTGTTTGTTTACCTTTCAGAGGTCATTTTAGATGTGCTTTTGTTTTTTTTTTTAATCAAATTATTGTACTATGTTAAATGTTGTGGCGACCTTGGCCAATGTTTAATTTTGAAATAACTTCGTAACTATTAGAAATTGAGAAAAACGTTTCATATAAAATTTAATTTTTTTATATTCTATTTACTGACAGAAAAAAATTTGTTCGATCACTATTTGTCAGTTTTTTTCGATTTTTCGCTTTTCTCGGAAACAGTTGATGATCAGTCCTATGCTGATTAAGGTTTTTTACTTATTTTGGTCAGTACTATATGCCCTTAAAAAATTTTACAGTATTTTTGAAATACCCTGTATTTTTGAGGGAAACAATTTGAGTATATTGATTTTTACAAATTAGCAAGTGTACCCACATTTATGGACGGTACTGTAAAATATAAAATGCTTTATTTACTCTTTTAAGAATCAACACAAAAATAACAGCAATGAATTAATTCTGAACTAAAATAAATTTTAATGAAGATAACGCTGTAGATCCACTAGCCAAAACTTTTAGATGAGTAGGATGTTTGTATATGTTCTCCACGCCAAATGATCGAAAACATTACACGAACTTATACGTGTAAAGCGTCATCAACACACCCTTGAATTTTGACATTCATTTTTTCTTTTCTTGTTTAGATGTAACGCAGTTTTTCTCTGTTTATTTTCTCCTATTTATAAATCTAAACAAGCCAGGATTAAACTGTTAGTGCAAAGCCAGATTTTTTGTTCTATTTTAGAATTATAAATAGATTTGATAAAGTTGAATTAGGAAACTAGTCTTTATGCACGGGATGTAGCTCTGATAACTCAGTTTACGTTTTGTTCATTAGCCCAATTAAGAAGTTTGGTTTTGGTATTTGACGGTAATTAGAAAATTACATACCTTCGTATTAAAAGTTCCTTTGTTGGCACAACAGCGCAATATATGACAATACTACTAGTGATGCACTGATTACTGATGTATACCTTTTTGGTGGATTAGGACGATATATGGAGAAGTTTATTCGATTTTCCTTCTTGTTTTAAAGTACTTATGCTCGGGTACATCAGTAAAGCTTAGGCCCGGTATTTAATTTCTGTTTAAACACTCTGTTAACCTAACTGTCAGTTAAACGAACAATATAGCATCGATATTATAGCAAGTTATAAAAATTACACATATGTCAATTTTTCTTGTACCTGCCTGTTAACAAACAGTCTAATCAGAGATCAAAATGCTGGGCCTTAAACGTTAAGCTACGATTAAATTTAAAAAAAATGAAAATCGAAAAATGGACAGAAATTTATTAATTGGCATTTTATTCCGATGCAATACATATTGTCAATTGAAGGAACTTCTAAAATTTAAGTTACCTACCTTAACCTTAGTGCAACTGGTCTTAAACCAAATTAGTTTTTTTGTTTTTTTCTCCGAATGTTATTTTTAGACCAATATGGTTTGTGATGCCAAAAATGGTCTATTTTCGAATAATTACTAATTACTCGTATTGATGTCATAATGAAAAGATGAAATTTAACTGTATCTATAATAAAATTAAATATAAAAATCTGTTGTGGCCAGCACATGACCTCCCGCCAATTCCATGTTTAAAATAGCAATGAGCTTTAATTAAAGTGTCACTTCCGGTTGATCGTTTGTAAACAAAATCTACTTTATTGTTCCAATAAAAAGAAAAGTCTGTAATAAGAAATTTTGAATTTGGATTATATTTTATTGTTTTTCCTCGAAAATTAGTTAAGAGCTCCAAATTAAGTACCGCTTATGTTTTATCATATACAGGCTGTTCAATTTAAGTGTTTCACTATTGCTATCTCGAGAATCGTAAGAGATACGAAG